>OZ038517.1:4396573-4441573 GCA_964036315.1 Acanthosepion esculentum | reverse complement strand
CAGACAGAAACCAAGCCTGGAAATGTTCGTCATTTTTATTCGTTCTAAGAGAGGACCTATTGTGAGTTTTACTGGTCAGGAATATAGTTAATTTAAATGTATCGTTCATTTTTAGAGCATTTATTTCATTTTCCATGACCTCATGCCATTTTCTAGAGTCATTTGAAGTGATAGCTTCAATATAAGTATTGGGTATATATCTTAAAATAAGTATTGTGTGTGTGTGTATATGTGTCTATATATATATATATCTCTTACAATAAGTATTGTGTATGTGTGTGTGTGTGTATATATATACTCTTTAGAATCACAAGGCACTGAGTTCGAATCCTGGCTGGAATTAATTTCAGCAGCTATCGGACTCCAAGCGCAGGGCACCTTTGGCAAGTGTCTGTTCCATAGCCACGTGTCCACCAAAACCTTGTGAGTGAATTTGGGAGAGGAAACTGTGTGGAAGACCTCGTTGGCCAAAGCTAGCACGTTATCACAAAAACACCGTGATTGCGAGTTGAGGTGGCCAGCCTTGTTCATTTATGATCACGCTGGGTTCGCACCAACGCTCTAAAACTGTTAATTGGTTCTGCACACGCCAATAACAGTATAAACTGCAGGTGGGCTCTGTGGGCATTTCCCAGTTGGGAAATTGCAAATGTTGCCATATGCGCTAGCTAGCTATCCATTGCAACGGGTGTCCTCGATATCGAGTGGCCAATTATTATTATTATATATATATATATAAACACACACACACAATACTTATTGTAAGATATATATATCTTACAATAAGTATTGTGTGTGTGTGTTTTTTTTATATATATATATATATATATATATATATATAAAAACACACACACACACACACAATACTTATTGTAAGATATATATATATATATATGTGTATATATATCTTGCAATAACTATTGGGTGTATATGTGTGTGTGTATATATAATCTTACAACAAAAATCTACAGTGTGACTTACCACATCATCTGAATTTTTAACAACGTAATCTTTTAAGATCTTTCTTCAGTGCCATTTTG
This sequence comes from Acanthosepion esculentum, assembly GCA_964036315.1. Classification (NCBI taxonomy): domain Eukaryota; kingdom Metazoa; phylum Mollusca; class Cephalopoda; order Sepiida; family Sepiidae; genus Acanthosepion; species Acanthosepion esculentum. Next base: position 4,440,533 of record OZ038517.1, on the reverse strand, counting down.
GTGTAAAGAATGTGGGGCTGATTTTTCGTGTTTTAATAGGATTATTGAAGCATTGCAAAATTTTCAGTTATTGCTGCTTAGGTGTTTTACAGAGCAGTACAGATCTATGCCTGCCAAATATTTCTTTGTAGCAGGAAATGTATTACCTTTTTGGTTAAGAAAACACCGTGATTAGACCTGAATAGTCATTGACAAAACAAAGAATATATTTGAAACCATTCAAATATTCTGCTCACTAGGGCCAGCTAGATCACAATGAACAATGTGCAATATTTCATTTGCCCATTAGCAGTGCTAGATTTACATATGGGCTGTGCAGCCTAGTGGCCCTAAGGCTAGAACCCCCATCCCACACCCTCTAATCTTGGGGCTCTGATAAAACTAAAAATAATAAAAATCATAACAGAGGATATTTTTTGTTTATTTTCAGATTTAATGGGATTCCTTTGAGAAAATTTGAAACGATTTAGAGTATTTGGACCCCTATAGTTGGAGTGGGTCTTTTTAAATAGAAGGGGTCCCAATATACAGGGTGCAATGGTTAAATTGTCATCTAAATTATGCAAAAATGAAAATAACAATGACATCCCATTTTAACAGATATATTTACCAAATTTACACATATCTTGATATACTAAACCACAGCCTCCAGATGACTTCAGAATCTCCTGCATCTCTTCTGGATGGTCTCCTTGTTTAAGTTGGTGAATGCTGCCATAATCTTTGCCTTCAGTTCATCTTTGGTATTACAAGGAGTTTTGTTGGTCTCTCATTCAGCTGCACCCCACACATAATAATGAAGGGGGTTGCAGTCTGGGGAGTTAGGTTGCCCGTTGTAAGTGGTGATGTGATCGCAGAAATTGTCTAACAGCCATGACTGTATTCTCCTGCTTGTGTGGCATGGTGCAGAGTCCTGTTGCCAGACATAAGCTCTTCCAGCAGCATCTCTCTTGACTTAGGGCAGCACTATCACCAAGGCATTTGATGTAGGCCTCCATGTTGAGTCTGAGAACAGAATTGACTTTTATTATGGCAATAAACGATAATAAAAGAAAGAAAAATAGCAGAGCAAATAATATGTAGGGGAATAAATTTTCCACAATCACAGAATCTTAAACAGAATCTTTTAATTCAATTTCCAATAATAAATAACAAATTAATTATTTGATTATTTTTTTTTTTTTTTTTTTCAAAATTTAATAACTGTCTCTCCAATTTTGTTAAACATTTTAATATAACAATAACGTAACATAGTTATTTCCTTAAAATTTGTTTTTACAAATCTCTGTAGGTATTTTCCTTATAAAACCCCAAAAATAATTAAAAACAAAATCTTTTACATAAAAAAAGAAAAGTAGGTTGTCGATTTTTGAGAATATGTTGGCTAGTGTATTTTCAAATATTTTATAACTTTGCTAAGAAACTGTATGTTGCAAATGAGATGAAAGTCAGAAGGTCACAGCTCGGTTGTGGCCACCGAAATCCATTGCTAAAGTGGCAATGGAAGACAGACACTAGTTGATGTCAAAATTGGAGTGGGGGTGAGAGAGACAAAGAACAAATCAATAAATTTAACAAATTCATTTCCTTTAAGGCCTCACACAATTTACAAGTAAAAGATTCTAAACAAGTAACTTTGTTTTATGAATATGAAAGAAAAGTAAATGTTATCGTGTGCCTACCATACAATTTAGAAATAAAGACAAAATAATTCTCCAAAAACACCATTCTATGAAATGACTGGCTTGTCTAAGCTTACCGTCACATAACGATTCTCCTGGATTAATAATTGCATCATCTTCATTGCTTCACCATTGTAAACAAATTTAAATTTAACAAAAATAATCCTTTAATATCATTAACTATCAATGATTGTTTTTTTCATATTTTATTTATATTTTGTAATCTAAACCAGTTGTATGAATAAGCAACAAGTTGCCAAGATGACTGAATCAATATAGAATCAATCTCAAAAGTTGAGCCTGCTCCTCTGAAAAAAAAAAAATAAAAAAAAATGACCCCAGTATCTAAAATTTGTGCTAAAGCCACAGTAGAGCAATTTTCTGATGACTTTTATGCAGAAGAAAATGTTATTTTGCAAATTCTGTCTCTATAGTGTTGACACAATCAAAGATCACATTCAAATCAAAAAGTCTTCAAAGAAGTCGGCTCAACTGAAACAGAAGACAATCACAACTTTGTTGAAGATTAAAGAGGGTCAAGATGATTTTGTCTTTGATTTTATTTGATTTTTTTTTGAAAATGTGCATTTTGTCTGACATTCCCCTACATAAAATTAACAAAATGAGGTCATTCATATTAAAACATTGTAAAGAAAACGGTGCTATTCCAAGTGTCAATTATGTTAGGCAAAGTCATCTACCAAAATTGTTTGCTTGTCACTTTGCTGCACTGAAAGCCAAACTTGCTAATCAATCAGTCAGCACCATAACATACGAAACAACTGACGATCATGACCACAGCATTTTGAATGTAATTGCAAGCATTCATGGGAATTCGTTTCTCATTGATGTTGTAACCTTGCGAGAATGCAATCATCAAACTGTAAGTCAGGCATGAACCCGAGCTGTAACTCATGTGGATATTGCATTCGAGAATATTATTGCCTTTGTAACAGATTCTGCGGTCTATTGCAAAAAAAGCTCTTAAGGAAATGTTGTCAGATGTCTTTGTTAACAGTTGCCATGTGTTGTGCTAAGCACATATTTTAAATCTTGTTGATGAAGTATTTCCACACTGGCCTGAATTTGATTATGTCACTACTTTCAAGTCAGCCTTTTTTAAGAAGCTTAGTTAGAAAAAGTGATACTTAAAATGGCTTGAAGGTTCCTTGCCTAAGGAACAAGTGAAACTATTCCCTGTACCAGTGACAACCAGATGGAATTTCTGGTTTAATGCAGTCAAATATCACTCATCCTTTGTATAGTTTTCTGAAAGATTCTTTAAGCAAGAAAAGAGCCAAGGCCATGCAGTCGATAGGATTCTAGAATTCGTAGATGATGGTCAACTGCATCACGCCTCTTACCATAATTTGTGCCTAAATCTGCATTTTATAGATGAGAACTGCACTCATTTAATAACAGCTTTGACAAACTTAGAAGAAACTAATTCTCCGTTTTCATGTACACGATGGAGGATATAAAACAGTATTTGCATATTGGTACATCAAACTCAACATTTGGCGTCTGTCTATATTTCTGAGATGAGGTATTATGTACAGTATTTACATTAGTCGGACTATTGTCCTCATCTTTGTCACCATATTTATTACAATGTTTCAGCCATTGTACGCTCCGGCCTTCTTCAGGTGGTTGGAATTTCGAACTGAACCCTTTATTTCGATCACTGGGGTAGACTGTTCTAGTTCCACGTGCCATCTGTCCTTGAGGACACATGGCACAGTGGATGAAGGCGTTGGTTAGATCCAGTGACAGACCCAAAGAGTGTGAGTTCAATACCCGGTTCAGGCAGGGGAGAACTTTCAGAGGGAAAATTAGCAGGAGATAACTGATAACTGACATCCATCAAAGATGAGGACAATAGTCCAACTAATGTAAATACTGTCAATATTTGGCCTAGAAACTGATCGTCTTCTGGCTGAACTAGAAAACACAGAGAGAGAGAGAGAGAGAGATCTCAAATTTCCAAGATTTCTTCAGCACATCTTTTTCAAAACTGAATAAATACCTGGATACCCACTCAGTGTATAACCTGTTTGATCCTAGACAGCTACCCTGTATAAGCCATGATTTAGACAATTTTGCAGCCATCAAGGATTTGCAATGTCCTTCTACCGATCTTCTTGAAGAATTCCAAATATATGTGAATTACCAAAATGATTTACCAAATCCTTTTAATGTCCCATCATTTTGGAATGTGAAAGTCTTACCCCTGAGAACACTAAACAACTTGGAGCCAATGCTAGTCAGTTGAAATTTATAAAAATCTTTCTATTTAAGCAATTTATCCGAACAAATAGGTTTGTCAAGTCCAGTAAGTGTTTCCAGTATTGATGGGTGCTTCCTTCCTAAGCTTTGGATTGAACTAGTGTGATAAGTTAATATCTTGATTATGTAATTATTATCTCTTTGAATTACATGTGCTATCCATTTTAGTTGTTGCTGCTGATGGTAGTCTTCAAGTGATGTGGTTTCTGTTATTTAGCACAGTTCTTTGTGAGTCTGTAGCACCAATTCATGAGGTTCAAAGAAGGATGGTCCTCACTAACACCTACAGGCTTCATTCGCTTGAAAGCATTTTTAATCAATGATCTTAAAAAAAAAAAAACAGTTGCATTCAGTTGACAGTTCCAACATTTCTGAACAAGTTGGGCTGTATGCGTCACCTCCATATTAAAGTCGTAATCTGATGAGGCTGTTTAAGAACAGGATTCTAGTTCTTGGGTTAATGTTTTGTAGCATCTTGCAGTGTTGCGCAAAACTACCCCTAGTACAACCTATTTTATTTCCTTATCACTTATAGTAAATTTGTTATAACTGATGCATAGTACGTAGATATTTGAAGTGATTAGTATACATAAATGATTAGTATTTACTAGTTACAGATCTTGAATTTTTATGACCGATTCAGGATATGTGCTGTTGCTGCTTTCATTCCACGTCATTGTTTCTATTTAGAGAAGGTGCGAGTCCTACTTCTTGGAACACTTGGGAAAGAATGTTGATTTTTTTTTTTTTTTGGCAATATCATTCTTAACTCCTGAATACCCAGGGAAAAAATGAACGTTGTTTTCTATTAAAGTTTGGTCTCGAATATTATACCTGCTCACAAATAGTCATCAAAAGTTTCCCATTTTCTGATTGAGGGCTGTTAATGCAGTCAAAAATGAAAAATTATACATTGTCTATAAAAATGAAATCCTATAAGCAATATAATTTCTGATTAAAAAGTTGTTTCTACTTCAAACACTAGCTGCAATAGGTGTACGAGTACCTAAAAATAAATACAATCACATAGCTTCACTATATTTTGTAGTAAATCCTTTTTCAAAAGATGCTGATACTTTTTTCTTACCCCAGGAATGTTCATACAATTAAATTTGTTGCATCCAAGAAATTCAGTAAAAATGATTCAATTTTTACTTTTATGGTGTTTCCCAAAAATATAAATTTTAAAGATAAAAAATGTTGGAAATTTTCCCACCCATTTCCATGGTTATTATATACCATCAAATAAAGTAGATTTTGGTACGATAGTAACGTCTCAGTCTATTATTTTAATTTTTTTGTTTTTGTAATTTTTGTTTTTTTTATTTATTCTTTGTCTTTTAATTTTATTTTTATTTATTTACTTCTTATTTTTAACAGATCAAAAAATTCAGGATACATCTGTGAAATTTTACCCATAATGCCTTCAGTAAGTTCATCATATTTTAAATTTGCTAAAAGACTTTGATATTACCCACAATTCTGTTAAATGCTATAAATGTTTCTTATAATGCTTTGAGTGGGTGCTTTTAAATTTACCCACAATGCATTTCATCCTGTTTACCATATTTTTAATCAGTGCCCTTTATAAATATTATTTGTAATATAGCATTCTGAATTATTTGATATATTTTGAGACTTTGAAAGAAATTTTTTTCTTCTCTTTTAGCCTGTCCTTACAGGTTACCGAAACAAAAGTGAATTTACCATTGGAATGAATCTTGAGGGAACAGGTTTGTCTTTTTATATTGATTGAGATGATACAGTATTTGTACTTTGTTTGGTAATTTAGTTTGTACTTTGTTTGGTAATTTAGTTTGTACTTTGTTTGGTAATTTAGTTTGTACTTTGTTTGGTAATTGTGTTCATCTTGTTTGGTTTTCACACATTGAGAGTGCCTTTCTCAACTGAGAGAAACACTGGTGTTATATAGCTCTCCCAGTCCCAGACTCACACTGACTATTGGCTAATACCTACCCAGTATCATTCATATGCAAATAGTCTGTGCCACCTACTCCAACAAGGTCTTCTCTCAACAGCCCATTGTGGGAGGGGACGCACTTCCTGATGCTTACAGCACCACATACAACCAACGTGGAGTCTTTTATCGGTCTGACCTGATTTTGTCGGTCTGACCTGATTCTCTGTTACAGTAATTTGTATTTTATTTCGTAATTGGATATAAAAAATTGTAAAAATGACGATTTAGAAATTTAAAAAAATGTTCAGATCTGAATCATACAGCCATTAAAGAGATGTCTGAATTTTTTTTTAAATCACCCCCCCCCCCCAACGAAGGCGATAATGCCACTAAGGTGCAAGGGGCTATTGGGAGTGAAAGAGAATGAAAAGAATTCAGAAGGAACCGGAAATACAATCCTGAACAGGAAACAAGGAATAAACCTCTACTCTGTTCAAAACCCAGGGAGGAGTGGGAACTGGGTGCTATATACTGAGGAGAGTGCTGTAAATTTTTTAGAGATTGCTGTCACTTAATTTCACCAAATACAAGGCCAGAGAATCACTCGATGTTGACGTTTACTGAATTAGGTAAGAGGAGGTAAGAAATGCAGTTTATTAAGATATGGAGGAAAGCCTATTCTTTGAAAAGGTTAAGATTGTAGAAATCAGGGAAGCATCCTCTTGGGAGTTGTGGAAGAATTAGCCACAGTTAATTGGAATTGATAAAGTTTTTAAACAATAAGTGTAAGAAAAAGAACAGGGCAAAATAATACAAAGCAAACTATATGTTACCATAACAATCATTTACAATATTAAAAGATTACCATCAGTAAACTGTAATATTTTAAATAAATATTTTTTTAATATATTTTCTATGAATGTGTTTTTTAAATATACTATTTAACTCATATTAAATCCCCAAATTATTTGTAAAAGAGTTAAATATTTAAATTGCTAGCAAACATCAAATTAATTCCTTCGGTGATTTTTGTTTTAAACATTTAAATTACTATCAAACATTAAAATCTGTTTTTTTACAGAAATTGCTAAAAATTACCACCCCTCCTCTTTCTTCGTAAAACCTAATTACAGCTGCTTTCTCTTTACTTTCCCCTTTCTTTCTTTTTTCTTTTTTCTCTCTTCTCCCCCATCCCTATATCACTTCTGTTAAGTTAACCGATTAAATAGATTATGTCTGGTCCCTCCTCCCCTAATACTAAGTATGATAGATAGAAATATTAAAATAAACTCTCTCTAAACTCGATCATGTCTCTCACACCACTCCTCACTACCCTCTCTGTTAAATTACATAAACTTAATACTACCCGTAAAAAGTGTAAATGTACATTTCATTTTTCGTTTCATCTTTTGGAAGTGAAGTCTGATGATCCAACGTCCTTTAGAAGGGCTATGGTGAAATAAATTTTTACATGTAGCCTTAAAGTGGTCTGTTTTCCTTTAAATATATATATAGTAGCTAATGTACCTGGTAATTCCTGGCCTTCAAAATCATCATCAGAGTTCGAATCAAATTTGGATGTTGATGTGGCCATTTTTGTTTACAAAAAAAAAAGTAATTCACAAAAATTATCATGGGTTTAATCGGCGTTACACCTCCATATGGAGTCTAGAAGAATTCAAAATGGTGTCGGAAAACAGAAGTTTAGCCTTGTTTCAAAGCAGTAGTAAGCGATTTCCAGCTTAAAATACTGGAAGTAACAATTGACAAGTGTTTATTTATAGAAACCATCTCAAGGCGACAGAATGCGCCTAGAATAGTAATGGGAGAATTCTAAAGTGACAATTTTCGCTTCAGGTGTGATGTGATAAAGGTTAATTATGCGCGTAGCAAAATTTGAAATGAATTAATTCCATATTAAATTAAATGCTAAACACAGTGAACCGTGCACCTAAGACCCGGCAACAAGAAGAAGAAACCCTAAAGAAGTGAAATTATATTTATTTTTAAAGAAATCACGTCAAATTCTATTTTTACAATGTAAACATACCACAGAGATTGTATTCAAAGAAAGATTATGCTGAATTAATGTGTTAAAGATTTTATTTAGAAAATAACCTGCGATTCATTCAGATGTTGTCTCCTAAATTTTTAAAATCGAACAAAGATCCATATCTGTCTAGAATTTGAAGCTTGATAAGAGTTATTATTTTGTAACATCTGTATCTTAATTTTTAAAAACTTAATGAGACCAATTATCCCCCTTGTTTAAACACAGTGGTAAACAGTATTTTGCATAAGACCCCAACTGAGAGCTGCAATGTAGGGGCCCTAGGTTTCTCATTAGAGATTTTTATAAAAAAAAAAAAAAAAAAAAAAAAAGTTAGCCTAGTAACAAAGTGTATGTTAGTTTAACATGTATGCAAAGTTTCATTAATATTGGTTCACGGGTTTACACGGCAACTTGACACAGACAGCAGACTGCCATTTTTATATTTATTTAAGACTTCATTTTTTTTTTATCTAATTTTGACTTGCATTATCTATCTATCTATCTATCTCTCTCTCTCTCTCTATCTATCTATCTATATATATATATATATATATAGCTAAGGATCATTAATTAATTTGAAACTTTAAAAACCATTTATTCAATATTCTACATCATCACTTGATAAGACACCAGAAGTGTTGAAACAAAATGGCTATTTTTGTAGTGATTTTATAACATATTTATGTTATATGTATATATATATAACGTAAATCATTCAAACGAAAAACAAATACTGAAGCTAATTATATGGCAAGAATCACTCTCGCAAACAATATTTAATAATAAAATACAATCAACTTCGAATCCGTTAATTAGCTTCAGTATTTGTTTTTCATTTGAATGATTTACGTTACATGAATTGAATACGCATTACATAATTGAGATATATATATATATATATATATATATATATATATATATAAACAGATCACTCTAAGGTTCCATGTAATAAATTATTTCACCACAGCCCTTTTAAAGGACAGCGGATCATCAGATTTTATTTCCAAAGGTTTAAACGAAAAATGAAAAGAAATTTACACATTTATGACGGGCAGTAATAAGTAAATTAACGAAGTGAGGGAGTGAAGGAGGTAGAGAGACATGATTGAGTTAGATGTAACGTTTCTATTCTTTCAAATTTAAATTTTTAGAGGAAATCCAGACATTAACACATTAAATCTGTTAACGGAAGTTATATATTGATATGGGAGGGGGATTTTAAATAAAAACAGACCATTCTAAGGTTCCATATAATATTTTATCCTCCTTGGGTCTACCCATACGGATTACCTAGTTTTTCGTAAACTATATATATATATATAGAGAGAGAGAGAAAGAGATAATGCAAGTCAAAATTAGATAAAAAAAATGAAGTCTTAATAAAGGGCAGAAGTTTTCAAACTAAGAATTGTGTTCTTACACTAAAGTGATACAGTCAATGTGGTTATAGCAATCTTACTTCAAGACAAGAAAGAACAAAAATAAAATGGGCAATGCATCTGTAGAATTTGTCTATAAATTTGACGAGGAGATGTTCTTGGCAGTCATTTCCAAAAGACTGGAATGAACAGTGTCTGTTCCTCCAAAGGCTGCTTTTGGGAAGAAGCTCATCTGAATAGAACTTCCTCCTTACTAATGGAATACGAAGGGAATGAAGATGGTCCGTTACTGTGTACATGGCATTGTGAATTCTAAATGTTTTTACATTAAAAGTAAAAATGATGGAAAATGAAAGATTTTTGTCCTTTTGATGCATTTTTTTGTTATCCCCAGAAAGGGAAAAAAAACACTGTATAAACAGCAAAAAGGATGTGTGCCATCTGAGGGGATGGTACCATAGCTGAAAGAACTGTTAGGTTAAAAAGTGGAAATATTGATCTGGAAGACCAAGAACATTCAGGGCAGGCCTGCAGCCAGTGATGATAACCAAATCCAAATGCTGATTTAAAAATTATTCAGATCTCACCACACAGGATATCACAGAGTTACTCCACCCATCTCATTTGAGCATTGTGAGGCATTTGAAAATGGTCTGAATTTCAGTGCCTCATGATTTAAGGGAAATAAATGGAACATGTTTCCCCACATGCAATTCTTTGCTCAAATACAAGAATGATACATTTTTGAAAAGAACAATTTAAAGGTGATGAAAAATGGATTGTTTACAACATTGTGAAGCAGAAAAGATCCTAGTGGAGATGAAATGAGCCACTATCAACCACTCCAGAAGCCAAGTCTGCATCTGGAAAAGATGGTGTTGTTTATCTCTTTGGATTAGAAGGGCATTGTCTATTATGAGCTCTTTCCACAAAATCAGACAAGTATGGTTCCCATTTGGGCCGATTAAAGGCAGTCATCGATGAAAAGCATCCAAAATTGACCAATCAGTATCTTACATCTGGACAACGCCCTGAACTCATGTCTCTTAACTGGGAGATCCTACTAGACCTGCCGTACTCACCTGACCTTTGCAAGTTCAGATTACCACTTATTTTGATCCTTACAAAATTCACTTAATGGGAAGAACTTTAATTCTCAGGAAGGTTGTAAAAGCTCCTTTGGATCAGTTCCTCTTCAAGAAAGATGCAAAGTTCAGGGAGGATGGAATCATGAAGCTGCCTCAAATGTGGCGAAAGAAAGTGAAACAAAATGGTGCATATTGTGTACGAATATTTAAATATCGTGTTTGAAATTCACATGAAAGATGCTACGGACTTCTGTTCTGACCCCGCAGTAAAGAAATATATATGCTGTTTGACACTGATTTAAATTCTGAGATAATTCACTGTCATCATTCTTCAAGTTTATTTAGACTAATGTCCTCATCTTTACTGGTTTTATCACAATGTTTTGACTGATGTGTTTAGGGATAAAGACAACAATGATGAGTATATTTGTCCAAACTATAACGTAATACTCTGTTGCATTCTTAACTGATTTAAATTCTGAGATGAATCACTGTCATTATTGCCTGAATCATTTGGACGAGTATCCTCATCTTTGTTATGTCAATGACTTTATTTTGGAGATGTATTCTCCAAGCTACCTGATATACTGAAATTTTGAGATTAGTCAATATCATAATTCTACAAATTTTATATATCCTCATCCAACAGTGATGAGGATATTAGTCCAAGTGGAACAGTAAACCGTTTTCTAATGAGTTGAAATAAAAAAAGAAATGGACTGATGCCTTTTTTTTTCTTTTTTTTTTAATGATTTTATAGAACGAGTGGTTGGATTCCGATTTGGGAGTTATAGAGAAGGGTCCAGTGCAGTTGGGGACCCAAGCAATTGCTCTATCTTACCTGATGCCATGACAAAAGTAGCAAAGGTTAGTACAGTTTTGTATATCATATATATATATATATATATATATAATAGTTTATTTATACTGTATTAAAATAATTTAGCAATTGTTACATGATATAAAAATGTTTGTTGCTTTGTCTTGTTTACGTTCAATATTTCATGATCCTCTAATTTGTCCCGTTGCTATAACAGAAAACAGAATGACACTAATTTTGAATATAAACATATCTTTCCTTTTAAAAGTTTCTTTTTACCTACAATCAAAATTTATGATTTTCTTGAACACATTATTTCTACCATAAAAAATTGACACTGTTGTAGCATAGCTATGGATGGTAATGGTATGTCCTCATCTATATAAAAACAGTAGTAAATACTGTATGTTGGTCTGCAACTGGAGATTCATTGTAGAATTCACTTGACTCACTTCTAGCAGTTGACTACTACTACTACTACTACTACGGTGACGACGACACACCGCTGGCAAAACTTGTATGTGTTGTTCTTGTTTTAAGTATTATCGTTCATTACCAATCTTTGTGTAATTATTCTATTCAGCCACATTCAGTATGTTAATTTGTTAACTTCAAAATAATAATTTTAAAAAAAATTCTATTTTGACGTTTTCAGAAGATATAAATGAATTATTCATCAAGTTTAACAATAAAAAACTTTTCTACATCACCAGAAGAGTCCACATAAAAGCATGTGTACAAAAACATTTTGTTTTTAAATACTTAAAATTAAGTATCATTTACTTCCATATGATTAGGTACCACTAAAGATTTATTAAAAAATGCCCCAAATTTAATAAAAATAAACTTTTTTTTTTTATCAAAATCTTTGTTATTATTAAGAGGAAAGACCAAAGGAATATTTATTATTAAATTATATTTTCTATTCCTTTTTAAAATCTTCAAAATTTTGGTTTTCTTTCGTCAATAGGTGACCATAAATTAGTTTTGGAAATTTTAGTGTTTTTGTGGTTAAAAACACATAGATTTGGAAATTCTTATAAAATCAGATAATTGTTGGAATTTAATGAAATTTTCAAAACATATTCAGAAATGAATGAAATTATTTTAGAAAGCTTTCTTTTTTTAGAAAATCTTGCTAAAAATATATATATATATTATAAAGAGGTAATCGTACAAAGAATCAATTAGTAATATTAATGTAATTAGTGGATCAAATCTCTTCGCTAACAGACTTTGAAAGTACTTGCTGCTCTAAAAACGCCAGATCCATCTGACAACAATTTTATACATAAGGATTGTGTCACTTAATAGATCATTAGTAAGTTAATGCTTTATTAAGTCTGTCAGCAAAGAGATTTTGCCATTAATTACATTAATGTTATTAATTGATTCTTTGCATGATTACCTGTTTATATTATAAAATATATGCTGCCCAATAAATATATATATATATATATATTTTACATATTACATCTTTTACCCCCTTCCTCCACTTATTTGATTTTATGAAATTTTGAAAAAATCATTTATGTAGCACTTAATGTTTATATTAGTTATAAGCACAAGTCCTTGGAGAATTTAAAACATTAATTTTCTAATTTTTTTTTAAACATTACCTCAGTTACTGAAAATCTTGTCTGAATCATAAAAAAATGCAATAAAACTAAGACATTATTTAATTAGAAAAGCTTTTAATTATGTTTATGAATAAAATATATTATGGACACTATTGTCTTAAGAAAAATGTTTTTTTAATGTATAATGTATTTTTACAAGAAATGTTTTCATATTTTTTAATTAATTATAATAATTTATGAAGTTTTTAATCTTTTAAAATTCAGTAATAATTTTTAATGGTTAGGTGATATTGTTATTAAGTAAAAACTATATTTACTAATCATAAATGGATATACTAATAAATCTCCCACCCCTCCCCAGTATTTTAAAAAAGATTGGGTGGGGGGGCATATAAACATGCCGATTTTTGTAAATACGGACATCCATACACAAAATTATCAGAAAATAAGAGCGGGTAACTACAATAAACTTAAAATGTATTTAAAATTTTCTAACTTTTCCTTAACATGCACCTTTGCAAATAAGACTATAGAAGTTCATAAAATTCAATAAAATATTAGATTATTTGGAATATTTTCACAAATTTTTAAGATTACTGGGTACTCAAAAAATATATAAAAGAAGTACTCACATTTGTCAAATAATTTTTAAAGTTATGTCCCTCGTAGAAAAAATACCCAAACTTGTCTATCAAGAAAGTTTTTAACACATCGTAAAAACACCGACCTCTGTGATGATAAGAAAAAAATGATGTCTAAGACATTTTAAACTAAAAGTATGTATTATTTGTTTCAAATCAGATTGATTAAAATTTAAATCAGCTAATATTCCACAAAGAAAGGTTCAGAAAAGTATATTTATTTTTGAAAGATATTTTAATAAAGGGTACCATGTTGTTATCAAACCATTCAGTGGAGAAAGACTTTGCACAATCACATTAAACTTTAGAGGCTGCCTGAGAGCATGGCAGACTGCCCGCTCAACCATTAGGCTATGAAAATGACCTCATGTGAACACAAAAGAGAACGGACTCCACTATCAACGCGACAAGCCCAAACCGATAGCCAACACGCAATCAGCTCATTTAAGCATTCTCTGTTTTAATGCCCTCATTTCACACCCTGTACACGACATTCAAATGCTACACTATACGACTTACCAGAGACATTTTCATTATATTGTAAATAGAAATAAATCTTTGGTCATTTCTCCAAACCAGTGTCTAATTTGTTTCCTTATTCCAACCAATTTCCACTTTGGATCATAGTAATGTTAGAATTTAGATTTATTCAGTAAAAATTGCTAAAAATGTAGCCACTCTTAGTCTTTCTCTAACAGAAAAAAAAAAAACAACTGCTGGTCACTTATAACAATGGGGGGGCGGGGCAAGTATCTGCCATTTTAGCATTTGGATACAAGGCCATAAAAGGTAATGAGAAAGCAGGTATGCATAACCTGTATAAAACCAACCTGTACAGATTTAAGAAAATTACTGATTCTATAAGAAGCAAGTGGAAAGTAATATGAGACACCTTGCCAGGAAAGAAACTTTATGGATGCCAGCCAAGCATCAGACAAGAATACACAAAGAGAGGAGACTGTGTTAACAAGAGTTCATATTCTTTGTTGGGTGTTTCTTCCAGCTGGTGTCCAATGCAACTCATAACATCCTTGTGTATCTTTGAGAGACTTTACACACACTCTAGGCTCTTCTGTGACAGTTTCCTCTTAGTCACTAAACTAAGCCCTCTAATTATTGAAAAAAAAAGGAATAAAGAAAAAAAAATATTTATGTATGTATGTATTAAATCTTTTACATACCAAGGAAGTGAAATAAATTCTAAAGAAAAGGATGTGAAAATTTGCATATCTCTAGCCTGGGCTACTTTGAATAAAATACATGTAATCTGGAAATTTGATCTACCAGACAAACGGAGCTTCTTTCAAGCAACTGTAGAGGCAATGTTAATGTATGGTGCCACTGCTTGGACATTAGAGTCTAATCTTGATGGAACCTACACTCGGATAGTGAGAGATATATGTAATATCTCTTGGCGACAACATCCAAATAAATCGCAGCTCTATGGACCCATCTTTGATATTTCTACAATCTTACATGAATATAAAATGCAGGACACTGCTGGCAAGCAAAACGAGAACTTGCGAGTGACCTATTGCTCTCAACTAGTCATGGAGCAAGACAAGTTAGTCACCCAGCAACCACCTACATTGACCAGCTGTGTTACGACACAGGACGTCTCCCTAATGTCGTTCCAACCTTGATGCAGGAAGCGTGATAGATTCATGAATGTCTGCGTTAGCTCAGCCAAATAAAAAAAATGTTTTCACCTGGTTGGTGTGAAATGACTGTTAAACAAAATCTGATCAAACAACCAATTCTTAATCTAGTCACCCCAAATTTCCTCTGGCTCCACAGTCCTGGATTCAAAGTAGCTTTTCAAGAGGGGAAAAACCCCTATTAAATCGACACTGTTTATAAGTAGGTGTTCGACCAATAAATCATTTAGTATTTAGCCTTGAAGATTCAAAGTATATCTTCAAGGTTTATTTAAGTGGCAAGGGAATCAAATTGGTCATTTATATTTATATGTAAACCCTTATTAAGTCACTTACATTACATCACATGAGCTCACTAATTATTAAATGGCTGTCACATGAAACAAAAGCAAATTTCTAATTTTGGAATTTTCGTCTTTTCTCAGATGAGCAAGAGGAAATGGTTGTAACGGTACAACTCGGTTTAATAAAGTAGGAAAAAGGGTTTTACAAATTGTCAACGTCCTGAAGGGACAGGTAACATTGAAGAACAACAACAATAAAGCAGAGTGTAGGGAATATTAGATACATGCCTTTTTCAAAACTATTGATAAATAAATGAAACTAACAAACTAAATTCAAATTTTAATAAACAATAGTTGTGCAATGTTAAGCCATAACGTTTTTTTTTCGAGATTTGATTTTTGAGTCACTTTGCCATCAAAAAAGCCATAACGTTTTTTTTCGAGATTTGATTTTTGAGTCACTTTGCCATCAAAAAAGAAAGTTGGTAAAATGATTCGAAAATCAAATGGATTACTTTCTGGACTTTGTCTTCCATTTTCTCTTATCTGCAGGTTTTCCAAGAATTTGTCCATCAAAGTCAATACCCGGTCTATGATGCACAAACACATGAAGGTTATTGGCGTCAGTTGACAGTCCGTACCACAACCCTGGGAGATATTATGGCCATTCCAGAATTTTGTTCTCAGCAACTTAGCCTTGTAAGTGACCAGACACTGTCATATTTTGGATAAGTTTTTTTTTTAAAGATTTTTTGACTTTCGGAGAATTTATTTTTTCTTTTTAAACCAAAAACCTTGAGCAAATTACGCATTTGTTACACCTTTAAGTGCCAAATCTAGGCGTGTCGTCAGTGTTGTTACTCCCATGTCTTTAGAAGTTTCGGGTCTAAATAAACAACAGACTTCTTCAATAGGCGATCCGACCGAATATGTTCCGTATTCGGCCCGCACCCAGAGTAAATTTGCTACTAGCTTTAGGACATGCTTTATATAAGTTCCCCCAGAAAACGGCAACTAGTCAAGTCTACACTTGCGCTATTCGATGTTATAGATTGGGTATGCTTGGTTGTACTGAATTTCCTATTTGTAGCCAAGACAGGGTGTTTTTTGTTTTTTTTTTTTAGGAAGAAGAAGAAAAGACAAAACCAATAAATATATATACATTAATAAAATAAAATAAAAAAACAAGTTATTATATTGGTTTGTCTGACGACTTTTCTTTCTCTTCCTCCCTTTTTAAATTCTTTATAATTTCTTATTTCTTTCATTTTTTTCTATTTTTATAACTTTCCTTTTTATTCTTAACTACATTTAAAAAAAAACTTTTAAAATAGAGTGATTAAAATGACTTAGACTATTTACAAAAAAAAAACACTCCTAAAATACGGTATGAATAATTTGGGATATTGATTGATAATCTAATAAATTTCATTTAAAAACTAAGAGAAATAACATTTAACTAAAATTGCTTAAAATAAATTAATCAATCTTTTAAGCTCATTTTTAATTAATCAAAATAATTTTGTATTATGATGTATTTCAGATGAAGAAGATGTAGTATACAAGTTTCTGGATATGCAGGTGGGGTGTAATGGATAGAGTTTGAATTTCAGTTGCGTTTGCTAGATTCACTTACACACAAGTACCCCTTGGTAAAGCTATGAATCCATATCCTCCAACCAGCTATGGGTTAAATAGTAGGAATCGTATCTGGAAAAATCATTGTTATTCTAAAAAAATTATGAAAAAAAAGAATTTCTTACCATCAAAAAATGTTTCAGATTTAAAAAAAAAAACAAAAAAAAAACTAACACACGGTTACTGTCCTGGGTATGACGATAAACTACATCCACGTCCTGGGTAAGATGATAAACTACATCCAACAGCAAGGCCTCTGATCAGGAGGTTTTGAAGAGCGTGGAACCACCTCTTAATTGCTGGTGTTCCCAGGTCCACCCTGGCCTGGGGTGGTAGCACTTGTTAGGGTCCCAGCTATGGGCAAATAGTTAACACCCAAACTTGTGTAAAAATAGGTTTTAATACCAGAAATACTTTGTAATAAAAAAAATTATTACCAGTTATAATCTTTGAAGCAAAAATTATTATCAGCAATACTTTTAAAAATACCAGTAATACAAACAGCTATACATTCTTCGGAAAAAATATGACCAGCTATAGATTTCTTCAAGGAAAAATATTCCCAGAAATAGATTTTTGAAGAAAAAC
Source organism: Acanthosepion esculentum (assembly GCA_964036315.1). Classification (NCBI taxonomy): domain Eukaryota; kingdom Metazoa; phylum Mollusca; class Cephalopoda; order Sepiida; family Sepiidae; genus Acanthosepion; species Acanthosepion esculentum. Next base: position 4,422,915 of record OZ038517.1, on the reverse strand, counting down.
ATTATCAGCAATAAAAATTTTGTTGGCATTAAATAACCCATTGAGGTGTTGATATGCCGTAAAACATAACAAACCAAACCAAATCACAAACGGTTAAGTTGTAAAAAAAGAAATCAATCCAGGAAGTATGAAAAATAAATATAGCAAGACAATAGAAACAAAGCATGACTAAATTGACCGTATTTTAGTATTGCTGACATCAAAAGTATTTGTGCAAAACAAAAATGTAAGCAAGTTATTGAAGTATGTTCCTACCTTAATGCTGTCCATGCAATGTTTACCATGTGAAGGTCCAAGAGGAAAAATATCAGTTTTTGTATTAGGTACTGCTTTTATAATAACACGTCACATGAGTATATACTAAAGACGAAATAACATCCCTTTTTTTACGACTTGTTTTATTTATTTGTCCATCTGGGCATTGTAATCCAAACAGCAAGAAAAATTGTTTGAAACATAGTATTGCTGTAATTTACAAAAAACATGCATCCTCGGCTTGGCTTAAATGCATTTTTATCTTCAGAAGACGTGCCTGGTATTTTTCTGATAAGATCCACGCCCACTGCCCTTGCCCTTGTCCATGTCATATCTTCAGACACAGAATCACTTCGTAGCTGCCTCTCTCATTCATTCACACCAGCGACAGCTTCTCAACATCTTCTTGGGGTTTTGGATGATGCTTGATAATCATGCTAACTTTCTTGGTTAAATCAAGCTTTTTTTTTTAAATTTTTATTTTCTTTAGGATAGTGCAAATTGTTGCTGTTGAACGTCTGTATAGATTGGCAAGGTCAGAAACACGGCTACCTTCCCTCTCCTTCATTTGCACAGATATTTTTTCCTCTTCTCAGTAGCAACCAGCTTTTTGGGTGACATTATGGGCAACTAAAATTATCAAAGAATTACCCACTAAAATTTATTGTATATGTAACACATTAAAGTGTACAGTAACTGAATGGGAAAATGTAAAGTTACAAACTGCAGTGATGAAATGTACAAATCAACCTGAACATGATGCAGAGTTTATTTCACTGCATAGTTTACTTGCTGTACCTGCATTTTATACATTTTATTTTACTCTAATTATAATTTATATTTTTTTTTTTTACATTTTTCTACTCTACTGTATTTGATATCAATTTAAAACTCAATGATTATACACTGTATATTAGACTAAAACACACTTTACATTACATAGTTTAAACGAAACAATCTCAGTATTGTCACATTTTACCTACTTTTAATTCAGAATATTTTCATAAAATCTACGTGTTACTTTACGGTGCAATAATGTACTTGTACTGTGTTCATTACTTACATAACCTTTTGCACATTGTTAATTCTTTTTACACTTCCCCTAATCACAAATATGCGTATACAACAAATGTTTATTCTATGAGGTAACAAAGAGCACTGAACGGGATGATGCAATGCTCATAGCATCACATAACATCTAATGTGATGCAACTGTATAAAAATATCTACTGTATAATAATATAATACAGTACTGTATATAAAATATATAATAATGTACACTATATATAGAACATAAAAATATAAGAATAAAAACTGCAGTTTAAAATATATCTGCAAATATTTAGTAGAGCACAGTATAAAAATACAATATAAAAAGTATTGATATTGTATTGACAATATAAAAAGTATTGATATTGTACAATATAAAAAGTATTGATATTGTATTGCAGTATTATATCATTATATAGATAAGATTAAAAAGTATTTATATCAAGTTTGGAATGCAATCTTAGTTTTGTTATTGAAAATTAATTTGTAAATGGAAACAAATTTTCTGATAAATTTTTGTTAATATTGCAAGTTTTTCATAAGTGGAGGTGTTCGTAAGTCGAGGCACCACTGTAATTCTTTTCATTAAGGGAAAATTGGGTGGGGATTCTCCTTTGTTGACTAATGTCGTACTTCATAATATTTTATGCTAATGCCCAATTGCATTTTACTGTATTAGAATTTTTTGCACCACACTGGCACATGCGGGAATTCTCAGAGTATTTAGTATTGCTAAACCAATCAATGAAATTTGAATAAGCTGATTTGTTTCGAAAAAAAATACTTTGACAAAAACCCTACTTTGCAGTTTAATAATTTCTTTAATTTTGTAGGACTTCATTTACCATGAAGTCCTACAAAATTAAAGAAATTATTAAACTTATTAAACAATATTTTATAAGAAAATTTTCTTTTTTTTCTTTTTTAACAGGATTTTGTTAGGATTTCTTACTCTTGAGCATGCAACATACAATTGGCCATGTGTAAATTATTTCTTTCTGGAGCCAAATTCCAACTTTTTGAAGCATTTGGCCTTGTGATTTGTTTATAGTCCTTGTAAACAGAGCGAACTGGAAACTGGATTCTTGTCTATATAAAAACTTAAGATATGCAAAAAACAATATTGCATTTTTATTAAATAAGTATTTTAATCATTGATTTGTTTTTAGAATAGTGGGAGTATTTAGTATATTAAATAATAAAACTTTTTTTCCACAAAAAATTAATGAAAATTTATTGTACTAAGATACACACCCGAGTAAAACCAACTGTACTTTGTACCCCCTTATTGGAACAGATACTACAACAGTATTTCCTCCTAAGTCTCTCTCTCTCTCTCTCTCTCTATCTATATATATATATATATATATATATATCCTCCCTCTCTCTCTTTGTATCTCTCTATATCTATGTATATCTCTCTATCTCGTGTATATATATATCTACCGTTGTCTTCACATATAACGGTTTTGCTTGATTTATTTTTTGCTCATGAAAAATTAACTTAATGATTCCATTCATCTGTTTTGCATTACAAAACACTGCCAGGTTAAAATGACAAACTTTAATCTAAAGTTCATATATATTGTTTAGTCCTTTCCAGTTGTAATTTGCTTATTTGCTGTTGAACTGTGAGTCAACCATTTCTGATTGCAACTTGCTGCTTATCACAAGTCTAACACTGGAACTTCAAGATATTGAATGAGCATTCCAGTTAATGATCATTGGAACTGACTTGAAACAAATTGTACCAGATGAAGACAATTTGAATAATCCAAAGAATGATGATGATGATTAAATTTAATTTTCAGGTAATGACGAAGGCCAGGAAGTGCACTTTGAAAACAACAAAGATGAGGATACTAGTTTGAAAAAAAAAAGTGTGGAATAAAGTTAGAACATTCTTGAATGATCCCCAAATTTTTATTTTTTATTTTTTTTTCAGGCAGACACTGAAGAAGTGAAAAATTCTTTGAAAACATTTTTTTCTGAAGGACCTGGAAAAGAATGTGGAGTGACATGTTTGTATTTCAATTGTTTGAACAACAAGTAAGGGTACCAATTTTTCTTTTTTTTTTTTTTATTGGATATCAACCCAGTACCCACCTGAACAGACTTCATTGAAGTAAATTACCTAAATATAACTAAATATAACTACTCCTAATAATTATAAATATTAACTCGAAATTCTTTTTACCTACTAAAGTTTAATATTATCCCCTATCGCTATCTTCCCTCCCCTACCTCTCAAACTTAGGACGCTAGGTAGTTGACCTACCCAAACTTTGACCGATGCTTATCATTGGAAGAATGTCCACTCTCCATTCAACATTAACTACCCGACCCACCCTACACCAAACTGCTGTCAACAACAACTATTGTTTCACTTAGATACTCTAGGAATATTTTAAGTACATTTTTCTTCTCAAAAAACCATTTCTGACCCTCACCCGTAGATGTGCAGTTAAAATGCACTGAAACCAAGTTGCATCTTTGTTGTGAGTAAAATGGTTTTGTGTATATGATAAAATTATAATAGATAAATAATTATCGCTCTACTACATGTATTGAGCTCTTTTTTGAATGAATGCTGCGAACGTTAGAATTTGTATAAGTTATAGATTACTTTCGTTCCCACCGCATCGGGTATATATATATATACATATATATATATACATCTACATGCCTAGGACAACCGATTTCAAAACCAATGCTAAATTTGCTATAATGAGATAATGGAAAAGTTTAGATAAGATAACATTAGAAAGATTTTAGAATTCCTTGAAGTTAAGTGGAGATGGCGCTCGGAAACATATTGTCTAGCCGGGCCGGGCCAAGCCATAAACTAACAATATAGATAGTTCTAATATATAACCATGCAAATCACAACTTGTTCACCCACGTCCACACGGATCTATTCACGTACGCACATCATCTCATACACACTCTTTAATGAGTCAAGTGATCACACACACCCACCTCAGTATATACGCTCACGCATACTCTACTCACTCCCTATTCAAGGACCAAAAACACATGCGCGCACACCCCCACCAGCAGAGGCCCCCATAAAATTATCAGACTGGCTAAATGATTCTCGGGCGGCCTGTTTTCATCCCGCCCTCATCCCAAATAACAACCCAAACGAGACCGTTTGACCAACACAAGGAATTTTGGAGAAATCCCGCTGACAAGATAAAAGACAGATGAAAAACTACAGACAAAATTTCATTTTCACTCTTCGGACTTCCGGTTGATTATATATACCTGCGTACATCTACACCCATATACAGCTATATGTCTACATATATATCGAAATATGCACACACACACACATAACCACATCTGCATATATATCTCTACCTACGTATCCATACGTCCATACATGTAGGTGTACACACACACACACACACATATTTATTTATATACTTACCCACATACACATATATATACATATATTTATGTGTATACTTATATATACACATCTACACACACACGCATACACCCACATGAACGCACATATACATTTCTATATTTAAACCAAATCAAAGGCCAATTAAAAAATATATAATATTCTAAAACCGCTGGGTGAGTAGCGTGTATTTATCTCTAATGTTAGAATGTATACCTAGGTGTCTAACTATTACAATGCTATCTGATTTTGCAAATCAGTTATTAGGGGAAGTGTTTACCTACATAACCACTCACACATGTATCACCACGTGAATAAAGAAAAACCAAAATTACAAAAGTTAGACATACATGGCGCATCACATAAACATACACAATGATACATATAAGTAATGGTCATTACATGGATGAAGCCTAAAAAAGAAGAAAAAAATTTGGAATACATAGCGCCTCACATAACCATACACAGTAATACATACAAGTAATATTCAATACACAGAAAGTCATGCCCGATGTTACTGGGCTAAGGTGGAAGTGTCACACCCGACAACGTGTTACAAAACGGTGTTCATGTTTTGAGCCGTTTTATGTGTCTACATTTGGAGAGGATCTCACTCCAAAGGTTTAACAGTTCATCCTGATTTTCATCTCTGATAATAAAGATCTTTTCGGCGATGCACAGATTACACCGATCACGGAAGTTATCAGGTGTGCTAGCTCTTGACAAGTATCTCCATTCGAAAAGTGGGGTTAGACCCCTATCCACCAGATCCCAGTAGTGTTTGGATAGGGACGTTTGGTTTCTGAGGTATCTGTGTCTGAAGGAGTGCCTATGGCTGTATAGACGTTGCTTCCAATCACCAGCAGATATACCTATGTATCTTTTCTTCTCGTTTCTGTTTTCTTCGGAGAAGATAGTTGCCTCGTACACTACGTTTTTATACATGCACTTTACCCCTGATAGGACAAAGGTCCTTATTCCTACAACTGCAGGTGGGGGTCACTCGTTTGAGTTACGTTATTGTGGTAGTTTCTAAGTATTCTACAATTATGGGAAGATATAATTTTCTCTATATTATTCACGCACGAGTAACTAATTTTCAGTGTTTTCCTATTAAAAATTTTATGTAATGGATGTTTACTATGAAAGTGTTTATCTACTAATCTAAGGAAGAAACTACCTATATCAATTTTAGAGAGCTTCCAATATGGTGGGTTAAACCATATTACTTTCCTCTTTCTGTGTTTAGTTCTATTCTTAATATTTTGATTTGTTAGTTCTCTGTTAAATTTTAATTCTTGTCTAAAACCACTATTCCTGAGGGCCTGGTTGTATGTAAATTTATTCTCTTCAAAAATTCTATGGTTAGAAGATAGATAGAATTTTTGAAGAGAATAAATTTATATACAACCAGGCCCTCAGGAATAGTGGTTTTAGACAAGAATTAAAATTTAACAGAGAACTGACAAATCAAAATATTAGTTAACTTTTAGAGAAGACAATATTTATAAATAAATGACAATACATATTATATTTATAAATAAATGACAAAACAGTAATTGCTGACGCGTTTCGTCCAATGTGGACTTTTTCAAAGCAAGAAACGAAATGTTTAATTAAATTCATTTTGTTTCTTGCTTTGAAAAAGTCCACATTGGACGAAACGCATCAGCAATTACTGTTTTCCTATTGTCATTTATATATATATATATATATATATATATATATAAATAATGTGTGTGTGTGTGTATATAGTCAATTTTCTCAAAGCTTGTAATGAGCCAAAATGGACACATGACCCAGGTGTTTTGAGTTGGGAGTTAGGCAGTGCAAGTAAAAATTTAACCCACTAAAATCTGTTCACATTTACTCAAAGGGAACTCATGGTTTTCTTGGAGGGCAACCTGTCAGTGACAGGTCTGAGCCCGAGTAACAGTGATGACCTAGTTTTGCCACTGATATATGATGGACTCTCCTGTCAATTTCAACATATGAGGATCTGACAACCTCATTCAGTTTTATGTTTGTGTCGTATGCGACACTTCAGTCCCGCTATTGGCCTGCATACAAGTCCACGTATTGTGCAACAATGAGGATCTCGGGACATAGCAACGGGAACATTTGCTGATGCTTTACACTGTTGTCTTTCGTCTCGACATATGACAGAAAAGAATGGACATGTTCATGTGTATTTATGCGCGAATGCTCTTGTCTGTATAAGCAGAGTAATTCTACTAATTGATTTTCTTATTTGATTTCTCTTTATCTCTCTGTAGACACGCCAGTTCAGGACGTTCCAATGAATATGAATTTCTGATGGGAGAGCAGGTGAGAGTAACAAAAAAAAAAAAACATATCTGCTTTTTTTTTTCACTTTGGCTTTTGCTCTTATTTTATTTTTCTTCACCCCCTTTTATTTATCTCCAACCTGTCCCCCATTTGTTGCTCCCAGGGAGTAAAACTCCTTTTTACTTTCTACACAACCTTGATGGCATTATGGTTATTGTTCAAGATCTTTTAGTTGTCACTCACCTGAGGAACTTATTTGTTTGTTTTTTTGTTTTTGTTTGTTTTTTGTTTTGTTTTGTTTTTTTTTTTGTTTTTTTTTTTTTTAAGTATTTTGAATAGAAAGATTTTGGCAAAGTTTAACCTTTGTGCCCACAAAAGGAAAAAAAAAAAAGAATATGGTGTTTTCAATGGACGATTTTTCTGTTAACACTGCTATTAATTTAGCCAACCAAGACTCCCTCAGCGATATTTATTTACAAGATTATAAGAATACATGTACCAAATACAATGTAGTGTTATTTATAATTTTGTAAAGAAAGAAATTTGAAAAGAAAACTATTTATTCAAGAATTTATAAAAACCAACAAAATTTTGAAAATAACTGAATATTCAGTATTTACATTAGTCGGACTAGTGTCCTCATCTTTGTCGCCATATTTGTAACAATGTTTCGGCCGTTGTACGCTCCGGCCTTCTTCAGGTGGTTGGATTTTCGAACCGAACCCTTTATATCGATCACTAGGGTAGACTGTTCTAGTTCCACAAGCCATGTTTGATGGATGTCAGTTATCAGTTATCTCCTGCTAATTTTCCCTCTGAAAGTTCTCCACTGCCTGAACCGGGTATTGAACTCACACTCTTTAGGTCCTGTCACTGGATCTAACCAACGCCTTTATCCACTGTGCCATGTGTCCTTGAGGACACATGGCAATATGGTGACAAAGATGAGGACAATAGTCCGACTAATGTAAATACTGTACATAATACCTCATCTCAGAAATATAGACAGACTCTAACTGAATATTGTTCTTGTATCTCGTCTGTTGCTGTACATCTTTGGATTCTTGACAAAATCCAAAGAAAGATCTGTAATGTAATCTCGGTCCTGACTTGGCATGTCGACTGCAGTCACTTTCTCACTGACATGACATGGCGCTCCTTCTGTCTTTTTCTACAAATATTTTCATGGCAATTGCTTTTTAAGTATCTGGGAAGTGTTCTGATGGAGGGCGGTAAGTACAACGCTGAAATCTGAAGACGGATTTGGATTTGCCAAGGATGCATTCCAAAAGCTGGGCAGAATACTGCAAAAGAGGAGGATTTCTATAGTGACATCGAAAAGAGTACTGAGCTGCTGTGTGACATTTGTCCTATACGGCAGCGAACGATGGATGGTATCCTCAAGGATGAAGAAGAGACTCGAGGCGGTGGAGATGTGGTTCTACAGAAGGATGCTAAGGATATCATGGACCGAGAATGTGAGCAACGATGTGGTCTTGGAGAGGATGCAAACAAGTAGGAAGCTTATGCTTAGCATAAGGAAGAGGTAAATGAAATTACTGGGACACGTAATGAGGAAAGAGGGCCTGGAGAATCTGATACTCACAGGACGAATAGAGGGAAAAAGAGACGGGGGAAAGTAGCGCATGACATATGTGGCGGGCTTGGGTAGGTGAATGATGGAGTGTGGTCTGGGGGAGTTGGCAGAAACACAAAAAAACCTGTTGAGAGCCACAAGGGATCAGGAGAAGTGGAGGGCCATGATCACCTACGTCCTGAAAGGACACGGCACATAAAAAGAAAAGAAGACTAGATTGGCAGATAGGTCCCACCCATTTACTATGGAAATAGCTAAATGCAACCACCACTTCTACTGCAACAGTTTCTTTTCTCGTACTTCCCGCCTGTGGAACTTCATTCCGTTTATTTGCTTCTTTCAAAAATTTAAATGCAACGTCAATCACCTCCTTCTGTATTCCTGAATCCTGTCCATCTTTTCTCCTTTCCTCAATGCTGCATATTTGCAGTCTCCTCCTCTTTCACTTCCATTGCCTGTAACACCCTGCGTATTAATGGCATTCCCGCCTTGCTTGAGGTGAAATGATTTAAAAATTAAAAAAATAAACTACAATGCAAAATTTATTATTTACCAATTATTCGAAATTTATAAAATAGTGAATAATAAAGATTTCATTATAGTTCATGTATTGATTTAGTAAATTTTTATAAATTTCTGAATAAAAAAATTGTTTTCGTATTTCTTTCTTTATAAATTGGTAAATGATAAACTTTGCATTTGTATTAGATGACATTTTTAGAATGTTGTAAATATAAAATTATCCTTGTAAATAATCTAATGTTTAAATATTTTTGTTGTAAATTCTTAAAAACGAAGAAAATGTATAAATTCACTTTCATGTGTTTGGGTTTTATTACAATTCTAATCTCTTTTCCAAGAAAATAAACATTGTTGAGGGAGAGAAGGTAGTACCAAATAATATTGGTGTCAAAGGAAAAACAGTCTTTTTCACACACTGTTTTATTGCAGGCATGTATATTAAACTTTGTTGAAATTTCTTTGTGGAGAATCTTAAAGGTGCCATATATGCTGACTTGGTCACATCCTACGACAACCTGATGACCACCTTACTCCATAGGTTTTCTTTCTCCATTATTCAGATATTTTAAGGATTTTGTATTTTCTTCCTAAATTGCAATGATCCAGCTAGGAATTGACAAGCCACTGTTTTAAAGTGGGAAAAATAGGATTTTTTTCTTTCTTTTTTCTTTCTTTTTTTTTTTTATTCAAATATCTCCATGATCTTATTTAATCTTTTCAAATTGCCAAATTCCAGCATGAATTTTGCTTAGATCCTATTAATTATTATGTTTATGGTTTTGTCTTTCAGTTTTATTAAGACTTTTTTTTTTTTTCTTCCTTAGTGGATTACTGAAAGTCTTCTTGACCTGAAATTCCAAATCTCACCTGATGCCTTTTTTCAAGGTAATCTTTTTTTTTCTTTTCTTTTTTTTTTTCTTTTTTTTTTCTTTTTTTTTTCTTTTTTTCTTTTTCTTTTTCTTTTTTCTTTTTTTTTTTTTTCCTGAATGAAAACATTTTAATAATTGACAGACTTGTCTTTTACTTTTTCTTAAATTTCAAACATTTGAAATCTTTGGGCATCTCTGTTGAATTTGTTTGACTCACTGTCTGTGGCATCCATTCTTTAGTAATAAGCTTGAATCTAACGGAATGCCCCACTACTCTACATGCATAAATATATGCACCAGCACATGATTGATAATTAACTAAGTAGGTAATGGATTTTTTCATCTCACCTTATACAGGGTGTGGCAAAAATACCTCCCACAGAATGGTAAGTTGAAAACACCATTGCCACTAATGTTGTGGGAAGCATTTTGGCTGCACTTTGTCTATTATAAATGTTACATTTTAATGAATCTCTGCACTTGAGTAAAAAGCTCCTTTTTTTTTTTTTCCCTTTTTTTTCTTTCTCTCTCATTGAGTTTTATGTTCCTTCCTTCCTTCCTTTTTTTTTTCCTTTTTTTTTTTTTTTTTTTTTTTTGTGCTTATAAAAAACCTGGCATCATATGGCATTAGATTCTGAAAAATGGATAAAAATATTCAAAATTGATGGGTGCACGAATAATTTTGTCGTTGACTTTATATATACATATTACACGCACACACACACATATATTGGTTCATCCTATGTACACCACATCACATCGGCATTTAAACTTGTAAACAACTAAATATAGATTTAAACAAAACGGACATCATATTATACTTTAGGTACCTTTCGACCAACACTTTTTCAAAGGCATACGTTGGCAAATTAGAAAAAAAATCAAAGACTCACTGAATATAACGATTAAAAAAAGAGATAAATACACGCTGAAATTCTGTCAGATAATAATTTCAGCATATGTACTTCATCTTGTTACAATGCTGGGCCCAGTTTTTCAAACAAGATCTGTGTTTCCTTCCCCTAGTAAAGTTAGGTTGTCCTATTTTCATGAAAAAAATTTAGTCGTTTACAAGTTCAAATGCCAATGTGATGCGGTGTACATAGGACGAACCGATCTGAAGTTGGAGACGCGGGCTGCTCAGCATGTTCCCGCCTCTCTGCGTTCAAGTAGCCGGAGCCAATCTATAAGAACTACTCAGGCAGTCCATGATTCAGCCATTAGACGGCATTTGCTCGACAGCCATGTTTGTGCCACCGATTATGAAGACACTTCGTTCTCAATATTACACAGTGCTCGCTCGGTATACAATCTCCGAGTCCTGGAGGCTGTATTTATAAAATCTCATCAGCCTAGCCTGTGCAGGCAGAAGGAGCATTTTGTATGCTCCTTACGCTTGTTGGAGGGACTGAGTGTATTTTTTTTTCCTTTTTATACTCTTGTGGAACTTACTATTTTCACCCTTTTGAATTTTAATTATTTGCAATTAAAATTTATCTCTTTCTTTTAATCACGTTCCAACTTTCCCTCCTCATTCATTATATTGAGTGTGTCTTTGATTGTTTTCCAATTTGCCAACGTATACCTTTGAAAAAAGTGTTGGTCGAAAGATACCTACGGTATAACATGACGTCCGTTTTGTTTAAATCTATGTTTTATTTCTGTGGGTACAAATCACTTTTTGTGTGTGTGTATATACATATATATATATATATATATATAGTGCACTTCCACTACCAAGAATCGAACCTATACCACTGGGCCAACGGGCTTCAATGACAAAGAAGAAACAGACACTAAGCTTGATATAGAGTCCAGTGTTATATATATATATATATATATATATATATATATATATATAATTAAATCAAAGAAAAGAAATAGCAAGTTTTTGTCAAATTGCCAAATTTTTCGTTAGGTAATTTCTAATTTTTAAAAAAAAAATGAAACTAACATATTTATATTTAAATAAAATTGTTTATGAATACATAATTAGATTCTATTATATTAATTTTAACATTACCATATATGTACTCAATTAGTAAATAAATTAAATATCTTAAGTCGGTACAAATATAAATATTAAAAATGTGACTAAATAATATCTGAATGCCCCTTTTGAAAAAAATCATAATTGAAATTTATATAAAAATAAAGATTAAATAAAAAATTAAAATGGCAAATGTATTGCTATTGAAACCTAGACGATGTGTTGGAACTTAGACACTACCAGAAATTTCTATTTGAAAAAAGGAAGTTTGTATGAATAGACAGATACCCCAGCCCTCAACTTGACTTGACCGACTTAATAGCTACAATACATTAGATACATGACGTTTCTAAATCAGTTAAATCTTATCAAACCTAAAATAAAAAAGATGGAATTTTCCTTAACTGTATCCAATAATAACACATGTAAATATTCACAAATTTGTATCGTATTATAAAATACAAACATAGCAATTATGCATCTTTCATTGTTTACGTTTATAAGATGTTTAGCTGTTTCTTGTTCGGTTGTTTATGGCTGTATTTTAGGGTAGGTTGCTCCTCAACGTTTTTGAATATCAAAGTATCAACTGGAAAAAGTTGGGTAATAGTATGCTGACACCAAAATGTAGATTTGTAACTTGCACCAATTTTTAAGCATTTAGTTTAAAAGATCATCTAATATGAAGCACCAGAAAATCCTTATTTTTGATTCATTTAGATATGAAATTGCTTGAAAAGTTTGTCAATTCATAGTATTCAAATGAAATGAATATAATGTATCAAAAAGTAGCAATTAAATTGAAATTATAATCCCCCACCCCACCAGCTCAGATAAGCTGCATTTTACCTCATTGAGATACGTCAGTAATCACATTGCAAGATATTGTAAAACAGTTATATTTTCTGTTATCAATGAAACAAAAGCAATCAAGTATGAACTTTGCTAGGAACAAGTTATGGGATGATGATTTTAATATAAACTACCTTTGTAATTTGAACACATCTAAAAAACTACTGGTTATTAATAGGGGGTCTTTTAAGTTTCTATTTTTTATATAATAATTGTAAGGCATAAAGTTATAAAAGACGTGACAAAAAACATGAATGTTGTGAGAATAATATCAATTTTTATGATTGCATCATATTAAACTGCTCTACATAAGCGTCCTTTGAAGCAAAGGAAGGCCTCATTTCATGGCATAAAACCTTTGTAATGATGTGGCTATGCCTTGCTTCAGTTTCATAAACCGATTGGGAAGCTGTAGTTGTTAAACTTTTACTGCCCTTTTAACATTTTGTGAGTGTGAAGGCAAATCAGACAACTTTAATTTTGTCCCACTCATTGATGACTCCAGAAGTTCATAATCAGAAAGTTCTTCTGTGAATCGAGGCTCACAAACTCCATTTTGGGACAGGTCGATCAATTGCGACCAATGTATTGCATCAAAATTTATCTTTGATATTTTTTTAACCTCTTTCTGGTTGGCTCCCCACTCCTGAAAAAATAAAAAATCAATTAAATTAAAATAAAAATTTAACCTTGTTTTAATTTTTATAAATGAAATTAGGATCGTACTTTAAAATGAAACTATAAATCGATGGAACCATTTTAATCAATATTATGTGAGTTACTTACCAAATGGCTAAAATTCTTTTTATAGCTTCTTCCCTCACTTCCAGTTCATCGGATTTCAGCATTGCATACAACATATTTTCTGGTAGGAGACCAAAAGCATTATGCTGAATATTTTTGAATGCAATTTCAGGTGGAAGTTTCTTAATTCTTTGCAACATATTGAAAATATACCTTTGCTGGTTATGAAATTTATTGTCCCTTTTAATTTCAAACCAGCTAACTGCATAAACTCCAACTATAAACTGGATACGGCTGTGTAGTTTGGAAAATACGTTTTTAGGTTAAATGCCTCGAGTCCACACATTAGTCTGGTGGCTAATGTCAGCCATCTTGCTTGATTTAAGAGCCCAATTTTCTATGCAGCATATCTAGGGTTGACTTTCCCTCATGAAATTCCTATTGCATATTCTAAAAGAAGTATCTGCTCACTACTCAGATCATCTGCCTGATTCTAGAATATTGGCTATCTAGAGGATTAACTAAGGGTACAAATTTGACCTGGGGCAAATTATGATAGTCATTTGCACACAATCTCCCAAGTGGACCAATAAATGATGTCGGACATCTTGTGTTGCCATCAATATACTTAAAAACAGCCCTGAACGGAAGCTCATTTTGATGTAGAGAGCAAGCAATTGTGTGTAATTTTCTTTTTATTTCTTTCTCAAGAACAGTAACTAGCCCTGCTTCACAGCCAGTATTCGTATGGGTGTTGTCCAGTAAAACAGCCTTTAGGGCAGTGGTTTTCAACTTCTTTTGCTGGAGCGGAACCACAAGGAAACATTCCAGTGGCTCAAGGAACCCCTGCAATAAATTAATTGTCTTATGCAAAAAAAAGCTTTCAATTCTTTTACAATTTTATTAATCGAAAAAAATTTTTTCTTCAGACTATAATGTCGTTAATTATTATTATTTATTCCAGCAATTAAAAGCTTATCAAATTAAATTATACCAGAGTTTTATTGCATTTTTTATTTTACTCTTCGGAGCAGATTTTCGGATAGTGCATTTAAACTTAAAATAAAAAAAATAGATGATTTATATTCCCCTATGAGTCCTGCGTTGAACTAATAAAATAAAAGTTAGCCACCAATGACAAATTTATTATCATTTCACGGATTTACGTGGAGGGCAGGTAACAGAGATAAAAAAAATATTTTTACCAAGATTTTTAAAAAATAATAATTTCAAAAATAATTTCATTCATTTGTGAATAAGTCCTGAAAGTTTCATTAAAATCCGACAATTATTTGATTTTTGTGAGAATTTCCAAATTAATGTGTTTGTCACCGAAAAAAGTGGGTGATATAATTTTTACATTTTCCATTGTAAAACAGTCGTAACGTTTGTTTAACCGCTAACTCAAATCAAAACAAAATTTTCTGACAAAATTTCGAAAATGTTCGAAGGGATTAAAAAATTTTAAAAAATAATTAAAAATTACTTTGATCTTTCCTCTTAATAAAAATATAAACATTTTGATGTAAAAAGTTTATTTTATTAAGTTTGGGACTTTTTTTCATACAATGCTGTTTTGTTATTGATTTAGTGGAGGTACCTAAACACACATATCTGCACAGGAGAATTAAAAATTACTGTCAGTCATAGTACTTGCAGAACCCTTGGGCTTTACTGGCGGAACGCTAGGGTTCTGCGGAACCCTGGTTGAAAACCACTGCTTTAGGGTATCAACACTGTTATATTCCTCCAAAATACTAGTAACCTCATTTGCTAGAACAACACCAGTTGCTCCAGTAGTAGTGATAACTCTATGAGTGAAATATTTTCCACTTTCACCACAAACCCGTCTCCTTTATGAATGTCAAATGCTGTTCTGCTTCCTTTTGTTTTCTTTGTTTCTTTCCATCTGCCTCTAAAATCTCTTTATATAACAAAGTATCTTTATCATGTCTTTCATTAAAACCAAAATATAAATAATTTTTTCTGTTTCATCAATGTGTTCTTGGTGGGCATTTTGTTTTGTTCTTTCTTTTGCACAATATTTTAGATTTATCCAAAATTGTCTTCAATATTAACACTTCAGGTTGAGAAGGCCCATAACCCGCAAATCTAAAAGAAAGACATTTTGCAAGGCTTGCTCCTAAGTTTGATCAAAACATCACCCCTGATCAACAACGCCCCACGAGGCTGGCATCCCGCTCCCACCCCTACACCGTGGAAACTGTTAGATGTAGACGTCTCTTCTACTCCAATAGCTTCATGTCTCGCACATCTCGCCTGTGGAACTCCCTTCCCTATTACTGTTTCCCTGACAAATACAATCTCCAACGGTTTAAGTGTAGCGTCAATCGACATCTCCAGTTGCCTTGATCTATCCACTTCCCTTCTCCACATCCTTTCACCTTTCATTCCTATCTGCTCTCGCTCCAAATCTTCTGTAACCCCCTTGCCGTGATCGACCCACTGTCTTTCTCTTTCTCCACATCCCCTCCTTTACCACTCCTATCTGCTCTTCCTCCAACCCTTCTTTAACCCCTTGCGTGATATTGGCTTCCAGCCTTGCTTGGGGTGATACGCTGAAAAAAACAAAAAAAAAACAAACTCAGTAGCATACCGAGGAATTTTTTAAAAGCTGAGTGTAAACACCCTTGGAATGTCTGGCAGGCTCATATACTCTTCATATATTTCTATTTGATGACTGGGAAAGACTAACATCCTGATCATACGATGTGGAGGCAATAGGGGATGAATCAATCTGTTTTTGTCTTTCTCCTTCCACTGCCCTCTTTTTGGGTTTCTGAATGGCAGTTTTATCAACAGGTCCAAGTTGGAAACTACCCTTGGGTCCTATTTTGGCCCTCTGGTCTTTTAAATATTCTCTGTCTTCCACTGGTACCTGAAATATTAAATTTAACTTATGTTGAAAGAATACACCTAACTAACAGATATCTGAAAATATTATTAAAATATTATTTCACATAGAAAGAAAAATATTACAAGTTGCTTTCCTAACTTGTTTACATAAAATATAATAATTTTATTTTAGACATTCATTTAAATTAAAATGTTTATGATATTGGGATATAAATTAATTTAAAAGAGGAAAAGATAAATAGAAAAATAACTTTACCTTATTTTTGAGAAGACAGATACAGACAATGTCTGACAATTTCCTTTTTTGCACTTCACATTTTTGTCTTCACAACTTAAAATTGGGAATTGACAGGAACCAGAAAACATGTCAAACAAGGCATCCAGCTTTTTTACCATAATTTTCTTTTGCACTGAAGAGAGACATCTTCTATTTATCTGATGCGCTGTCTCGAAGCAGGTCTTTTTTCTCAATTTATTTACAACATACTTTTCGGTTAACAGAGGCAAACGGGGATAAACTACCTTCAAAATATCGATTATATTCTTTGCCATTAATTTTGAAATATCAAAGTTTAAGTCTGAACAAGTATTTTTTTTAGAATATACCTATACTGGATGACTTGTCGAAAAGTAGGCGGCTCTGATTTATCAAATGGACAAGGTAGTCCTCCAAATTTTGTAGCAGTAACACTGCAAGTAGAAAGCACAGTTCGTTTTCCGACCATTTTTATAAAAATATCTGAAAAATGTTTATTCTGTTATTATAAGAAATTAAACAAATTGAATTATAAATTTCAAAGTGAATTTAAAATAGAAAAATATTATAAAAGATAAAATAATAAATATGTAATTGCTTACGCTATGGTAGCTTGCAAAAAAAGGAAACAAACTTGCTAATGAAAAAATAATGTCTTCAAAAATTAAAAAAATATTAAATATCAGTGTGGATATAAAGCTATTTCTTTCTTTTTCTAATAATTCAGTTAATAAAAGGAATAGACTTAATTACTTTTGTGTTTTAAATCAGCTGAATAAACTTGAAACAAATGTAAGAAAAAGCATGTGGAATGTTAGAGATAATTCTGGTGCTGACCAAAAAAATAACCGCCTAAAACAAGCTCGAATTTGTTTATAGTTTATAGAATCTTAAATGAAATATTTTTGTAGTATTTGCTTTTTAATTTACTTTTCTTTAATTTATCCAGAATTCCATGATTTTGAATAAAATAAAATATTTTTAAGGCTATTTTCTACATTCTTTTCTTCAAAACCCAATTTTAATCTGACCATCTTATCTTTCCAGTTAACACAGTGCGAAATTCAGAATATTCGATTATGTTGCTATTTAAATGCATTTGCGCAAAAATTGGTAAACTTTCAGAGAAAAATATTTTGTGCAGTTATTCTTTATGTTAATTAGCAACATTCTCTGTGTAGAGTTAGGTGTGGTTTCAAAATCAACCTACCCTAGTATACATGTTTATGCAATGAGTATAGTGTTACTAACGATACTTTTATCATTCTCTTTTACTTTTTAAACTTATTCAGCTAGAAGATGGGCTAAAGAGATATGGGAAAAGAGGTTAGTCTATTGTACTTTGGTCTCTCAAAAAAGGAACTTGCATGATACGCAAGATACATAAAAACATTTTTATAAGTGAAAATTTGGGGGTTGCATGACATGCAAAAATCACATGTTGCATGAGTATATACAGTATCTACTTTATTTACATTATTCAGACTATTGTCCTCATCTTTCTCGCCATATTTATTGCAACATTTCAGCCGTTGTACGCTCCGGCCTTCTTCAGGTGGTTGGAATGTTGAACTGAACTCTTTATTTCACTCACTGGAGTAGACTGTTCTAGTTCCACATGCCAAGGACACATGGCACAGTGGATAAAGGCATTGGTTTGATCCAGTGACAGGACTCGAAGGGTGTGAGTTCAATACCCGGTTAAGGCGGTAGAGAACTTTCAGAGGTAAAATTAACAGGAGATCACTGATAACTGACATCCATTAAACATGGTACATGGAATTAGAACAGTCTACCCCAGTGATCGAAATAAAGGGTTCAGTTCAACATTCCAACCACCTGAAGAAGGCCAAAACGTTGTAATAAATAAGGCGACAAAGATGAGGACAATAGTCCGAATAATGTAAATAATGTACATAATACCTCATCTCAGAAATATAGACAGATACAGTATCTGCTGTTTTTCACTTTGGCTTTTGCTCTTATTCTGGGTTCTTTTTTTGGGGGGGTTCACCTCATCACCCCCTTCTATCTCCAACCTGTCCTCCAGTTGTTGCTCCTACTGAGTAAAACTCCTTTTTACTTTCTATGCAATTTTGGTGGCATTACGGTTATTGTTCAAGATCTTTTAGTTATCACTCACCTGAGGAACTTGTTTTTTTTTTTAAGTATTTTGAATAGAAAGATTTTGGCAAAGTTTAACCTTTGTGCCCACAAAAGGAAAAAAGAGAATATGGTGTTTTCAGTTGACAGTTTTTCTGTTAACACTGCTATTAATTTAACCTACCAAGACTCCTTCAGTGATATTTATTTACAAGATTATAAGAATACATGTACCAAATACAATGTAGTATTAGTTACTAATTTATAAAAAAATATGTAAATTCTTTTGTTATTAGTTATGATAGCTTTGTATATTATGTTATTAGTTAAACATTTATTGTTAAGTAGGCAATTTTTATATATATATATATATATATATACTGTTTATATTGGTTGCTATTGTTCATGTAAAGACTATTAAAAAGAATAGACATTTTGTGGCTGTTGTAGATGTAAAAAAAAATGTAAAGGTCTGAACTGAAGGCACATTTGAACATTGGTCATAGAAATAGCAATAGACTTGAGACATTTCATCTCTGGGGAAAGGGGTTGTAGGGTGGAAAATAGTTAAATCCCCCCCACACACACACACACACACCTCAAAACAAGGCTTCATAAATGATTTTGATCTGTGTCATGGTTGGAATTTGAGGATTGTGCCGCTCTCGGCCAAATATGGCAGCCACTACTTTATATTTGTTCTGATCTGATTCTTGTTAAGATAGAGCATGGCACAAGGAATCGGTACAAAGATGTCTGCTATGTTAATAGTGTACCAATCCTTGTGCCTAACCTAACTCGATTGCATTGAAATATTCACTGTTCCTATCCCCGGGGGGTGGGGGAGTCTCTTGTGTGCCATCAAATATGGTCCTTCACTCTTCTTTGAAAATTTCCACATTGACATTGCAGCTTTTTGAAATCATGTATTAAATGTCATGTAACCACTGACTGACTTGTTTCTTCCTTTTCTCTTTCAGTTAACAATATGGCTACTGCTCTTTTGTATAAACAAATTGCTGAATGGTGCTGCCTGGAAGCGGACAATGTTGTCTTGGACATTTGTTGTGGAACAGGCACCATTGGAATTACTCTTGCAAAAGTAAAAATAAATTTTGTCTTTTCCTTTGTGATTGAATCAACTAATCAATAGGTAAAAAGTTACTAGATGAAAAGAAGTTTTAATGCATGGCACTATGATTGGGATACCCACATAGAAAAAGGAAAGTGTGATCTTGATCTGAATTATTTCTGTTTGCTGCCGGGTCCAGACATTTCCAAGTTGCTGGTCTATATTAAATCATGGTTGGAATCAAAGAAATCAGTCCTGATCTGCTGTTGGTTGGGGACAGACATCCCTTCAAGTCGTTCTGATCTTGTCAGTTTGCATTGCCAGCCTTGCCTCATGATGTTGAGATTAGTAAAAGTTTAGTAGAGAGATGAGTCAAAGGGAAAAGCTGAGCTGTTGGTCAGACATGGTAGAAGTTAAGCAAGCAAAGCCCTGAAATAAAATACCTATTTGAGTTATCATTTGTAGACATGGTGTGACACCAAGGTCACTGGTGGTAGTTGAAAGGAAGTGACTCTGGTTGTTTGGAATTAGGATTAAAAGGGTTCATGTGAAAAAATTGAAACAGAAGAGTCAAAAAACATTAAATAAGAAAAGTTTAAAATGAAAAATAGAAATTGAAATATGAAGAGAGGAAAAAAATTAAATTTTTTTTTCTTTTTCTGATAAACAAATGCACATAAGAATCCCTGAATCTGTAAAAAAAAAAAAAAGGTCAGAATGTAAAACAGTAGAAAAATTTGAAGTAAATAATTTTGTTTTTGAAAAGTTGACTGTGTTGGTATTTGAAGGTAATTCTCAGCTGAGGACCAAATTTAAGTAAAACGAAAAATGTAAACAATAGAATTTGAAATTGGGATGAATTTTGGAAATCGACAAGCAAAGAGAATTCATTGGAATTCAACAAACAAAATGAAATTCCTTAGAAATAATTTTTAAAAAGTACTGACAGGAAAAATTATTGTTTGATAAAACGGCCAACTGTCGAGAAATGTGGAAACAAAGTTTATTGTTTTGAAATACCAGACCGCTTTGTTTACGGTCGATGTCATTTCTCCAGGGTTGAAGAAAATAATTAATTGAGGAATATGTAATGAGCTTTGAGGGGTAGTGAGAGTTAGACAAGATGTATATAAACCGAATGATTAGTTGAAGCGGCCAGTAGGAGCTGCCGTTTGAGAAGGCAGAGACAAATACAGCGAACAAGGGAGCTGTTGAACCACCTGTCTCTGAGGTTGCCCATTTTGTGTGAATGTTTAATCCGCTCCAAGTTTTACAAGCAAGAGAAACCACGTCATGATAGTCAAATGGGAAGGGTTAATTTTGTTGCATCAACAATTGTCTAAACCAATTGAAAATTAAACCAGTGGCCTTCGTTGTTATTTGTTATGATATTTGTGTTTTCATTGGTGGAAACATTCTGCCAACTTGATTCGGCGCCTAAGTGCGAACAAAAGTTTGATCTTCACTGCACAGTGATCAAAGAACAACGCAGGCAGAGCAGATGAAAGAACGTAGCAATCAACTGATAACCCTTAGTTGACTGGCGCCAGTACAGACTAATGTAGGGACAACCCAGGATTGAACCAGACCAGCCATGTTATAATGGCATTTGTTTTCAACTGCTGTTTCTTGTGAACATGTAGTGGGCTTTTCCAAGTTTTTGGGGTACACCAATGTGAACAAGACTTGAGACACAGCATAGCGTGATCATTGGTCATTCAGTTAATAAAAATGAAAATAATTCCTGTCATAATTCAAGAGAACTTGCTTCTAAATGTTTTTGTAATTTCTTTTTGTTCTAGAATGTGAAGAAAGTAATTGGTGTGGAAATGTCAGCAAGGGCCATTGAAGATGCCAAACGAAATGCCGTTCTTAATGGTGAGTTTTTAACCTTTACCACACTACAGGTGACAATTGTCACTTTAGAATTCTCTCTATTTGCTGCTCTAGGCGCATTCTGTCGTCTTGAGATGGTTGCTATAAATAAACCCTTTTCAACTGTTATTTCCGGTATTTTAAGCTGGAAATCGCCTATTATTGCTTTTGAAGAAGGTTAAATTTCCGTTTTCCAACGCCATTTTGAATTCTTCTAGACTCTATATGATGCGTAACACCAATTAAACCAATGTTAATTTTTTCCTCAAACAAAAATGGCTGCATCAACATCCAACAAAGCCTTTATTCAGGAGTTTTTCTTTGATTCAGACTCCGATGATGATTTTGAAGGCTTTACTCAAGTGGATATTGACTGTACATGGAGGAAAGCAATGATGACCATGAACAGCTGCTATCTTATTCATTGAGTAGCCTGTTTTGTTATCTTTTACAATTTTTTCCACAGTTTTTACTTACCAAATACAGCAAAACAAAATCATTATGCCGTCAAATAAGATCCTCATTTACCTCAAAGGGAAATTATACTGAACAATTTAGCTATATTATGCTGTAATGTTATACAGCTGTCTATATTTCTGAGATGAGGTATTATGTTCACTATTTACATTATTCGGGCTATTGTCCTCATCTTTGTTGCCATATTTATTACGTTTCGGCCTTTCAGTATCTGTCTATATTTCTGAGATGAGGTATTATGTACACTATTTACATTATTCTGACTATTGTCCTCATCTTTGTTGCCATATTTATTACGTTTCGGCCCTTCAGTATCTGTCTATATTTCTGAGATGGGGTATTATGTACACTATTTACATTATTCTGACTACTATCCTCATCTTTGTCACCATATTTATTACAACGTTTCGGCCATTGTATGCTCCAGCCTTCTTCTCAAGGACACATGGCAAAGTAGATAAAGGCGTTGGTTAGATCCAGTGACAGGACCCAAAGAGTGTAAGTTCAATACCCGGTTAAGGCAGTGGAGAACTTGGACAGGGGAATTAACAGGAGATAACTGATAACTGGCATCCATGGCACGTGGAACTAGAACAGTCTACCCCAGTGAGCGAAATGAAGGGTTCAGTTCGACATTCCAACTACCTGAAGAAGGCCGGAGGATATGACGACCGAAACGTTGTAATAAATATGGCGACAAAGATGAAGACAATAGTCTGAATAATGTAAATAGTGTACATAATACCTCATCTCAGAAATATAGACAGATACTGAAAGGCCAAAACGTAATAAATATGGTGACAAAGATGAGAACAATAGTCCGAATAATGTAAATAGTGTAATGTTATACAGTACAGTAATTTTAGTGGGATTTTTCAATAAACAATGCAAATTTAAAATATATTATCTTTTAATTTGTGGCCAGTAGTATTATGTTATATACACTTTTTACTATTTTTTTGTAGCTTTTTTTACTTTATTTTATTTTTTTTTAAGTCTTTTACAATATTTTTACTCAGTTTTACTTATTGAATACAGGAAAAACATTCTAAATTTTGCTTGTGGTTATCCATAATTAGAATTCTGGTTTTAATACATTTTCTATTCAATGTATCTAATACTAAAGATATCAACTTTATTTGGATTTAGTCTTGAAATAGTAACATTCTGAATTCAGTTTGTAAGTAAAAACCTGTAGAAATCACGTATTTCTGTACATTTTTCAGGTAATCTTTAAAATTGAATGCTCAAAAATTGGTGAAAGCTATGAATCTAATTTTTGATGTCAGTCCTTATAACATCAAAACTCGGCTTTCATGCAGAGTGCAATGTCGATTTTCTTTTTAAAAAAAAAAAAAAAAATGAAAAATCAATCTGCCCTGTGGAGTGATTTTTGTTGGAAATCTAATCAGTTATGTGCTATACGTGATACACACTTAGTTAATCATGTATCTTTTGATACATGACTGACGAGGCAGATTTTTTCCCACAATAGCTTGCTATTTCTTTCTGCAGTAGACCAGTTGCCATCCAAGGCTGTAGAACACGTTCGATCCTGCTTTTTACCCATAGCTGTGAGAAGAGGATTCATACCCTTTCCCAAGGGTATTAACACGTCAGTGAATGTAATGGATTTGACTGGAATTCAAACTTGGCTCCCTTATTCCTCAATCCGAGCTGCTATCCATTACTCCACTGGAAATCTAGATAGGAGTCAAAATGAACAATTAACATGTTCATTGCTACATGTTGCAGATGGCTACATGAAGATTAGATAAATGATTTTTGTTTGCTTTTAATGTACTCAGATGTGACACCCATTTGAATGTAAGAGATTTTATTTCTGTGTGTAATCCAGGAGTGGAGAATATTGAATTTCATTGTGCCAAGGCAGAAGATGTAACTGAGCAGATCAAAGTGTGGACCAGATGTGAGAAGGCAGTGGCCATCGTTGACCCACCAAGGCCAGGATTACGTCAGTATTTCACACTTTTCATTTTCCTTTAGCCTTAAGCAGACATTTTTGGAAAATATTTCAATGCAAACTTTAACAAAATTAAATCTATCAATGACGCTATTTTGTGATTATTTTCGCACCTGATGAACGAGCCGCATTTAATGACGATAAAATGCATTTCCTATTTTTGTTTTTATAATAGTTGCTGTATTTCGTGTATAAAATATGTACGAAAAAGAAACAGCTATTACGGGACAGAGATTGTTTCGTAATGTTATGCCTCCATCCCATAATGTTAGCTACATTTGGTGTATGGAATATGTAAGAAAAAGAAACGGCTATTACGGGACAGAGATTGTTTCGTAATGTTATGCCCCCATCCCATAATGTTAGCTACATTTGGTGTATGGAATATGTAAGAAAAAGAAACGGCTATTACGGGACAGAGATTGTTTCGTAATGTTATGCCCCCATCCCATAATGTTAGCTACATTTGGTGTATGGAATATGTAAGAAAAAGAAACGGCTATTACGGGACAGAGATTGTTTCGTAATGTTATGCCCCCATCCCATAATGTTAGCTACATTTGGTGTATGGAATATGTAAGAAAAAGAAACGGCTATTACGGGACAGAGATTGTTTCGTAATGTTATGCCCCCATCCCATAATGTTAGCTACATTTGGTGTATGGAATATGTAAGAAAAAGAAACGGCTATTACGGGACAGAGATTGTTTCGCAATGTTATGCCTCCATCCCATAATGTTAGCTACATTTGGTGTATGGAATATGTAAGAAAAAGAAACGGCTATTACGGGACAGAGATTGTTTCGTAATGTTATGCCTCCATCCCATAATGTTAGCTACATTTGGTGTATGGAATATGTAAGAAAAAGAAACGGCTATTACGGGACAGAGATTGTTTTGTAATGTTATGCCCCCATCCCATAATGTTAGCTACATTTGGTGTATGGAATATGTAAGAAAAAGAAACGGCTATTACGGGACAGAGATTGTTTCGTAATGTTATGCCTCCATCCCATAATGTTAGCTACATTTGGTGTATGGAATATGTAAGAAAAAGAAACGGCTATTACGGGACAGAGATTGTTTCGTAATGTTATGCCCCCATCCCATAATGTTAGCTACATTTGGTGTATGGAATATGTAAGAAAAAGAAACGGCTATTACGGGACAGAGATTGTTTCGTAATGTTATGCCCCCATCCCATAATGTTAGCTACATTTGGTGTATGGAATATGTAAGAAAAAGAAACGGCTATTACGGGACAGAGATTGTTTCGCAATGTTATGCCTCCATCCCATAATGTTAGCTACATTTGGTGTATGGAATATGTAAGAAAAAGAAACGGCTATTACGGGACAGAGATTGTTTCGTAATGTTATGCCTCCATCCCATAATGTTAGCTACATTTGGTGTATGGAATATGTAAGAAAAAGAAACGGCTATTACGGGACAGAGATTGTTTCGTAATGTTATGCCCCCATCCCATAATGTTAGCTACATTTGGTGTATGGAATATGTAAGAAAAAGAAACGGCTATTACGGGACAGAGATTGTTTCGTAATGTTATGCCTCCATCCCATAATGTTAGCTACATTTGGTGTATGGAATATGTAAGAAAAAGAAACGGCTATTACGGGACAGAGATTGTTTCGTAATGTTATGCCCCCATCCCATAATGTTAGCTACATTTGGTGTATGGAATATGTAAGAAAAAGAAACGGCTATTACGGGACAGAGATTGTTTCGTAATGTTATGCCTCCATCCCATAATGTTAGCTACATTTGGTGTATGGAATATGTAAGAAAAAGAAACGGCTATTACGGGACAGAGATTGTTTCGTAATGTTATGCCCCCATCCCATAATGTTAGCTACATTTGGTGTATGGAATATGTAAGAAAAAGAAACGGCTATTACGGGACAGAGATTGTTTTGTAATGTTATGCCCCCATCCCATAATGTTAGCTACATTTGGTGTATGGAATATGTAAGAAAAAGAAACGGCTATTACGGGACAGAGATTGTTTCGTAATGTTATGCCTCCATCCCATAATGTTAGCTACATTTGGTGTATGGAATATGTAAGAAAAAGAAACGGCTATTACGAGACAGAGATTGT
>OZ038517.1:4268765-4386265 GCA_964036315.1 Acanthosepion esculentum | reverse complement strand
TTGGACTTGGCAATTTTTTAATCTGATGAAAGCTTTTTTTTCTTGTTATATAAACAAATGAAATACAGAGTAAAAAAAAAAAAAAGTTTTCTGTTTTATTTTGACACATGTTTATATTTTTTATTTCATTGAGAATCCCAAAGGTGAGACAAAAAGAGAAAAATAAGTAGTGAGAGAGAAGGGAAGAAGAGTGGGAGAAACAAGATAGAGAAAGTAGACAAGAAGTAGAGAGAGAAAGGAGCAGTAAGAGAGACATAGAGAAATGAGTAGTGTGAGATAGAAAGATGGGGAGAAGAGGGAGATAGTATTGAGAGGCGGGGAGAAGAGGGAGAGTATTGAGAGAGAGAGAGACGGGAAGAAGAGGGAGAAATTATTGAGAGAGAGAGACGGGAAGAAGAGGGAGAAAGTATTGAGAAATAGATGGAGAGAGAGATGGGAAGAAGAGGGAGAAAGTATTGAGAGATAGATGGGGAGAAAGTCTTCAGTGAGAGACGGGAAGGGGGAGAAAATGTTGAGAGAGAGACAGGAAGAAGTTGGAGAAAGTATTGAGTGATAGATGGAGAGAAAGTATTGAGAGAGAGATGGGAAGAAGAGGGAGAAAGTCTTGAGAGTGAGACGGGAAGAGGGAGAAAGTATTGAGAGAGATGGGGAGAAAGTCTTGAGAGTGAGAGACGGGAAGAGGGAGAAAGTATTGAGAGAGAGATGGGGAGAAAGTATTGAGAGAGAGACGGGAAGAGAGAAAAAGTATTGAGAGAGATGGGGAGTAAGTATTGAGAGAGAGACAAGAAGAGGGAGAAAATATTGAGAGAGATGGGGAGAAAAGATAGAAAATGTTTCAGCATATCTGTTTTTCAGCCCCAATGATTGCAACCTTGAAGTGGAAAATGGACAGTGTGTTTTAGAGCAATTCTGAGCAAACTGTGACCCATTTATATTTCTGAAATTTCATGGGAAAAGTAAGTCTATTAAAATTTTTCTTTGTTTCGTTTTGTCCTCACTTATTCACTCACATACTCTCTCACATTTTGTTCTGGTTTTCCATCCCCGGAGAAGTTCAAGCAGGCAACATCTGTTGTCAAGGTGATGGCTTCTGGTTTTTGGGATTCTGAAAGCATAATCATGATAGACTACCTGGAAAAAGGGAGAAAAACTCTTAATGGCCCCAGTGTTATGCGTCATAATTAAAACAACTGGGGGAAGCATTAAAGTGGAAACATAGAGTGAAGCTGAGGTCAGTTGTGCTCTTTCTCTAGGATAACGTGAATGTTCATGCTGTGGCTTTGAATTGCTACCCCATCCCCCTTACTCACCAGACATAGCTCCATCTGACTTCTTCCTATTTCCTAAACTCAAATCCCATCTGCGTGGTCACCATTTTGGAGACAATGTTGACATTTGTGCTGTGGAGGTGTTTTTAAAGGACCAGGATACCACATTCTTCTGTGATGCTTAAGCATTATTGGACTAAGTGCATTCATGTCAACGGGAACTATATTGAAGTCACGATGCCAGATCAGGACTGATGACTCCTGGGTGAGGCTTAGGACTTTTTAACCGGCCCTCATAAGATAATGGTTGAACGAAAACTTGAAGTGATTAATGAAGCATCCCAGTCTATTCCACAAAACAGCTCTTGCGAAGAACTCTCAAAATGCAAATTTCTTCTTATTGTTTGTAAACTTTGTTAATTCTTTCTGTTGGCCATTTCTGCCAATCACATTCAATCAACCATGGCCACTCACTCTACAACACAGTTCCATTATATATATATATATATATATATATATATATATATATGATAGTTGTATATTTAGGCAGCAATCCTTCGTTTATGCATGTTTCATTAAAAACGACAGACAAGGTACTACGATTGAGCTTTTTATTTAATTTTTCTTGTGTTCGAACAAGAGCTTTCTTTACAGGACAAAGGGTGTGTGGGAACTGTCCAAATGTTTTGTGTTTCCGAGCTCAATTAAGTTGAAAAATCGAATCATCCTTGATAATGGCTAAAGGTATATCCGAAAGCGCTTGGAAACATAAAACATTTGGACAGTTCCTACACACCCTTTCTCCTATAAAGAAAGCTCTTGTTCGAACACAAGAAAAATTAAATAAAAAGCTCAATTACAGTACCTTGACTGTCGTTTTTAATGAAACATGCATCTATATATATATATATATATATATATATATATATATTATGAAATGGACAAAGTCCAACAATTATTTTAAGACATTTTTTATGTTCATTTTATAGATACAAATATTTAAGTAAATGCTCTATTTATAATAAACAGTATTAACGACATTTACCGACCTGAATGTCCGAGAAATTGTCATAGAAGATATGCATCCTCCGACAGGAATCGAACCTGATGTGCTTTTAATGCTTTATAATGTGTGACGTCATTTGTTTACATTTGGATACACATCGAGCAGATATGAATGTACGAGAGAAAATCATGGACAATTGTAGTTTAAAAACAGTAAAATAGACCTTGCTAACTGAACACTCCTCTAGGGCTCAATCGGTAAAAGCACGTCAGGCTATATGACGGTTTCGTATAGGATACAGGTTCGATTCCTGTCGGAGGACGCATATTTTCTATGACAATTTCTCGGACATTCAGACCGGTAAATGTTGTTAATACTGTTTATTATAAACAGAGCATTTACTTAAATATTTGTATCTATAAAAAGAAAGTATACATAAAAAATGTCTTAAAATATATATATATATATATATATATATATATATGAAGAAATATAGTCTTAAAGTGTGCTATATTTATGGGATAAAGTGCTCAATATCAGAGATAGAGCGTGTGTAAATATAAAAGTGGACATGGAAGTCAGCACTTAGAGGTGACAGTCTGTTTCATGCTAGTGCAATCATCAGGCGATATATATATATATATATATATATATATATATATGCTGTGTTTGTCGGTCAACACCTGATGGTGCTGTATGGCAGCAGAAAATCAATGCCCTGTGGAAACCAATTTTTTTTTTCCCTAGAAAACTGTCCCCAACAGAAGTCGAGTACAACACATTTGGACGGGAGCTCTTGGCAGCTTATGCAGCGGTTTTCTATTTTTGACATTTGTTGGAAGAGCAAACTTTCCGCGTATTCACAGACCACAAACCCTTACTTGGGGTGTTCCAGTCAGCATCAGACAAATATGCACCACGTGAAACCAGACATCTGATGCAGTTTACAGCAGATATACATTTTGTCAAAGGAACCAAAAACATCCCTGCAGACACCATGTCCAGGGGTATTATTGCTTTCCTGTTAGGAATACCAGTCAATGGTGGAAGAACAATCCGAAGACCAACGACTCAAAATCTTTAAAATTTTCGAAGATATGGATCTTGAACACATTTTAAGATTGTGTGTGACATCAGCACAGAGTAATTACACCCCTTTATTCCAGAAACATTGTGGCAGACAGTCTTCTTCACTCTGCATAAATTGTCTCATCCTGGTGCTAATGTTTCAATCTAGCTAGTCATGGGCAGATTTATGTGGCCTCAAATGAAGACCACAGAAATGCATGCTTTTGCTATAAAAAGTATTGTTTGGCCATTTTGCTACAAAAAGCATTGTTTGGTCATGTTCCTATAAAAAGCATTGTTTGGTTGTTTTCTTTAAGAAAAGCATTGTTTGGTCATGTTCCTATAAAAAGCATTGTTTGGTTGTTTTCTTTAAGAAAAGCATTGTTTGGTTGTTTTCTTTAAGAAAAGCATTGTTTGGTCATGTTCCTATAAAAAGCATTGTTTGGTTGTTTTCTTTAAGAAAAGCATTGTTTGGTCATGTTCCTATAAAAAGCATTGTTTGGTTGTTTTCTTTAAGAAAAGCATTGTTTGGTCATGTTCCTATAAAAAGCATTGTTTGGTTGTTTTCTTTAAGAAAAGCATTGTTTGGTCATGTTCCTATAAAAAGCATTGTTTGCTCATTTTCTTTAAGAAAAGCATTGTTTGGTCATGTTCCTATAAAAAGCATTGTTTGCTCATTTTCTTTAAGAAAAGCATTGTTTGGTCATGTTCCTATAAAAAGCATTGTTTGCTCATTTTGCTATAAAGAATGCATTGGTTATTTTGCTATGAAAACCATTGTTTGGCCATTTTTACCTTGTCAGTAAAATAGGCCAGTTCTCTGTTTCATGTGACTCAATCCCTGTCTGTCTCGTCTTGAAGTCAGAACGCTGCATTCACTTGTCTGAACTTGCTTGTATGTCAACCCCAATTCTTAATTTGTGAACTTTTTACCATATTACTGTTGCTTTGCCTTGTATATATTGTTTGTTTGCTTTATAATATTTTGTGCCCTCTTCTTTTCTTTTGTTATTGTTTATTGCAAACTTTGTCAATTCTGTTTGCCAGGCAGTTCAGCCAATTGCATTTAACCATGGCCAATTACGCTACAATGTTGACGACACGACTATTTACTCCTGTCTTTATAGTACACCAATTGGTTTGACAAAATAAAAACTGGCAGTTGATCTCACACACGACCTTCAATCAGTTGTTAACTCGGGCAAGAAATGGCTTGTTAATTTGAACACCTCCAAAACCAAACTGCTGTTTTGTTAGTCCTCTTAGAGAGCCTGGTTTTGCCTGTGTTCAGTATGGCTGATGCTGACCTTTAGGAGAGGAACTCATTGTGACTTTTTGGTCTCACGTTTTCCACTGACATGAAGCAGAATTATTGTATTGAATCATCTGCTGCTAGGGAAGTTGGTTCATGCCAGACAATTTTCCTTGTCAGAATTTCTTTTTGCATGTTTATAAGTTGACCATTCATCCATGTGTTGAATATGGCTGCCAGATCTGATCTGGTGCTCCAATAGACATCTCAAGATTCTTGACAAAATCTAAAGAAGGGTCTGCAGTGTTATCAGTCCTGATCTGGCATCCCGACTTCAGTCACTTCCCCACCACCATGATATGACTTCCCTGTGTCTTTTCTACAAATATTTTCATGGCAATTGTTCTAAGGATCGCTCCTCCTTGCTACCGAGGCCATATGAATTTAAGTGTAGTACTAGATTAACAACTAGGTCTCATCATGTTAAAATAGCTATATGTACCTGTAAATTTTATTCTAACAGTTTTTTGAACCTCTCGCCTGTGGAATGCTCTTTCAGTTTCTTGCTTCCTTGTCATCTACGATCTTTAAAAGTCTAAATGCAACGTCAATCGCCATCATCTGTCTTCCAGAGACCTGCTCTTTTATTGTCCTTTCTTTTCACTGTTTTCTCATTTTCTTTCACTGTCAGTAATCCCCCCCCCCCCGTCTTAGAGGCTTTATGACCTTGCATGGGTTGAAATCATTAAAAAAAAAAACCTATCCAGGTTGGAAAAAGAGGATTGGTTAGTTCCAATTCAGATATGACAACAATATTCCATTTTCGGTCGGATGTGGCTCTTGTAAAGATAGGGCTTGGCTGGAGGAGTCAGTTTGGAAAGCAGGGGAAACATTTGTTTTTTAGGGTTTATCAACCTCTTTGCAGGTTATTTAAAGCCAGGAAATATTTTTAGGATTGTAAGAATTTTGGGGACATAATAAGGTTTTACTGATACAAGTCGTACTAATTAACCCATAGCTGCCGGGAGAAGAGGTAGAGCTATACCTGTCAATAGAGTATTTGTGCATAAGTGAATATATAATCTGCAATATTATTGGTCCTGACTTAACATCTCGACTTCACTCATTTTTCCACTGCTATAACGTAGCTTTCCTGTACTTTTTCTATAAATAATAATAAAATAATAGCTGGCCACTCACATTTGAGGATACCTGTCTTCCAGGATGGTTAGCCCATCCCTATTGCAGACTCTCACTCAGGCACATTTGTGTTTACTCAACACCCACAGAGCCCACCTGTGGTTTATACTGCAACTATACTGAGCAGACCTTAGTTACAGTTTCTGGAAGAGAGCACATTATCTGGTACGATCGACAATCTGAACAAGGCCAGCACACTCAAACCCTTGGTCACGACAACTTGCGACTTCATGCTAGTATAGCTATCAACGGCCCCCAAGTGTTCTGTCTATCTGATTTCACTCACAAGGCTGGGGTCAACCCATGTTATGGTTTTCAGGCACTTTCCAAAGGTGCCACATGCTGGGATTGACCCCTCCAGCCCAATAATGTTTCTATAAATACTTTCATAATACAGTGTAACCCCGATATAAGAGACCCGGATATAAGAGAGATTTTCTCTGGTCCCAAAGTAGAGCCTGTGTTAATGTAAACAAAATAGACCAAACCCAGATATAAGATAAACCCGGATATAAGAGACTTATCTGGTCCTGACAACTCTCTTATATCCAGGTTACACTGTAATTGTTTGGATGTGCTCTTTACTATGCTACCTCGACTTTACTATGGTACCTAGACTTTATGAATTTCTAAGCAGTACTAGGTTAGCAACAATGTCTCACCAATATACGGTTGAGTTTGTAACAGCGGCAAACGGAAAGAAAGGGGTTAAATTAAAAACAGCTTGGAATGAAATGAGAAAGGTTAAAGAATAGAATGATGGACAGACTGAGAGAAGGAAAAGGGATTTCTTTTTAGTTCCAAAGTCTATTTCTTTTTAGGGCAGAGGCACTGCGAAGAAAAGTGATTCTGTTATAAGCTATTGCCGCAAGGAGCTATGTGACGATATTTAGCTGACAGCTGATTAATGAGATAGCTTAAAAAGCACTGGTTATGAAAACACACTTTGGAAAGATAAAATTTCGAGATCTCTGTAACCAACTCAAGAGAATAGTTTCTTTGTCTAAAGACCCAGGACCAATGGTGCTTAGAGAACAATGCCCCTGGTATGATTTGGCTCTTGATGGACCAGAGATAAATTTCTGATTTTTACCAAAGTCAGGCTGAGAAATTTCATTGACATGAAATTAAAATGATAATTTTCATTAATGACCAGAACCTAAGCCGTGCCATGCAGTTGAGAGCCAGATTGGTCGAAGGACAACTAAGGTGACAGGCTCGGGTGAAATACCAAGAAAGAGGCATTGCTCTCACCCATTGGGAAAGTGTTGGTGAGAAGCACAAATAAGAGAAGGAAGAAGTTGGGCGGATCGATACCCTGTGTTTCTCCAGATTTGGAAGTATAATTAATTATCGAGAGCCAGACAACAAGTAGGCCCCCTGTTAGAGATAGGGAAACCATCAGGTCCCCATATCCACGTCAACCCCAATGCCAGTTTTGGGTGGAACTCGATCTAAGCAGAATACTGAGATGACAAAGACGCAGAGGTTCCAGACTACAAACGAGACACGACTGTGACTTACTGTTATAGTGAAAGACACCTTGTCTAGATAATAGACTCTCCCACCTATTATAAGTAGGAGTCAGTAGTAGTCGAGGGGAGGAGTAGTGTTCAGCGACCACAACTCGATTACTCTGCGTAACACTTTATTACAAGTTCCTAACGTTTCTGTACGTTTAACCTATTTAGGACGCATTTAGTCCGAATACAGTTTCTATTGTGGAAATAACTCCACAACACTTACTGACAGAGAGAACCCTCTGACTCAAGCCTTGTTCCAGACTTAGCCAAGTTAAGCATATTTTCAGCACAAAACACAAAGTGGGAAGGGTTAATGTTTTTGACCTCAGAACCAATTCATTGTATAAAAACAGTATATAAATTCTCATAGAATTAGACCCTGAAGAAGTCTTGTCTTTTCTTTAACTGCAAGGACTTTTTTTTTTTTTATGTTAAATTCTTTTGTGACTTCACTTTGCCAGGAATGAATGAACATCACAATTGCTGACAGCAATTTGATCTTTGTCAGCTCTGTGATTAAACAACACAACATGGGCAGAGCAACGGTTTAGACCAGAGTGACCAACCCAACATCCAGCAGCAACATTTGACCAAAGGCCAACCAGCAAAAAAGTTCTGTTAGTTAGCTAGACGGAACCGTAAGTTCTATGTTAATAGTTTCTTCTATTGCACTTCTCACTTCCAGACCTCTCTTCCAGTTCCATGTTTTCCGGCTAATTTAGATCTTCAAAAATTGAAATGCAATGTCAATCGTTATCTACTGTCTTCCTGATTACTCTTCTATTGTTCTCACTCAATTTTCACTTGTGGAACTCTCTTCCGGCTTCTTGCTTTCCAGTCAGCTTTGATCTTCAAAAATTCAAATGCAATGTCAATCGTTATCTACTGTCTTCCTGATTACTCTTCTATTGTTCTCACTCAATTTTCACTTGTGGAACTCTCTTCCGGCTTCTTGCTTTCCAGTCAGCTTTGATCTTCAAAAATTCAAATGCAATGTCAATCGTTATCTACTGTCTTCCTCATTACTCTTCTATTGTTCTCACTCAATTTTCACTTGTGGAACTCTCTTCCGGCTTCTTGCTTTCCAGTCAACTTTGATCTTCAAACATTTAAATGCAATGTCAATCGTTATCTACTGTCTTCCTCATTACTCTTCTATTGTTCTCACTCAATTTTCGCTTGTGGAACTCTCTTCCGTCTTCTTGCTTTCCAGTCAGCTTTGATCTTCAAAAATTCAAATGCAATGTCAATCGTTATCTACTGTCTTCCTGATTACTCTTCTATTGTTCTCACTCAATTTTCGCTCGTGGAACTCTCTTCCGGCTTCTTGCTTTCCAGTCAGCTTTGATCTTCAAAAATTGAAATGCAATGTCAATCGTTATCTACTGTCTTCCTCATTACTCTTCTATTGTTCTCACTCAATTTTCACTTGTGGAACTCTCTTCCGGCTTCTTGCTTTCCAGTCAGCTTTGATCTTCAAAAATTCAAATGCAATGTCAATCGTTATCTACTGTCTTCCTCATTACTCTTCTATTGTTCTCACTCAATTTTCACTTGTGGAACTCTCTTCCGGCTTCTTGCTTTCCAGTCAGCTTTGATCTTCAAAAATTCAAATGCAATGTCAATCGTTATCTACTGTCTTCCTGATTACTCTTCTATTGTTCTCACTCAATTTTCACTTGTGGAACTCTCTTCCGGCTTCTTGCTTTCCAGTCAGCTTTGATCTTCAAAAATTGAAATGCAATGTCAATCGTTATCTACTGTCTTCCTCATTACTCTTCTATTGTTCTCACTCAATTTTCACTTGTGGAACTCTCTTCCGGCTTCTTGCTTTCCAGTCGGATTTGATCTTCAAAAATTGAAATGCAATGTCAATCGTTATCTACTGTCTTCCTCATTACTCTTCTATTGTTCTCACTCAATTTTCACTTGTGGAACTCTCTTCCGGCTTCTTGCTTTCCAGTCAGCTTTGATCTTCAAAAATTGAAATGCAATGTCAATCGTTATCTACTGTCTTCCTCATTACTCTTCTATTGTTCTCACTCAATTTTCACTTGTGGAACTCTCTTCCGGCTTCTTGCTTTCCAGTCAGCTTTGATCTTCAAAAATTCAAATGCAATGTCAATCGTTATCTACTGTCTTCCTCATTACTCTTCTATTGTTCTCACTCAATTTTCACTTGTGGAACTCTCTTCCGGCTTCTTGCTTTCCAGTCAGCTTTGATCTTCAAAAATTCAAATGCAATGTCAATCGTTATCTACTGTCTTCCTGATTACTCTTCTATTGTTCTCACTCAATTTTCACTTGTGGAACTCTCTTCCGGCTTCTTGCTTTCCAGTCAACTTTGATCTTCAAAAATTCAAATGCAATGTCAATCGTTATCTACTGTCTTCCTCATTACTCTTCTATTGTTCTCACTCAATTTTCACTTGTGGAACTCTCTTCCGGCTTCTTGCTTTCCAGTCAGCTTTGATCTTCAAAAATTCAAATGCAATGTCAATCGTTATCTACTGTCTTCCTCATTACTCTTCTATTGTTCTCACTCAATTTTCACTTGTGGAACTCTCTTCCGGCTTCTTGCTTTCCAGTCAGCTTTGATCTTCAAAAATTCAAATGCAATGTCAATCGTTATCTACTGTCTTCCTCATTACTCTTCTATTGTTCTCACTCAATTTTCACTTGTGGAACTCTCTTCCGGCTTCTTGCTTTCCAGTCAGCTTTGATCTTCAAAAATTCAAATGCAATGTCAATCGTTATCTACTGTCTTCCTGATTACTCTTCTATTGTTCTCACTCAATTTTCACTTGTGGAACTCTCTTCCGGCTTCTTGCTTTCCAGTCAGCTTTGATCTTCAAAAATTGAAATGCAATGTCAATCGTTATCTACTGTCTTCCTCATTACTCTTCTATTGTTCTCACTCAATTTTCACTTGTGGAACTCTCTTCCGGCTTCTTGCTTTCCAGTCAGCTTTGATCTTCAAAAATTCAAATGCAATGTCAATCGTTATCTACTGTCTTCCTCATTACTCTTCTATTGTTCTCACTCAATTTTCACTTGTGGAACTCTCTTCCGGCTTCTTGCTTTCCAGTCAGCTTTGATCTTCAAAAATTCAAATGCAATGTCAATCGTTATCTACTGTCTTCCTCATTACTCTTCTATTGTTCTCACTCAATTTTCACTTGTGGAACTCTCTTCCGGCTTCTTGCTTTCCAGTCAGCTTTGATCTTCAAAAATTCAAATGCAATGTCAATCGTTATCTACTGTCTTCCTGATTACTCTTCTATTGTTCTCACTCAATTTTCACTTGTGGAACTCTCTTCCGGCTTCTTGCTTTCCAGTCAGCTTTGATCTTCAAAAATTCAAATGCAATGTCAATCGTTATCTACTGTCTTCCTCATTACTCTTCTATTGTTCTCACTCAATTTTCACTTGTGGAACTCTCTTCCGGGTTCTTGCTTTCCAGTCAGCTTTGATCTTCAAAAATTGAAATGCAATGTCAATCGTTATCTACTGTCTTCCTCATTACTCTTCTATTGTTCTCACTCAATTTTCACTTGTGGAACTCTCTTCCGGCTTCTTGCTTTCCAGTCAGCTTTGATCTTCAAAAATTGAAATGCAATGTCAATCGTTATCTACTGTCTTCCTCATTACTCTTCTATTGTTCTCACTCAATTTTCACTTGTGGAACTCTCTTCCGGCTTCTTGCTTTCCAGTCAACTTTTATCGTCAAAAATTCAAATGCAATGTCAATCAATATCTACTGTCTTCCTGATTACTCTTCTATTGTTCTCACTCAATTTTCACTTGTGGAACTCTCTTCCGGCTTCTTGCTTTCCAGTCAGCTTTGATCTTCAAAAATTGAAATGCAATGTCAATCGTTATCTACTGTCTTCCTCATTACTCTTCTATTGTTCTCACTCAATTTTCACTTGTGGAACTCTCTTCCGGCTTCTTGCTTTCCAGTCAGCTTTGATCTTCAAAAATTCAAATGCAATGTCAATCGTTATCTACTGTCTTCCTGATTACTCTTCTATTGTTCTCACTCAATTTTCCCTTGTGGAACTCTCTTCCGGCTTCTTGCTTTCCAGTCAACTTTGATCTTCAAAAATTCAAATGCAATGTCAATCGTTATCTACTGTCTTCCTCATTACTCTTCTATTGTTCTCACTCAATTTTCACTTGTGGAACTCTCTTCCGGCTTCTTGCTTTCCAGTCAACTTTGATCTTCAAAAATTCAAATGCAATGTCAATCGTTATCTACTGTCTTCCTCATTACTCTTCTATTGTTCTCACTCAATTTTCACTTGTGGAACTCTCTTCCGGCTTATTGCTTTCCAGTCAACTTTGATCTTCAAAAATTCAAATGCAATGTCAATCGTTATCTACTGTCTTCCTCATTACTCTTCTATTGTTCTCACTCAATTTTCACTTGTGGAACTCTCTTCCGGCTTCTTGCTTTCCAGTCAACTTTGATCTTCAAAAATTCAAATGCAATGTCAATCGTTATCTACTGTCTTCCTCATTACTCTTCTATTGTTCTCACTCAATTTTCCCTTGTGGAACTCTCTTCCGGCTTCTTGCTTTCCAGTCAACTTTGATCTTCAAAAATTCAAATGCAATGTCAATCGTTATCTACTGTCTTCCTCATTACTCTTCTATTGTTCTCACTCAATTTTCCCTTGTGGAACTCTCTTCCGGCTTCTTGCTTTCCAGTCAACTTTGATCTTCAAAAATTCAAATGCAATGTCAATCATTATCTACTGTCTTCCTGATTACTCTTCTATTGTTCTCACTCAATTTTCACTTGTGGAACTCTCTTCCGGCTTCTTGCTTTCCAGTCAACTTTGATCTTCAAAAATTCAAATGCAATGTCAATCATTATCTACTGTCTTCCTGATTACTCTTCTATTGTTCTCACTCAATTTTCACTTGTGGAACTCTCTTCCGGCTTCTTGCTTTCCAGTCAGCTTTGATCTTCAAAAATTCAAATGCAATGTCAATCGTTATCTACTGTCTTCCTGATTACTCTTCTATTGTTCTCACTCAATTTTCCCTTGTGGAACTCTCTTCCGGCTTCTTGCTTTCCAGTCAGCTTTGATCTTCAAAAATTGAAATGCAATGTCAATCGTTATCTACTGTCTTCCTCATTACTCTTCTATTGTTCTCACTCCTTAATAAAGTTTCTCGTTTTTCTTTTCACACTCAGTAACCCCTTGTGTCTTAGTGGCTTTATTGCCTTGCATGGGGTGAAATGATTAAAAAAAAAATATAAGTATAAAGTTTCACAACAATCAGATTTCACTTTAAGTATTTGACGATCGTCTCTATCAAAATACAAATGGATTATTTTGTATGCCTAATTACTAACTTTACACAAGTTATGCCTATGCTTGTCATGTTTGTAATAAGATCTAGAAAATTTAATACACACGCACACGGTTTAGTCAAAAAGTAATGCAATTTGTTTTATTATATAAGAAAGAAGGAACAATCAAACATATCATAGCCTTACAGCCATATCACATTGAAACAGGTTCTCATAGGATCACTAAAGTTAAGCAACATTGAGCCTGGTCAGTAGCTAAATGAGAATACCAAGTGCTGTAAGCTTGGATGTTTGGTTGGTGTAATGGATGATGGCTCGGAACTAAGTTCCAATTCCAGTTGGGTTGCTTATAATCATTTAACATAAATGTAGGAATCCCTCAGCTATGGGTTAATTAGTAAGACTTTTATCATTAAAACCATTATTATCTAAAAGAGAGTAAAATGAAATTGCATACAAAATATTTAGATTGTGTCATTAAATGACCCATAGAGATTGATATGCTGCTAAACAAAACAAGATATAGCTTCACATCCCTACTTCTTAACATAGTCCCGAAGTTCTTTCAATGACTGTGTTTCACCTACAAAGGAGGGCATACTATTTACATTATTCGGACTATTGTCCTCATCTTTGTTTCCTTATTTATTACGTTTCAGCCATTGTACGCACCGACCTTCTTCAGGTGGTTGGAATGTCAAACTGAACCCTTTATTTCGCTCACTGGAGTAGACTGATCTAGTTCCACGTGCCATGTTTAATGGATGTCGGTTATCGCCTGTTAATTCTCCTCTCCAAGTTCTCCACTGCTTTAACTGGGTATTGAACCGACACTCTTTTGGGTCCTGTCACTGGGTCTAATTTTGGGTCCTGTCACTGGGTCTAACTAACGCCTTTATCCACTTTATCCTGACGCCTTTATCCACTAACACTCTTTGGGTCCTAATACCTTTATCCACTGTGCCATGTGTCCTCAAGGACAAATGACACAATGGATAAAGGCGTTAGTTAGATCCAGTGACAGGACCGAAAGAGTGTGATTTCAATGACCAGTTAAGGCATATATATATATATATATATATAATATAACTATTAACTGATACAATGAAAATTAAAATTTGCACCCCCTACCACCCCTTGTCTAGATGAATGGATTTATCGGTATCCTTGGAAACCCTCAATTATGAATCTTTGCCGTGCCTTTAACAACCGTAAATTTTAAAAAATAAGTTACTCCAAAATTCGCTTGACGAGGAAATGGAACTAATGTCTTTGGTTTAATGACAAAATTAAATTCAGGGGCTTTAGCTTCCATTTCTGAAACATGGTTATCACTGTGTAGCGAAAAAACCATATTTTAAATCAATTAATTTATAATATTAATGCTCTGTAAATTTACATTGAGCACTATTGTGTAAAAATAAAAATATCTATAAGAACACTGGATTTTATATCTTACTGTTCTTTCTTTTTATATATATATATATATATATATATATATATATATATGACACCCGTCGTCCTGGTCAGGGCACCATTTGTGACACCCAACTCCTTTTTCAGTCACGACGCCAAAATGTGACGTCGGTCCTTTGCGACGGGCTAACCCTGGGACATCGGTTGAAGTCTTGTTGGGTTCTAGTACCAACTTGTCGTACCCGGCTCGCTTCCAACGCCTGGTCACCGAAGCAACTGCTTTGATCTCGATTCAACCTACCCACGTTGTGATTTGATCTTAGGTTGACAAGATCAATCAGACGTCGGGCCGTAGTGCCAGCCGAATCTGGGTCAAGGTGATACTGCACAATAATTGTAGACAAAAAAAAAACAAAAGCACAAACAACTTCAAGGCGAGTGACTGGTTAGGAATAGTGATTAATTTTATGTCAGTTTGTTGAGTTACAGGAGTGCGTCTCTCTCTTTCTCTCCCAGCCCGAAGAAAAAAAAATGTGGATTGTAACACTTTTGTGTTCCTTAACTAGTTCTGGATATCTGGATGGAGAATATAAGTCAGACTTCTATAATTTGTTCTTGGTTAGAAGTCTAAGTCGGAAACTTGTTTTGGTGGAAAATCTAAAGTCGGACTTCAACAAATCTGTTCTTGGTTAGAAGTCTAAGTTGGAAGGCATGGAATCGTGCGGTCACCTGTGCGAGGCGCGTCTCTCTCTTACTGTACTGGCTGTACTCTTCACTCACTGACTGGACTCTCTCTGTCTCGACTTCTGACTCACTGTCTAAAACACCCGAAGACGTTTGCTTATATGGACGCCGATCAAAACCTGGCGTGGGGTCGGACGTGGTGTGGCCACCATGTTGATTTCAAAATCCCCAATAAGGATTTTCTTTGTTTTCGGCCAAAAATAATTATCATTTTCCATATTTGGAAATCTTATTCCACTCCCACCCTCTTCTGCTCTCATATGGGTATCTCACCATACTTTAGAGGGCGTCAACGGTTTTCCCACTTCCTCGCAGTAACATCTCATACCTATCCTCTCAATGGGCGGTGGCAGGCCTCCTCTCTGCGTCACATGATCATCTCCGCCTGGCTATTCGGCCAATAGGCGTCAACTGATAATCTTCATTTTTTTATCGAACTTCACGGGAAATGTTTTTTCTCAACCAAATTTTTCCGCCAACATCAAGTGGACGAATTCTTTTTGGCGAAATTGGGTTAATTAAAATACCCTAACATAGCCTTCGTTATCACAAACGAACTTAAACAGAATGCAGATGTCCTGTCCAGGCGACATCTCAATCCAGGGCCGGGCCCTGTGTGCGGTCGGCAGACGACCCATCAACTACTGATAACACAAGTTCGTCATCCTGACACAGCCAATGTTTTATCTGCCCAGAAGCTCTGGTATCCCTCAAAAATGACCATCAGAATTTTCGCCATTCCACCACCCAAAACAACATCGCTTTTGTGGGTGGCATTTTTTCCTTCTCTTATCATCTAAGTTGTTAAGTCTTGTCCCTCTGTTTCTTTCTCTTCTTTCTCTCTTTCCTTCTTTTGTCCTCGCAGATAATTTGGCATATCTCAGCATCACACTTCCGCGAGAAAGTAAAGTGGTTATCTTGAATCGCACTTGAAAATAACAAAACAAAAAATCTTTTTTTTTTTTTTCACCGATACCCTGTTTGGGAAAATAACAAAACAAAAAGAATATTGCTCAGTATGTCTTTCGTTATATCTATCGGTTTAAGTAATCGCTCAGTATGTCTTTCGTTATATCTATCGGTTTAAGTAATCGCTCAGTATGTCTTTCGTTATATCTATCGGTTTAAGTAATCGCTCAGTATGTCTTTCGTTATATCTATCGGTTTAAGTAATCGCTCAGTATGTCTTTCGTTATATCTATCGGTTTAAGTAATCCCCGTAATTAACTTCTGTGGTTAATTAATTGATTAATTAACCTGCCGTTCCTAAATAGTGTTACATATATATATATATATATCTCAAATGGGAAATCATCTGTCAGTCTCAAACCCACAGGAGCTTCCGAGACAGATGTCATTTGTGTATACAAGAAAAAATTGCAATAATCAAATACAGAAATGCTAACCAGTTGTTCAATCAAAGGAATGAACTGGTTTTTCTAGTGTAGACATAAGAACAAATTTAAAATTCCCTAAAACGTTGTTTTTTGGGGGAGAGGGATGCACCGTTGAAGTTGATTTGTTTATATGGGTGCTAGCACACATGGGTGTGCATATATTCATGTGGATGTGTGTTTATATTGTGTATCACATGGTTTTGTGTGTTTTTTTTTTTTGCATGTTTCCTTATATGTAGTTGTATCTATGACTATCTTGCTGATGTATACAACATTTATACTTATAAATTAACATCTTTTGTATCCAGACATCATCTTGCTCAATTTTTTATTTTTATTATTTATCTGTATTTAAAATCCATTTATGTTTGATATCATCGTTATTGTAATCTTTATTATTTGTATTAAGGGTCCTTTTATTAGACTAACTAATTTAGAATTGTGTTGATTTGTCCTGTCTAAAATAACAGGCCATATAGTCAATTTGGTGTATAACCCAATGTACAAAGTTCTACACTTTAAGGAAAAAATTCTTGGCCAAGTCAGTCTATTTTAGGCTTACTACTATCCATTCATCTCTTCCTTCTTCCCTTTCCTTTATCTCCATTTACTAAAAGAATTCAGTCTGAAGAGATGAATATATAGTGATATTCACAAAATAAATTATAACTGAAACGAATCCTCAAGGTTTTCTACTTGATTATTATATATATATATATATATATATATATATATATATATATGTATATATAATAATGTGTGTGTGTATAAAATAGGATACAGAATTCTGACAAAGTTTGAAATATGACAAATAGAAAACCATTTCATTGAAACTAGATTTGATTACACATTTTGCCTTTTTTAGGCTTCATCAGATAAAAAAAATGAAAGAAAGAAATCACTGTGTGTGTATGCTTAAATAATAAATCATTTATTCATACATTCTCACAACATTTCTGCTTTAGATTTAAGGTAAACCATCATCTTATTTTTAGCATGGCTCAAAAGCAAATGAGTCATATAGTTTTCTGAAACGAATTTAAGGTAACTCTTTATCTAATTTTTCTGAATGGGTTGAAAGTAAAAGATTTGTTTGTTCATGTCTTTTCCATGTCAACAATATGTGTATAAAATAGGATACAATATATGACAATGTTTGAAAAGGTTGATTTATTATTTAAGCATCTACACAAATACACAGATTTCTTTCTTTTGTTTTTGGATCTGATGAAGCCTAGAAAGGTGAAACACGTAATCAAATCTAGTTTCAATGAAACAGTTTTCCATTTGTTATATTTCTTCAAAATGAGTGTGTGTGTGTGCTGAAAAGTTCTCAAACTGACCAAGAAGAGTTACTTCTAATTATGTCGCTGGTTGGTGTACATATGTAGAAACCGAAGGTGTGATTTTAATCTCCACCTTAAGAATTTCAGTTTTATAGTTAATGTTTTTTTATTATTATTTAGTTTTATTTTATAGTTAATGTTTTTTTATTATTATTTAGTTTTATTTTATAGTTAATGTTTTTTTATAATTTTTTAGTTTTATTTTATAGTTAGTTTTTTTATTATTTGTTAGTTTTATTTTATGTTTTTTATTATTATTTTTTAGTTTTATTTTGTTTTTTATTATTATTTTTTAGTTTTATTTTATGTTTTTTATTATTATTTTTTAGTTTTATTTTATAGTTAATGTTTTTTTATTTATTTTTCAGTTTTATTTTATAGTTAATGTTTTTTATTATTGTTTAGTTTTATTTTATAGTTAATGTTTTATTATTTTTTAGATTTATAGTTAATGTTTTTTTATTATTTTTTAGTTTTATAGTTAATGGACACATTAACCCTTTCCCTGCTAGTTATTTTGGAAAAAAT
Organism: Acanthosepion esculentum; assembly: GCA_964036315.1. Lineage (NCBI taxonomy): Eukaryota > Metazoa > Mollusca > Cephalopoda > Sepiida > Sepiidae > Acanthosepion > Acanthosepion esculentum. Next base: position 4,368,191 of record OZ038517.1, on the reverse strand, counting down.
GTTTTATTTTCCGATAAATTTTTTTATTTGTTTTTAATATAATAACTAAGAAACTGAGGCACCTTGAAGTACGCGGTTAGTGGCTAACACTTGTACAAGATATTTGAGTTGATCGTTGAACTCGTTTCAAGTTGAGAAGTGCGTAAAAAGAATCAAGACTGACATATAAACACGTCTGTAGCTGGTTTTTGAAAGTTATGTTTTGGACGTGTTTATTCGTCTGGGTCTGAAAAAGACTCTTTCAGTAAAAATGTACACCATATTTCCCGGCTTACAAGACACACTTTTCTTCCTAAAAAAATACCCTGAAAAATATGTGTGCATCTTCCAAGACAAATGTAAGGCAATGCCTAAGCTTAAGTAAGCTTGGACAGTCACTTAATTGGGTTGAGTGATAGGCACGTGGATTTGTATGTTGAGTCATTAGACTATAATGTTAGTTATCTAATTCAGCCTTTTATAACTTAGCTTTTACATGTATTTCTAAGACTATAAACCTTCCTAGAGCCGAACCACATGCTCTGTTTTCGAGCAGCGGCAATGGGAGCCTTTCTCTCTTGACTAGTATGTCATTGCCATAGAAACAAAATCAAACAAGTGATTAATGTAAACAATACGTGGCACCAGTATGTGAGGGACGCATGGTGAATGTGTTGTTGTATGAGAATGACTCTCTTTTTTCTTCTTAGAAATTTCTTTCCAATATTAGGGTGCGTCTTCCAAGCTGGAAAATACGTATATATGTTGGGAAGGGGTTAAAATTGGTTTTTCTACAGAAACGATCCTCCCCAAGAAAGAATCGTTGTTTTATCAATTAAACTCTCTGGATCTCAACTGTCAAAAGACAGCCCCCCCAAAAAAAATTCTAAGTCATTAGTTCCCGAATCTGTATTTTTGCTTATTACATAAACTATTTGCTTGTTAATAGCAAATCCAACAAAGTAAAACTGGTAGCTGCTTTCAAAAGTGACCTATGATCAATGGTTGACAAACCATTTCTTGCCTCAGTTAATTTTAACATCCTAAAAATGAAACTGATATCTTTTAATCATAGAGAAATTTTTTTATTTTCCCCTTCCATCAGTATGGCTGATGCTAACTTCCAGGAAAGTTGACTCCTTGCACCTTCTTGGTTTCACATTTTCCACTAACATGGAATAGAATTGTTATATTGAATCAGTTACTAGATCTGTCACTAGAAAAGTTTGTTCACTGTCTTTCCAGAAAATTTCTTTTTTTTTGACAGAATCCATCTTACACATTTATAAATCTACCATATATATATATATATATATATATATATATATATATATATAGGTATCCTTGGAAACCCTCAATTATGAATCTTTGCCGTGCCTTTAACAACCGTAAATTTTAAAAAATAAGTTACTCCAAAATTCGCTTGACAAGGAAATGGAACTAATGTCTTTGGTTTAATAACAAAATTAAATTCAGGGGCTTTAGCTTCCATTTCTGAAACATGGTATCACTGTGTAGCGAAAAAACCATATTTTAAATCAATTAATTTATAATATTAATGCTCTGTAAATTTACATTGAGCACTATTGTGTAAAAATAAAAATATCTATAAGAACACCGGATTTTATATCTTACTGTTCTTTCTTTTTATTTATATATACATACATATATATATTAATATAAATGTTTATATATGTTTGTAATTTATTCAATTGGACATAGTAAGAATATAATATAAAAGGCTCAAACACTAATGTAATAAATTATAACCATGGGATATTAGTGTTTGAGCCTTTTATATTATATATATATATATATATATATATATATATATATATATATATATATATTAAACATGTGTTGAATGTCAAAGACAACATAGTCCTGCATATTCTCTCTTGAATTTTCTCATATATTCTAATTAGACTTTTTATTTGAAATAAATAGTACGTAAATAATTAGAAAGTATGAGAAAATTCAAAAGAGAATATGCAGGACTATGTTGTCTTTGACATTCAACACAACATGTTTGAAAGAAAAGTTGCCGCCAAATTACACACACACACACACACACACACACACACACACACGCATATCAGGAGCACCAAACCAGATATGGCAGCAATATTATATAAGCTGGCTTCATGTATAAAGTCACCCCGGAAGTTTTTTTCATGAATTTTAACCCCTTGTCAAAAAGTTTATCTGTATATATAGTGCAGCTAGTAATTGAAAATGCATGATTTTATTCTCTTCCCATGAAATTACCTGTATAAAGTGCAACAAACACCTTATTTTTTGCATAAAAAAAAAAAAAACTTATAAAATCTCTGTGTGTGTATGTATATATATATATATATATATATTTGAATAAATTGTGGGAGGTACAGAACTGGCAAATAGCTAGAAAGACATAGAATTTATTACTAATGGGCATAATGTGAGAGGAAGTAAAAAATAAGAAATGGGACAATCACTCAAAAGACCAAGCGGTTTCGTTCCCTAGCTTATCAAGGTCTACGGGGAACTTTTTATTCTATAATAAATAGCTAAATTATGACACAAGCAATATTCATACAATTAAAACATTAAAATTGACAATGAATTATCTGTATGGAGGAAATACATTTTCTTAACCCGAATAATACAATTTTCTGCCAAAAAAAAAAAAAGCAAAAAAAACAAAATTTAAATATATATATATATATGTGTGTATGTATATGTAATGTGTGTATCTGATTGAATAAATTACAAACATTATGTCTGCTTATTTACATATTAATCATTTGATATTCACAATATTTAGATTTGTAATATATGGAAAAATTTGTGAACCTGAAAGGATTATGAGAAAAATAAGCAGACATCATGTTTGTAATTTATTCAATCAGATATGCCTGAAAGAGAATTTGCTGCCTTATATATAACACAAGATTCTTGACAAAACCCAAAGAAGGGTCTGCAATATTAATGACCCTGACCTGGCATCTAAACTTCAGTCACTTTCACACTGCAGTGACATGGCTTCCTTGTTTATTTTTTTTATAAATATTTTCATGTAAATTGTCCTTAGCTTCCTTCCTTCGTACCTTGACCACATGGACAAGCTTAGACCAGCTATGACCAGCGGCCCAGGTGAAAACACTCGGGTCCCCACGTTAAAAACCGACCTTGTGTCACAACCTGACTCAGTGGTTTTCAAGTAAATACCTGGTTTTCAAAGATTTAAATGCAATATCAATCATCATCTTATGTCTTCCTCATCCCTATTCTTTTATTGTCCTTTCTCCACACTAAAGTCGTCTTATTTTCTTTTACTCTAAGTAACTCATCTTAGCAACATTATCACCTTTATTCTTTCTGGTGAAACAAAAAAAAAAATGTTTTTTAAGAGTTGGCAGTTCAGTTTGCTGCCAAAATATATTTTAAATCACAAATTGCTAAGTTAAGAGTAACAATAATAATCATAATATGATTAGAATTCATATTTCATGTGTTTTGAAATTTTGGATAAAAGACAAGAAAAAGATAAGTAAAAATCGCCTTTGAATAATGTAAATATTAACATTTATTTATTTTAATTAATTTTAAGTTGAAATTATTTATGTGTCTGTTTTTATTGTAACTACTTTTTGTTTTTTAATAAAATAAAAAAAAAACTCACAGTAAATGAAGTAGAAAAATCCAGTATTGAAAACGTCCCCACACAACTTGTACTGTGTGAAAAGCACAAGTCACTGAAACACTGTTTTTCCTTAGTTTTATATACACATAAGTAGAAAAGGTTTACTTTTTCTATTTTGTCATACATTTTTTCCAATATTGTTCTCGATATATAAAACTATCACACATGATGTAAATGGTATGAATCTGTCTTGTCTCACCTGAGCTATATAGTAGGGTAGACTGGTCTCTATAGCTTTGAGTGACAACTAGTGTAGGGAACGGTCAATTTTGGATTCAGAACCCTGAAGGCGGCAATGGGAAACCATTCTTGTCTCTCTTCCAAAAGGTCATGGCAATTCACAGTTAAGTTTCATCTGTGAAGGGACATGGTATTCAAAAAACGATTTTAACATTTGCTTGTAGTTTATGGTGAATAGAAAAGCGTGTTTCATATTTTTTCTTTGAAATCATTTGTAATTTTTTTTTTTTTTTTAAATTATGGAAACATTTTTTTTTTCTTTTCACTTTAAACAATTTAATAAAAAAAATTACAAAAGTAAAAATTTATTTCACTTTAAGTTATTTATTTTTTCTGGAGGAAAAAAAAAAATTCCTTTCTCAAACTGAGCCAACTGCGTTGAGAGAGAGAGAGGTGTATGTGTGTATGATAGATAGATATAAAAGGAAGTTATAAAATTTTGTTGATCAAATTTTAGTTGGGAGAACAAAAATTAAAAAAACAAACAAACAAAAAAAACTGAAATTAAATTCGTTTTGATTACCTTTTTTTTATTTTAATTATTTATTTGTTTTATTTTATTTTTTTCAAAGATGTGACTTGTTAAGATCAAGTCCGAAACAAGATGTCGGGTCGACGGGGGGGGGGGGTGTCTTGGAGGTTAGATGATAGAATAGATTATTCATGTACCAGCTTCGGCTCTTGTCTGTTAGTGATTACAAGAAAGAAAGAGAAAAAAAAAGAAGAAAACAGGCAAGGGGGTTGGATTCTCTGTCCTGTTTCCATGGTAACAAGGCAGGGAGGGAAGGAGATAATACATAAAATTGTGTCATGGTAAATTTTCTTTTCTTTTATTCTTCATCTTTCAGTAAAAAAAAAAAAAAAATTATTTGCCATATGAGAAGGAAAAAAAAAAAGGACAATATATTGTTTATTTGTTTTGTTTCTTTTTTCTGAGGGAGTGGGGGGGGGTGTTGGTGGATATTGTTGGTTTTTGGTTGCATCTGACAAGTTGCTGTTAAGTCAGGTATTGGTGGTCACTCACTCTTGGTCAGTCTTAATGGTGGCCAAGGTTGTCAACTTCTTCTTCGTCGTCGTCATCGCCAGACTCAAAAGCTGCTAATTTCTGTTCCAACCTCTCAATACGACTGTCTTGCTGTTTCAGCTGTTCTGTCAGTTGCTTCAATTCATCTTCCAATTTCTTTACATCAAAATTCTACAAATAAAAAAGAAGAAAAAAAAAGTTTTTTTTTTGTTTTTTTTTTCCTACACCAATTCTAACATCAAACACTTTATAAATTATCAAACTAAAAATCAACTCCTTATCAAAATTAACTACAAATGGAACAATGATTTTGCTGCCTGGGCAGCTCAAGTAATCATGGGAGAGTGTTTTGCTTCTCTGTCAACCATCATAATATGCAAGTGACAAGACATTTGGTAATTGGATAGTTCAGGGAGATGTGGAGCCATGCCTTTGCAAAAATGTGTCAGCCAAAGCTGAAAGTCTTTCTGGCTGTTAACCATTACATCACCGCACACTTCCCATGAAGTTAAAAAAACATTTACTCTTATTTATTACGCAAAAAATTACATCACTTAGCATCTTCCATAGTTTACCTTTCCTTACACAGTTTTAATATTTTAGAGTGAACTCAAATTTAAAATTTGAAAACATCATATTTTTCTTAACTTCTGTTCATCAGTACAAGTTGAAAAAAAAAAAAAATAAAATAAAATCTCTAAATTCCCCTTGATAAAGTTCTTCGATGAACAGAAAATTGTGTATTTTGGCAGCAAGCCTTTTATGTTCGTTTCCTTAAAGGTGACTGACAAAGCAATACAAGTGAACTTTTAGTTAATTTTTGTTTTTTTTGCATTCATACAACTGCTTTCTTTTCTAGACATAGAACCTTCGGGCACTTTCAGTTAAACTATTACCATTAACAAGGAGTTTTTATTTATTTTTACCAAGTGTGTGTGTGTGTTTCTGTATATATATATATAGTAAAAGGTAATAAATCCTTTGGTATATAATCCAAGTAGATCATAGTAATATAAAATATTAAAAGAGCTCAATGTATTTATTATTACAGAGCAAATAAACAATAAAATCCAAAAGGTGATTTGGGATCTTATTGTTTGTATGTATATATATATATATATATATATGCAGAAATATAGTCTTAAAGTGTGCTATATTTATGGGGTAAAGTGCTCAATATCAGAGATAGAGCGTGTGTAAATATAAAAGTGGACATGGGAGTCAGCACTTAGAGGCGACAGTCTGTTTCATGCTAGTGCAATCGTCAGGCGACTAGTGCTGTTATTTTTCTCGGCTATTTATATAAGGGTCAGTGGTGCATTATGGGTAGTCTATTTTGGCGGTTACTTTTACCGGAAGTGGCTTATTTGTTTATTTATTTATGTCAAATTGTTTTGCTTGTTTTTTATTTGTTTTTTTATTTTTATTTTTATTTTTTATCTTATATATTTATTTATTTATTCTTTTATTTTGATCGGTGTTTTTGGTTAACGTAGTAAAAATTTGTTTATATAGCTTATTGTTGGTAGTCTATAATGGCCGTCATTACCGGAAATCGCTTGTTCGCTTATTTATTTGGGTCAAATTGTTTTGCTTGTTTTTATTTATTTTCATTTTTATTTTTTATCTTATATATTTGTTTATTTGTCATTGATTAAATCTGTTTGTTGAATTTGTGGTTTTTTCTGACTATTATTTAGGTGGGAACAGTTTTTAATTTATCTATTTAGGTTGGTTATCTTTATTTGTTTTTGTTTTGTTTTGTTTTTTAAACGGCTAGTTTATCGTAATCGGTTGTTAGTTTATTTATATATTTGGATGTATTTAGATCGATTTAATTATACTTGTTGTTATTTATTTGTTACACTATATCTTTTTAGCTTTCGGTTTTTAAGTAACGTAGTATATTATCTTTTATTAATGTTTTTTTTGTTTTTTGTTTTGTTTTTTTTATTATTATTTTTATTTGTATAACAGTTATAACTTTCGTCCGTTCTTTTGTTTTGATTTTGTTTCGTATATTAACAGGTGTGGTTTTATAATTTGTTTGGAGTAATTTATTTTGCTTATTTTATTGTTGTTTGTTTATATATTTATTTATTTTTCTATTTTAAGTTACGTAGTAAAAATTTGTTTTCATGTCTACATTTTGAGATTAGCTCGGATCTTTTATTTAATAATTTATTTTCATCTGGGAAGGTAATGATAGCTATTTTTTCCTCCAAGCAAAGTTTGCAGGTTTTTGATAGGTTGTTGTAGGCTGATGATTTTTTCCTTATTTTCCAAGATATTTTTGGTGTGGTGTGTGTTTTGTTTTTTATTTCCCAGATATACTTAGAAAGCATTGTGCTGTTCGCATATTTACTATTTGTGAAAGACATTTTGTGTACATAATTTCTTTGTTTCCATGGTCCTTCGGTTACTCCTATATATACTTTTTCTTCATTATCTGCTGATTTTGTCGTGGCTTGGTAGATTACGTTGTTTTGTAAACAATTACCGTTTAAGGGACATTCGTTTTTTATTCTGCAGTTGCACGTGGGTTTAATTTGTTCGTGTGGTTTGTTAAACAACAATAAAATAAGCAAAATAAATTACTCCAAACAAATTATAAAACCACACCTGTTAATATACGAAACAAAATCAAAACAAAAGAACGGACGAAAGTTATAACTGTTATACAAATAAAAATAATAATAAAAAAAAAAACAAAACAAAAAACAAAAAAAACATTAATAAAAGATAATATACTACGTTACTTAAAAACCGAAAGCTAAAAAGATATAGTGTAACAAATAAATAACAACAAGTATAATTAAATCGATCTAAATACATCCAAATATATAAATAAACTAACAACCGATTACGATAAACTAGCCGTTTAAAAAACAAAACAAAACAAAAACAAATAAAGATAACCAACCTAAATAGATAAATTAAAAACTGTTCCCACCTAAATAATAGTCAGAAAAAACCACAAATTCAACAAACAGATTTAATCAATGACAAATAAACAAATATATAAGATAAAAAATAAAAATGAAAATAAATAAAAACAAGCAAAACAATTTGACCCAAATAAATAAGCGAACAAGCGATTTCCGGTAATGACGGCCATTATAGACTACCAACAATAAGCTATATAAACAAATTTTTACTACGTTAACCAAAAACACCGATCAAAATAAAAGAATAAATAAATAAATATATAAGATAAAAAATAAAAATAAAAATAAAAAAACAAATAAAAAACAAGCAAAACAATTTGACATAAATAAATAAACAAATAAGCCACTTCCGGTAAAAGTAACCGCCAAAATAGACTACCCATAATGCACCACTGACCCTTATATAAATAGCCGAGAAAAATAACAGCACTAGTCGCCTGACGATTGCACTAGCATGAAACAGACTGTCGCCTCTAAGTGCTGACTCCCATGTCCACTTTTATATATATATATATATATATATATATATATATTATTCTTTGTTTTTGAAAATCTTCCGAACATGGTCAGCATGTTGTGGCCGTGTTCATATTTGATATTATTATACTTGTACAAATGCAAGGAAAATTTAATAAAAGTCTTAAATCACAGTGTCTTATCAGTTATCGTCACAGAAACTGTACAAACCTCTCATCAACAGATTAATATGTAGGAGGCAGGGTCTGTTAAAGCCAATTGTCTGTAGATGGGAAGGGATTATTTTTGAGTTATAAAACCTCTATAGCAACTACCAATATTTATGATCATAATGTAAGTACTATAAACATGTATATATGGCATAAATAAATATATACTTAACATACATATATTAAGCAAAATAATGGATTTCTCTTGTACGCACTGATGTATCATATTTTATATACTGTACATCTGTCTTTGTTTACAATTGAAAGGCCAGCCACTGCCACCTAGTGGTCACTTTGTGAACTAAAATGATTTGTTCTGCTAAGCCAGCAAATTTTGAAATACACTGCTGACGATTTGGAAGATTTTTTCCTGCAGATTTTGTCCATTGATGGGTGGGGGTGGGGGTCTGTAGATGAGAAGTCTGTCTGTATATCTATATATCCCAAACTTATCTCAATTACTCAACTGAAATGTCAATGACTGATGCACACAAATTATTTGCAAAAGATAAAATCATAAAACAGTGAATCAGTTAATTTTATAATATATAAAATCCTTTTTATCCATTTTTTAAGGCTTTTTAAAAATTACTAATTTGCCCAATACAAGGCCCAAGAGCCACTCATGGTAGAGGGTTATTGTGCATTGTCATATGAGTGTAAGAAGGGGCCAGAAGTGAAGTTCTTGGGGCTATGCAGGAAAGATAACAGTTAACTAAGCTTGAAGAGGTCAAGATTTAATTAGTGAATAAACTTTAGAAGGAACTGGAAATCTAATCCTAATCAGGAAACAAGGGCTAAACCTCTACTCTTGTTCAAGAGAATAGGGAGGAGTGTGAACCTATCTACTCCTATTGGGGGAGAAGAAAAAAAAATACAATTAGTGAATAAAATTTCAAAGTTTAATCGGAGGCATTAGAAGCGTAGAGTTGAAACAGTTTTTGCAAGAAACCGGAAAGCCAATCCTAAACAGGAAAGAAGGATAAATCTTTACTCCTGTTTAAAGAAGTGGGGAGGAGTGTGAACCGGATGATAAGCAAACCTGTTTTAGATGCATGTGTGCACATTGCAGATGCAATAAGAACTTTTCATGTGCATTTGTGCAAGACTGTATTCAGATCACTAACGTCTGGCTTCTTGAAAACCATTAGAAGCAATTTTGATTCCAACAGGTTGCTTTATGAATCTGAGTTTCATTCCAGAAATTTATTTTTCTATTCCGCACTCACACACAATGGGGGTGCTGAAAAGTTCTTGGCCTGATCAAAAACGGTTTCAAAAAGAATCTGATATTAGGTCATATTTTAGAAAGTTGATTGGTATCGAAAATATCCTCTCTGATAATACAGGCCCTGTTCTCTTACTCGGCATTTTTTTTTACTAAATCATTTTGCCAAAAGTCTTTTTGCTTTCTTTAACTAAATGTTCACCCAGTACAAGAGACCTTGCCGCCAATCTAGTACTGCGCTTAAGTTCATAAAGTCTCCCTCGAGGAAAGTGATATTTATTCTGTAGGATTTACAGAAATGTGGCACAAGGCCGAAGGGGGCATTGGGGAAAAAGGACGGTCTTCTTCTGTCTTAACTATAACTTAGCTAGCCGCAAACACTGACCCAATCGTACGAACAATATTCCTTACACCAAAACACCACATTCATACATACCGTTCTTACTACAACCACCATAATACCTCACTGTCTCTATGAAAATACTAACTAGTCGCCATATTTACAATTCAGTGTCTGTGGGGGGAGGGGAATAAAATAACAATTCTAAAAAATTAACCCCAATGAGTATTTACAAAATGAGTACAAAATATTTACAAGAAACTAAAGAAAAATAATATTAGTAATAAAACCCCCCACAATGACTAAATGTGGCAGAAATACCCTAGAGGAAAGTTCATCCAAACAATTATCATGAAATTATTTATAGAAAGGCCAGAGGGAAGCTACATTAGGGAAATGCAAAAGAGACTGAAGCTGAGATGCCAGGTCAGCACTAATAACATCTTATATTTCCTTGGCTAGCTCAAGATGTTACAGTGAGGCTAACTGATGTCTAAATAATAGGCACACACCAACTAAATGCTCTGTTTGTGGGGGGGGTGAATATGGTAAGATGCTGAAGAATGACCATTACTTGTAAATTGGCGGGGGTTGGAAGTCAAATACTAATACTAAATTGGTGGCGGGGGACAAACACTAGAAAAATTCACTCTTTAGTATTTCAAAATTTTTTTGAGTAATTTTGTTAAAATGAGATGTCAGTATTATTTTCATTTTTGAAATAATTTAGATGACAATTTATTCATTGCACTGTGTGTATGTATATTATAAAATTATATATCGATCAGACTTTGGGAAGTGTTTGAGGCCAAGAACTTTTCAGCACCCTTTTTATAACTATTCTGATTTGCGTTTAGCAAAAGCTTTTCTACTTTTTTTTTATATATTAATGCTCACTCTATACAAGGCTCAAGAGCCACTCAAGTAGAGTGTTACTGAAAGCAGTTGTTGTACGAGTGGTAAGAGTGAGAAGCTCCGTTTATGAGGATGTGTGGGAAAGATAATGGTTATCTGAGAACATTTTCCATAGAAACGGCAGTAAAGTATTGAGAGGCTTTCAACTTTTCACCTGTGGGGAAAGGGGCTGGAGCGGGGGGTGGGGAATAATTCATCACCCACAAAACTGCATAAAAGCTTGTGGACTCTATCAAGACCAGAAAGTGAAAACTGGCCAGCTCCAGTCATTCAAACACACACACTCTCTCTCGACTCTCTCCCCGTCAAATTCAACGTATGAGGGTCAAGCAGATCAGTTCATAGGAAACTGACAGCCCGACACCAGCATATGAGATTTGATTATAGTGGTGAAGGTTTTGTGCAGAACCACCCACCTTTTTGAAGGGCCGAATACAGAGACCTAGTGCACTACGTGCCACAGGGTCCCCAAATGACCCTCTGCAGGTTTTGAATTCAGAGTTGTCCTCCTAGACCAGTTGCCATCCATAGCTATTGAACCCAGTCTGTCCTGCTATTTACCCATAGCTGGAGGGAGAAGAGGATTCATACCTTTCCCAAGGGTGTTAGTACATAAGTGAATATAATGGATTCGACTGGAATTCAAACTCGGCTCTCCGATTACTCAATCCAAGCTGCTATCCATTACTCCACCATGCCTCCTATATATATATATATATATATATATATATATATAGCAATGGACCATATATAGACGTAGCTCTTGAAGTCTAGGGTTATACTGTCACCATAAGCATTCATCAAGACAAGGGGTCTCCAAGAGAGAACACCTGATTATCGTGATAAGTGAAGATTCAGCATCTGCTCAAATATGATGGAATGCTACTAGTTTGGTTTTTGAAATATTGAATGTTCACCCATTTAAGTTGTCAGAGGAGTGATCAGTTGCCAGACTCTGGGCATCTAGACATTTGGACTCACAGCTCAACATCCAAGAGACTAGCTTGTTAACCAATACATCATATCACCCTAGAAGGAGCAATCAATACAAACTAGAATTCATTTTACATTCAATTGGTTCATGAACTTTTCCATCACATCATGAATATTTTTATAGTTTTAGAAAAGTTGCCCAGCATTAGGTACAGCGAAAACATATGGTGATTGTCACTTCAAATGATTAGGTGTTTTGATTATTACTTAAGGCCTGAAAATAGCCAGTTATCATGCAGTGTAGATTTCTGTCCATACTATATATATATGTGTGTGTGTGTGTGTGTGTGTAATTTGGCAGCAACTTTTCTTTTAAACATTTGACTCTACATATATACAAGACATTGTTAAAAAAATTTTGACCCTGAAGATGAACAATGATGTTCGAAAGTACTCAGTTATCTTACGGACAATATTTATTTCAATATAATTTTCAAATAAAAAGTCTCATTAGAAAATATGAGAAAATTCAAAAGAGAATATGCAGGACTATGTTGTCTTTGACCTTCAACACAACATTATATATATATATATATATATATATATATAGCTATTCCAATGAGAGAAAAAAATATATATATTTTAAAAAACACTTAGGCAGAAATTCACTTTTAGTAACAGCACAGAAGGAAAATTAGTGCTCACTAGTAAATACTGAAAGCAGACAATAAAACATTAAAAGAAGATAAGGAAAATTTAATCCTTTTAATTGCCTGAAGAAGGTCATGAGACTGTAAACTCGTGTAGCAGAAATATGAAAAATAAAATATATATATACTAAAACAAATCCACATTATAACCAAAAACGTTTGCGGTTTCTCTCTTCTTTATATATATATATATATATATATATATATATATATATAGTAGAACATTAAATTAATGCTCCTTGAACCAATGGACGCCAGATTTAACTTTAAATAAAGTTTTAAAGGTATATAGTAAATTAAAAATAAAATACACCTAATATCTACGGCATTTACATTTATTTATAATTTTGTACTGTGCTGGATGTTTTTAGGCTATGAAAAAAAAATGCTGCAAAGTTAACAGAGAAATGGCTTTAACGGACTATCCCTCCTCTGTTAGCCCATAAAAATATATATATATATATATACTGGGTGTAACACCAAAATTGTCCAAATTGTGTAATAGTGTGGGATAATTGTCCATCCCATAAAATGTTTAATATTTAGAAAAAAAAAAAAAAAAAAAAAACACTAAACTAATTGTTTCCTTTTTTCAGGGTTTTCAGATAAGACGTTTAGCCATCTGGCCACCATTTGTCATAAGAATCACTGAAAAACCCTTTGAATTATTCAGCTAAAAAGACTAAAGGTTAAAATCATTATATCTTCCCAACTGAGTAATGGTGAGAGGAAAAAGATCATCCAGGCCTTCAGAAATGGTACGAACATTCATACTCTGGCTTCTATCTTCAAAGTCCATTCAAGTATCATCAAGAGATTGGTGAATAAGTTTAAAAAATAGGGAACCGGAGAGAGATCTGGATCAGGAGGTCACAACAGCAAAAGGGATCATCCTTTCACCTTAGACTTAAATACATTCTTATTACTCAAAGTAGAATTCAACAGTGTTATAAAAACCTCAAGGAATTCCAGTAAGATATCTTTAATCATTTCTAAGATACAACAGTTCAATGCTTAATCTAACAATTGGACAATTTTTCTGTTACACTTGATTATATATATATATATATATATATATACTAGAACTATTCGCAGTATATTAAATAACACCAGCAAACAACATATTACATCCGATGCTTGCGTCTACCAGATCCCATGCAAAAACTGCAACTTGAGATATGTGGGGGAAACAGGTAGGTCCGTAAAATCTCGTGTTTCCGAACATAAACGAGATATTCACCTCGGTAATTTAAGTAGTGCTTTGTTTGTACACTTAACTAAGTCTGACCATAATTTTGATTTTGACTCTGTGAAGATTTTAAAATATATCCATAATAAAAACCTTAGACGGATTGATGAGGCAGGCATAATATCCATTTCACGTACGGTAAATACTAGACCCGGCTTCTTTAACATCTCCCCTTTCCTGGCAATATTAATGCTTGACAAACGTACTGATAAGCTCTAGATTCAAATGGAATTCCTCTTTTCCACTTAAGATAAAGTCTCTTTCTTGGGAGCATGTTTTCGCAGCATCGCCAACGTGACCAAATCCAAAAAAGGGAATGCTGACTTTAGAATTTCAGTTTTTCTGTTTCTGACTAGTCTTGTGTCTATCGTCTCTTCATGTTGACTTAAATATAAATGTTTTCAATAACCATGTCCTGAAGATGGTCTACTAGACCGAAACGTCTGACGTCGAGAGTAAAACAAAATTAAAACAGTAAACTTGCATATTCGGATTTTGCTTTGTCTTTTCCATATTTTTCATCATATATATATATATATATATATATATATATATATATATATATATATATATATATATATATATATATATATATATATATATATATATATATATATATATATTGTGTGCTTATAAAAATATCTGTGTACACAAAAATCATGCACAAAAAGAGATGAACTGTGAACATAAGTATGAATTTTACAAATATACCAACAAACAAATTGACTGAAGGAGTGAAAGGCTTGTGTTTCCATGAAGCAACAATGTTACATTTGATATCTACACTTTTGTTTCAAGGAGACAAAATCTTTGGTGGCAGTGATGGTGGGTATACAGTATATATATATATATATATATATATATATATATATATATATATATATAAATAAATAAAAATAAATAAAAGCCAAAAGGAAAACTTTTCTTTACCGGTGCGTTTCATCCCCTCAGTGACTTTATCAAGGTAAATGTAAGGAGTTCATTCTGCAACATGGATTTATAAACAGAAGAGAAGAAAAAATATTAAATTTAAAATTTGAGAACACTCAAATAATCTTCAAGCTTGTGTAAGAAAAGTGTAACTAGTTTTAAGAATATTCTAGAGTGTTCTCAAATTCAAAACTTGAATGCTTAATATAATACTTATGTGTAGAAATACAATTTTTAAATGTGGAGATTTTATGAAATAAAATATCCACATTTACCTTGATAAATTTCCACAGGGAAGGAAACACATTCGTATAGAAAAAAATTTCCATTCACTTTTTCTTTTATTTATATTGTCTTTACAAATATATTTTATTTGTATCTGAATTTTTACACACACACGATATACAATAATTATGTAAGCTGAAAGCTTAGATAGGATTAAAAAATGTGTGTATATATATATATATATATATTTATTCCGTTGCATGGATAGTAGTTTGTAACCCCTAGGTCACAGATATTGAGCACTTTCCACTAAGTAGCATACATGTGCGTGTATATATATTATATATCTAATACTAATTTGTAATTAGTAGGGATAATTCAATGACATTAATCCAAAAAAAGCTCAATGTAAGTTACAGAGAAAGATAATAATAATAATAATAATAATATATATATATATATATATATATAAAGACATTTATATATATTATGTTTAACGTTCTTTTTATAGATACAAGTATTTAAGAAAATGCTCTGTTTTATAATAAACAGTATTAATAACATTTACCGGCCTGAATGTCTGAGAAATTTTCATAGGAAATATTCGTCCCCCGACAGGAATCAAACCTGTATCCTATACGGAACCGTCATATCGCCTGACGTGCCTTTAACCGATTGGGCCACAGTGGAGCGTTCGGTTTGCAAGGTCAATTTTAATGTCTTTAAACTTTAATCTTCCATGAATCTCTCACGTACATTCATAACTGCTCATGGCGTATCAAATGTAAACAAATGACGTCACGCATTATGAGATGGACAAAGTCCAACAATTATTTTAAGACATTTTTATGTTTATATATATAAGATAATCCTAAGGAGTCAGGCAAACCTACCAAGGTTTCACCTAAACGAATCTTCAGGGTAATGCTGAGTACCACCATTTATATATATGTATGTGAACATAGAAGTCAACAGTTAGAGGCGACAGTTCGTTTCATGTCGACAGGAATCAAACCTGTATCCTATACAGTGTTGACTTCTATGTTCAATTTTATATTTACACACACTATCTCTGATATTGAGCACTTTATCCCATAAATATAGCACGCCTTAAGAGTATATTTCTTCATATATATATATATATATATTTCTAAAGAATTATGGATTTATTTTTAGTGGATACCCAGGTTTAAAATAGATGTTTCATTCTTTTTTTATTATACTTTAAACAGTGTATGTTAAGTCCACCAATGTGCACACTTGAGAAAAGTTAATAAAGAAAGTGTATTCTCCGATAGGATTTGAATCAGTGCCCCCCCCCCCCCCCCCCGTAGGCGGAACCAATAATAATTCAATAACATTTACTCACTTTTCCTTATTAGGCAATACATTATATCACATAACATCCTCCATGCTATTGTCATCCATGTTACTTGGATGTATAAACACAAGTTAAGAATTAAAATATCTGCATTTAATGTGATAAAGTTCCTCAAGGAATGAAATGCATTGGTATAGAAAAGTTTTCCTTTCACCTTTTATTGATATTATCTTTACAAATATATTTTACTTATCTGAATTTATATATATATATATATATATATATATATATATATATATATATATATATATATCCTTTCACCTTTTATTGATATTATCTTTACAAATATATTTTACTTATCTGAATTTATATATATATATATATATCCTTTCACCTTTTATTGATATTATCTTTACAAATATATTTTACTTATCTGAATTATATATATATATATATATATATATATATATATATATATATATATATCCTTTCACCTTTTATTGATATTATCTTTACAAATATATTTTACTTATCTGAATTATATATATATATATATATATATATATATATATATATATATATCCTTTCACCTTTTATTGATATTATCTTTACAAATATATTTTACTTATCTGAATTATATATATATATATATATATATATATATATCCTTTCACCTTTTATTGATATTATCTTTACAAATATATTTTACTTATCTGAATTATATATATATATATATTTTTAGAATTGGACATAGTCCGACAATTTATTTAAAGACATTTATATTATGTTTAACATTCTTTTTATAGATACAAGTATTTAAGCAAATGCTCTGTTTTATAATAAACAGTATTAAATAACATTTACCGGCCTGAATGTCCGAGA
Organism: Acanthosepion esculentum; assembly: GCA_964036315.1. NCBI lineage: Eukaryota > Metazoa > Mollusca > Cephalopoda > Sepiida > Sepiidae > Acanthosepion > Acanthosepion esculentum. The sequence continues at coordinate 4,350,896 of OZ038517.1, read as the reverse complement.
AATTTTCATAGAAAATTTTCGCTCTCCGACAGGAATCGAACCTGTATCGTATACGGAACCATCATTTCGCGTGATGTGCCTTAACCTTTCGGCCAAAGATGAGCGTCTGGTTAGCAATGTCGATTTTACTATCTTTAAACTTAAATGTCCAATTCTAAAAATATATGACGTCATTTGTTTACATTTGATACGCTAGAGCAGATATGAATAGAAGAGATTCATGGAAGATTTAAGTTTAAAGATAGTAAAATCGACCTTGCTAACCAGACGCTCATCTGTGGCCGAAAGGTTAAGGCACATCACGCGAAATGATGGTTCCGTATAGGATACAGGTTCGATTCCTGTCGGAGAGCGAAAATTTTCTATGAAAATTTCTCGGACATTCAGGCCGGTAAATGTTATTTAATACTGTTTATTATAAAACAGAGCATTTGCTTAAATACTTGTATCTATAAAAAGAACGTTAAACATAATATAAATGTCTTTATATATATATATATATATATATATATATATATATATATATATATAGGGTGTCTCAAAAAAATGTACTCACACTTTTCCTTGGTGCGCGTTATTATCAGCGTTGTCTGGACAATAATGGTCATCAATTTGAACATTTGCGAACATGATTCTTCAATTACATTTTTCTTCTGTATTCGAAGCTATTCCATTTCACTCTATGTTCATAAATAAAGCTTTTCTCATCATTCAAAGTGTGAGTACATTTTTTTGAGACACCCTGTATATATGTATATATCGGAGAGCCGAGTTTGAATTCCAGTCGACTCCATTACATTCACTTATGTGCTAATACCTTTGGAAAAGGTATGGATCCTCTTCTTCTCCCCCCAGCTATGGGTAAATAGCAGGACAGACTGGGTTCTATAGCCTTGGATGGCAACTGATCTAGGAGAAGTAAAACTCTGAATTCAAAATCTGCGGAGGATCGTTTGGGGACCTTGTGGCACTTAGTGCACCAGGTCTCTGTATTCGGCCCTTCAAAAAGTATGGATGGGCCTACACAAAACCTTCACCACTATAATCAAATCTCATGTGCTGTTGGTTTCCTCAGAACTGATCTGCTTGACCCTCATACATCAATTTTGACGGGAGAGTCAAGTATATATATATATATATATATATATATATATATATATATATATATATATATGCACACATAAAAAAGGTCTGATCCAAAAGTATTGAGACTGTTGTTATAAAAAGAAAACTACAGGATTAATCTCCTTGAAAATAGTCCCTTCTTAAGTGACATACTTTATCCAATACCGTTTCCATTGATGGAAGCATTCCTGGAACTCCTCCTCTTTTGGAGATAATAAAGCAGCTGCCTTGTCGCATTGTCATGGATTTCCTCGATGTTTTGAAATCTAGTTCTTTCAAGTAGGATTTGGATTTTGAAGAGGAAAAAGTTGCAAGAGGTGAGATCTGTAGAATGTGGTGGTTGTCATACCTGGGAAATGTGCTTTGCCAAAAACTGCTGCACAATCTATGGTCACTGATGAAAGTCCGTGGGTGTGGTGAGACTACCGCACTCTACACACTTTCCTTCCAAGCATTTGCTATCAACAATAGAAGTGAAAATGTTAGTGTGCATGTGCAACAGAGTTCAAGGTCAGTCTGTGCCAAGCATCTTCATTCTGTGTACTTTAGCTCCTTTACCATAGCCCCGATACTTTTTGATTAGACATTGATTAGACATTATACACACACACACAGAGAAAGAACGGGCAGATTAAGAATCCACCATTCTTAGCATTTACTTTTTTAAAAAGTGCTCAATACATCATAGAACAAAACATTATAATAATATTTTTAATATTATATATATATATATATATATATATATATATATATATATAAGGAAGAGGTTATAGTAGTTCCAACGAGAGAAAAGTGTGTATATTAAAAGAAGAGAGAAAGTGCATATACACACAAACACACACAGTGTGTGTGTGTGTGTGTACAAATGTGTTTACTAATTCCTCGTAATGAGACAGTGTGTGTGTATGGAGAGGAAATATACATATATACACGCATGCTGACAAAAAACACAAGAAAATGGAAATAGCTCTAAGAACACACGGGTCATTAAAAAATAAGAATGCCGATAACTCCTTCACCATTTCTCGGACCAATCTTAATTGTTTTACAACTCTTCATGCAGAACTCTTTCTCACTGCCAATTCAGGAAGACATTTGGGTCACTAACACACAAAAAAGAGAATGTCTCATATCGAGAATATTTAACATCGAAAAACATAAGAAAAAAATTAATTATTTTTAATAATATGTGGAAATCTCCACGCAATGCCCGATGATGGTCACAAGACCAGAAACACGTGTAGCAAAATTATGGGAAATAAAGCATAATATTTTATTTTTTAAAAATCCACATTACAACCAAAAACGTTTTCTCTCTTCTTTTTAATATATGTGTGTGTGTGTGTGTGTGTGTATTTAGGCAGCAAATTCTGTTTTTGGCATGTCTGATTAAATAAATTGTAAACATTATGTTTGCTTATTTTTAGTATAATCTGTTCATATTCATGGATATTTTTCCGCATATTACAATAAAATGATGCAAGAAATGCACTGTAACAATAAAAATCACTTATTTCCCAAGTACTTTCCATCTGTTTCCGAGATCATCATCTAGCAACTAGTAAGCTAAAAACTATGTACTGACAGTTTTCTTTTAGTGTTCACTAGAACGTGAAAAAATTATCCACTATGGAATTTTTCCTTTTATGTTGGAATATCATGGTGAAGTGTGCACAAAAACGTGATGACTCTTCTTTTTATAGACATTTTAGAACATTATTATTACAGTATTCGTAGCTGATTCTATTCAGGGTTGGCTTCAATTTTTTTTAATATAGATTGCTTCAAGGATTTGTAGTTTTAATTCAAAGCAATCTATTAAAAAAAATGTAGTGGGTTTCCTTGCCAGGTAACGCATTTTCTTTTATGCACAGGCCGATAGATGTAATACACGCAGTTTAATGAATAAAAACAGGGCGTTTATTTCAAATATGAAGTGATCCACTATAATAAAGTTGGATTAAAAATCAATCCATTATTAAACATTAATGGCTCGGCTCGGATTGAGGAATCGGAGAGCCGAGTTCGAATTCCTGTCGAATCTATTACATTCACTTATGTCCTAATACCCTTGGGAAAGGCATGAATCTTCTTGCCCCAGCTATAGGGAAATAGCAGGACAGACTGGGTTCTGTAGCCTTGGATGGGAACCGATCTAGGAGAAGGACAGCTCTGAATTCAAAACTGTAGAGGACCGTTTGGGGACCTTATGGCATACCGTATACCTGTTCTCTGTATTAGGCTCTTCCAAAAAAGTGTGGATGGGTCTGCGCAAACCTTCACCACGATAATCTAATGATATGTGTAGGTAGTCTGGCTGTTGGTTCTAAGAACTGAGCTGATTGACCCTCACATATCAAAAATGACAGGACGGTCCAGTAGTGTGTGTGTGTGTGTGTATATATATATATATATATATATATATATATAGCATAATGAGAAGCCACATATACTTTCTTGATATGTATATAATATGGATAAAACAACTGAAAAGTTGCAAATTAAAAGAAAAAATTGGGTGTTTTTTTTGTGAAAGTATTTATGTTTTTATATATTTGATATTTCAGACCGCCTCGGTCCTTCCTCAGAAATTGATTAAATAACTGTGTTCGGAAGTTTGTTTACAAGTAGCGTCCGTCGCGAGACGCGGAATCCTTATTCCCCCATAGCTGAACACTTTAATCAATCAGGACACTCATTAGACAACTGTAAATGTTTATTGATAGATTCCGAATTTAGATCCACATACACACGCAGAAAAAAAGAGAAATACTGGATTTTAAAATTAGACACATATAAACTAGGGTTAAACAAAGACTTGGGAATTTTAAATCTGTATAAATATTTCAATAGTTAAAATATTTCTTTAGATATAGTTAAAAAAAAACTTTTTAAACAACATCTAAAATATTATCGTTAGATTTACGTTAGAAATATTCAAACACAGTTGCATTCCACATCACGTGACATCCGTGTCTCGAGACAAACGCTATTTGTAAACAAACTTCCGAACACAGTTATTTAATCAATTTCTGAGGAAGGATCGAGGCGGTCTGAAATATCAAATATATAAAAACATAAATAAATACTTTCACAAAAAAACACCCAATTTTTTTTCTTTTAATTTGCAACTTTTCAGTTGTTTTATCCATATTATATATATATATATATATATATATATATATATATATATATTATATATAAATAAATAAATAAATTTTGTTTATACAAACCTCATCTAATGCACATAATCAAATATGAAATTCTGTGATTATGTCATTAAATAATGTTAGGTACCTCCACTAATTCACGATATCCAAAGTTTAAAATTAATTTTTATAAATGAAAAAGCTTCCTTGAAGCTTTCATTTTAGCTTTAATTGAAAGCTAAAGGATTAAATTTACTATTTCCAGCAAGCAAAATACTCTGGTGTATTTCAAAGAGAAATTATATTGATTTGAATCAACTTTTTTTTTGTTGTTAAAATAGCTGATTAGTGTCCTTTTTTAGTTATCTTTCATTGCAATGTAATTCTCTGTATTAAAAAGTCTTCCAAAAATAAAATATACTTTTCTGAAACTTTATTTGAGGAATATTAGCTTATTTAAAGTATAATTAATCTGATTTGAAACAAATATTTACTTTAAGTTTAAAATAACACAGAAATGCATTTTTAAAACAAACAATAGCAGTGATTTTTAACAGGCAGCAGTCATGTTTACGTAATTGACGAGCAATGACAAATGCTGATAAGGTGTTAAAATGTTTAGTGTTGTTCTACAGAGACTTTATCTGTTAAAACATAATTTAAGAAAATGATGGGCGAGTGACTTTTTTTATATAATTTTTAAGTGCTCACTAATGTTGGAAAATATTCTCTGTAATCTAATTTTAAGAATGTTGATGTTAAATTTATTATAGTCATTATTCTTATTTTCTGATAATGTTGTGTATGGTCACCCATACTTTCAAAATGGGCACATTTATTCACATGAAATAAAAAAAATTAAAATTTATTTTAAAAATCTTAGTGCATGATGATTTCTAGTAAGCTTTTCAATTTTTGATTAGTAAATATACTTATCACATGACATGATCACATGACATGATCAAAGCTTTGCTGAATGTTTAAAAAATTTGAAACTTTATAGATTATTATAATTAAAATGAAAACAATTCTTGTAAAAATTCGTTATTCATCGGAAATTTTTTTTTTTTCTTAAGCCCCTAATGTTGTTAATATATCTTATTTATAAAAGCAATTAAAAGTTTATCTAATTAAATAATGTCAGTTTTATTATATTTTTTTAATTTTATGATTCAGAGCAGATTTTCAGGAAAACAGTAACTATTACAAAAAAAAAAGTGTATATATATATATATATTATATATGGATGATTTACATTCTCCAAGAAGTTCTGCTTTTAACAAAGTTTACGATCAAAATTTAATTTCTCAAAATTTCCTGAAATTAAGTGTGCGTATTGGTGGGGGAGTGACATGTAAAAAGAAAAAATACTTTTACCAAAATTTTCCTAAAAATAATAATTTTAGAAATAATTCATTGGTGAATAAGTCCTGAAAGTTTCATTAAAATCCAAAAATTATTTGATTTGTGCAAGAAATTCTAAATCAATGTGTTATTTTACCAGAAAAAAGGTGCTAAAATTTCTATAGTCAGCTTTGTTACACAGTTGACGCAAAAGAAAAAAAAAATTTTAACCAGCATTTTCAACATGGTAAAAAGGATTAAAAAATTTAATGAAATAATAAAAATAAAACGTTAGTTTGTCCTCTTAATTGTAATAAACATTTTGACAAAAACTAACAAAAAAAAAGAAATTCATTTTTAAAAAGTTTGGGGCCTTTTTTCATCATGCGATGCTATTTTTTCAGTACAAAAGTGGAGGTATTTAAACAATGTTTTTAAGAAAAAAGAATTTTAAAATAAGTTGACATGAAAACTTAACCTTTTTGTGTTAACATATTTTAAGCAAAACATCATATCTTAATAAATTCAATGGCATTAGTTAATCCTCTGATGTGGATATCATCTATGAAACTAAGTCTAATAAAGTGCTAAATGTTTGAAAGAAATATTTTGAGAGAGAGATTGCTAAATGTTTTAAAGAATTATTTTCATAAATAAGGAGACAGTTTGAGAGATGGCTAAATGCTTGAAATGCATATATCAAGGAAAATCCATGACAAATCAGAAAAAGATTTTAGTGGAACACATTTCGTCCTTCAAGATTTCATGGGATTTAAATGATGCTTATGTTGATGTGATTACACATGTGCATGAAAGATGGGGCTGGGAGGGACACTAAATTTTAAAATTAAATTTTTTTATTTAAATTTCGTTTTCTTTATCTGTTATATAGTGTAGATGATTTTATTTCTTTTTTTTTTAATGTTTTTATCAATTTTGTTATTAAATATTCCATGTTGTGATAACAGATCTGCCAAGAAAGGTGAAATGTTATAAGAATCTGGACGTAAATTTACTGTGGATGATCTAGCAATTAAAGCACTTTCTATACATTTTTGTTTTAGTCAAGTGTGTGTCAGCACTATAATCATCTTTATTTGAAAAAAGACATTCAAGTTGTTTTTAAAAACTTTCTGTATTTGGAGGACAGTGTGCAGGGAAGTGGAGCACAAACATACAAACAGTTATGTGCATAAGACAGGAATTAAGCGATTACTTGTCTATTTTTTTTTGTTTTGTTTTGCATTTTTACTTACATGTTGTTTGCTATTAGGTTGGCATCTCAGTCCCACCCTTTCACTGTCGAAACGGCTAAATGTAGCCATCTCTTCTACTCCAACAGCTTCTTGCACTTCCCGACAGTGGAACTCCCTCCCTCTTACTTGCTTTCCTGATAGCTATAATGTTCAAATATTCAAATGTAATGTCATTTGATATCTTCTGATGCCTTGACCTTGATCTCTGCCCTTCTCTTTATCCTTTTCTCAAATACTCCTCTTTATTCTTACCCTCACTCTCTGTAACCCCTCAAGAGCTAGTGGCACGTCCATCTTGCTTGTGGTGATTTGCTTCTTAGCAATAAAAAAACAAACATAGATGAGTCTGAATGTCTTATACATTGCACAAGTGCACACATGAGAGACATTTTGTGCATTTGCACAAGTGCACACATGAGAGACATTTTGTGCATTTGCACAAGTGCACTCATGAGAGACATTTAGTGCATTTGCACAAGTGCACACATGAGAGACATTTTGTGCATTTGTACAAGTGCACTCATGAGAGACATTTAGTGCATTTGCACAAGTGCACACATGAGAGACATTTTGTGCATTTGTACAAGTGCACACATGAGAGACATTTTGTGCATTTGCACAAGTGCAGATAAGTCAAGTCTTACATACACACACATATTTGAAAATGCGAATTGTTACACATCCATACATTTCTTTTTAAATACTAAGTATTGGTGTGTGCATCTGTGTTCAGGTGAGTACATTTGTATCTACATCAATAGATCTCCAGATATGCTGGGGTCTGGAATGGTGCATATATTGTGTAGCCAGCCGACAGGTGAATCCACAAACTGCTGTGAAAATTCAGAAAAAAAAAAAAAAAAAGTCGGAAAACAAAATAAAAGGAGGGGAAGAAAAACAGGTGGGAACTAAAGCAGGTGAGAGACAATTTACAAAACGATGGCAGTGGTGATGACAACTCAAAGGTCTGTCAGCTCATGAGGAAAAGAAAGAAAAAAGTCCAAGCATTTTATCTACATGGTGCGACGGGTAAATTAACGCCATTTTATATTTTAAATTTTGCGCATGTGCGTCGTTTGTTTTTGATTTTGTCAACTGCACAGTATGGTAGGGTCAGTTGGGCTCCATCTGTGAGAAAAAGAGCACCATGATGCAATTCACTCCACCAAAAATTTGGAAATGGCATGCTGTAGTGCTTGGCATTTGCGCCGGAAGCTCCAATACAAACATTTCAGAGTATTTGGGTGTCAATCTGAGGACAGTGCGGAAAAAGTTGGATGATATATCCAGTCAACATCATGGTGTTTGGAGTGATGGCAATTCATCTTCCCACAGGACCTTGGACTCAACATGGCAGCCTACATCAAGTGTCTTGAGGAGGTAGTGCTGCCCTGGGTCAAGAGGATGGCAACAGGACTCAGACAATTTCTGCAACCATATCACACCTTACACCTGGCCACCTAACTCCCCATACTGCAATCCCCTTGATTATTATGTGTGGGGCACAGTTGACAGAGAGAGACCAACAAAACTCCTTGTAACACCAAACATGAACTGAAGGCAAGGATTATGACGGCATTCACCAAGGAGACCGTCCAGAAGAGTTGCAGGAGATTCCATAGACATCTGCAGGCTGTTGTTGAAGCCAATAGCGTTTATATTGAATAAATTTACTCTTTAGTATTTCAAGATATTTTTGTGTAATTTTGGTAAATATATCTGTTAAAATGAGTTGTCAGTGTTATTTTCATTTTTCAGTCATTTAGACGACAATTTATCCATCGCACACTGTTAGAAAGAAAAAGAAAAAGAGAAAAAATTACGTCTTTTGTGTCTTTTGTTCCTTGTTAATCCCACCAAGGAAAGCAAAAAACTGTCCAGTCATTAACACCAAGAAAAATTTTGGGCTTGTAAAATCAAATTCAGGTCAGACAAAGTTTCTTGCAGAAAACTATTTTACAAACTCTGCAGAATTGTTGCTTGTCTGTGCTAGCCAATTTTGAGAAAAAAAACAAAAAATAAGGAATCACCATTTACTTTAAATAAATGACTATAAAACTTGTCATGGATTTTAGCTTCGATCAGATACTCAATAGCACAGACTGAACAAAATTGCACTCTCAACAATATCAAAATACGAGAAACATGGATAAATGTGCTTGCAGTGTATTAAAAAGGACCCCCCCCCTTACATTGTTTCTTTTAACTACCTTCACTTCTCGGTAATGTTTATTGTTTTAAAAAGCGATGATTAGAATTGTCATAAAACCTAAACATACGATGAAAATGAATTATACATTTTCTATGTTCTTAGAATTGACAACACAAACAATAAACTTGGAACCATTTATTAGATTGTTTATCGGAATCGTTGCAAAAACATCGGATAATTGCCAGTCATTTTGAACTTTTGATAAAAATGGTAAATGAGGATTTTTTTTTAATAGTTCACATAGTTTCATAATTTCCTAAAAGTTTAAAAATTTATGAAGAAAAAATTGTTTTCATACTTATTTCCCCATAAATTGATAAATAATAAATATTTTGCATTAGTTTTAATTGTATTAGTTTCTTTCTAGAATGTTGTAAATATAAAATTATTCTTTTAAATTTACAATGTAATAAATAAATAGTGTTAAATGTTTTTTGTTGAAAATTCTCAAGGACCAAAAAAAAAATGTATAAATTCACTTTCGTCCACTATTTACATTATTTGGACTATTGTCCTCATCTTTGTTGCCATATTTATCACAATGTTTTGGCTGATGTACGCTCCGGCCTTCTTCAGGTGGTTGGAATGTTGAACTGAACCCTTTATTTCGCTTGCTGGGGGAGACTGTTCTAGTCCTCAAGGACACATGGCACAGTGGATAAAGGCATTGGTTAGATCCAGTGACAGGACTCAAAAGAGTTGTGAGTTCAATACCCGCTTAAGGCAGTGGATAACTGACATCCATTAGACATGGCACGTAGAACTAGAACAGTCTCCTCTAGCGAGCAAAATAAAGGGTTCAGTTCGACATTTCAACTACCTGAAGAAGGCTGGAGAATACATTGGCCAAAATGTAGTGATAAATATGGCAACAAAGATGAGGACAATAGTCCAAATAATGTAAATAATGTATATAATACCTCATCTCAGAAATATAGACGTTCACTTTAGTCATATGGTGATTTTCTAAGCATAGCTTAGATGTGGCACAAGGCCGAGAGTATAGGTGCACCCATTGAGGATCAAACTCACTACTCGGTTGTAATTGTTTTAGTGAGACAAGCTTGTTAACCATTACACCATGTCAAGGTGCCCATTTCACTTTCATCATATGTATAGGTTTTATTAAAAAAAAAGGATGCAACGTGTCTGAATATTTCTAGAACTGGTTGCACAGCCTTACGTTAACTTTACCAATCTAAAGGGAAATTACGATGCATGTGCGAACAGGCACTCTTCCATTGGATTGCTCAGTCAGTAATAAAACACCATTGCGTAAGCTTGTGTAGCACATGGCTCTCATTTATAATGAGTAGATTATTTACGTTTCCTTTTTGACAAAAAGTTGCATTGTCGCCATCCAGATTTATTTCGCTTTTACTTTGCCTTTTCCCAGACACGAAAATTACCATTAAAATGTTATGGATGTTATTAACGAGTATGCAATGATTCAGCTGATGGTAATCCCAAAAGAAAACCACAAATGTTGGGATAAATATTTGCGACACTTAAAGTGGGGTGGGGGAACTTTAAAGGGGACAAAACCATTGGCAAAGTTGAGCCTTCATACATACAAACAACAGTGTCTAAAAAAAAACAAACAACATTTTTTTTCCCTCGACGCCACTATTATTTTAACTACCTTCACACCTCAGCGATGTTTATTGTTTTAAAAAGCGATGATTAGAATTGTAATAAAACCTAAACGTATGATGAAAGTGAATTTATAGATTGGGAGAATTTACAAGAAAAATATTAAGTACTACTTAGTTATTGCTCACCCCACTCCCAGAGTCCAAGTACACACTGCCCAACGCAGGGATTGAACTCACAATTACTATGTCACCAAATTCATGAACTCTCACTTTAATGCACTCGGCTAAACATTGTGATAATAATAACAACAAAGATGAGGACACTAATTCACCTGTCAATAATGTTACCCCCCGGTAGATTTCTTCTCATCCTGCCGTCGATGGATTATCTTTTCCAAATCTTATTTAGTAGCACCCAGTTTTTGTTTGCGTCATTTCCACTGAAACTTGAATCAACAAATGCCTGACAAAGATTGGAGGGCATAACAGGCAAAAAGCTCACCCCACAAGCAAAGGCGATAAAACCACTAAGATGCAAGTGGCTACTGGGACTGACAGAGAATGAAAAAGATTTTAGAAGCAACCAGAAACCCAATCCTAAACAGGAAACAAGAGATATACTTTTGCTCCTGTGCAAAAGGCTGAGGAGGAGTGTGAACTGGGCGATATGCAAACCTATCTACTCCTATTGAGGAAAAAATACATAAATAGTAAATAAAATTTCAGAGTTTAGGCAAATATGTTAGCAGTATAGAGTTGAAGTAGACTTTAGAAGGAACCAGAAAACCAATCCTAAACAGGGAACAAGAGATAAACCTCTACGCCTGGTCAAAAGACCGAGGAGGAGGGTGAACAGGACAATAAGGGAACCTACCTACTCTTATTGAGGAAAAAAAAAAATTCAGAGTTTAGTATGTTAGAAATATAGAGTTGAAGAGTTTAGAAGGAACTGGAAACCCAATCCTGAAAAGGAAACAAGGGATAAATCTCTACTCCTCCTCAAAAGACAAAGGAGGAGTGTGACGTGGGTGACAGGCAAACCTATCTAGTCCTTCAATATCTGTCTATCTGAGATGAATTATTATGATTACTTACATTATTCGAACTGTAATCCTGAACTTCACTGCCATATTCACAATGTTTCGGCCGTTGTACGCTCCAGCCTTCTTCAGGTGATTGGAATTTGAAATCGAATCCTTTATTTTGTCCACCAGGGTAGATTGGAGAGTTGAGTTAAAGGGAAATAACCAAGACATCTGGAAGAGGCATGGCACGTGCAACTAGAACAATATACCCCAGTGGATGAAATAATGGGTTCAGTTCGAAATTCCAATCACCTGAAGAAGGCTGGAGCGTACAATGGATGAAACTTTGTGAATATGGCAGTGAACATGAGGATAACAGTTCGAATAACGTAAATAGCTAACTAGTCCTGTTAACAACCACCAAGATGATGACAATAGTCCACAGGTAAATAATGCTAAGTCCTCTTCCCAGAAATTCAGACAGAGATACGGTGCTACAAAGTCGTTTAAGTCACCTCCTTAATTGAATCGAAAATAGAGGAGAACAGGTAGAATTGTTTCCTTCAGTCCTTGGAATAACTTCTTTGCTGTACTGACCATCACCTATCGCAAGAGGGTTCTCACCAAAAGCCTCATTCCTGAAACCAATAATGGTGGCATTTTGGGGCAGGATTCTTATTAAATGCCATATCCCTTCAGGATGTAGGTGATCATGACTTCCCACAGATTCCTACCACACCTTATTTGGAAAGATAGAGTAGTTTCTGATTGCCGCCTTCTCAGTTTGGAAATCAGAGTTTCTTCTCAGTTTGGAAACCAGAGTTTTCCTTCAAGATGTAGAGCAGATTCAGTGTTTGGAACCAACTGATGCCAATACTGGAACGCTTGAAATATCAAAGTTACCAAAGTAACAAGAGTCACTCTCCTCTTCCCAAACCCGACTGGAGTTGCAACTTGACTCTCCAATTTCTGAGTTATTATCCACTATGCCACCAGCTTTTCCCTTCACCATAATGTAGCTTCCCAGTGCCTTTTCTATAAATACTTTCATGTTAATTTTTGAGAAACTTTCCTCAATGGTACCTAGCTTTTATGAATTTAAGTGCAGTACTAGATTGGTAGCTAGGTCTTATCATTTTATAGTGGAAATGACTAATTGTAACCCTAAGTTCTATGCTTCCAGTTTCTTTAATCCAGCTTTCCAATCCACTCTGAGGCCCCAAAATTTAAATACAGTGTCAATCGTTATCTTGTCTTCTTAATTCCTGTTTTTTTATTGTTCTCTCTCCTTAATTTTTTTCATATTATTTCACACTCAATAACCCTCCTTGTATCTTAGTGACTTTATTGCCTTGCTTGGGGAGAAATGATTAAGAAAAAAATAGCACTTGTTATACCCAAAGCAGCCATCCATCTAGGTACTGACCAGACTTGACACTAATTAAATTCGGTGATCATTCAAGAACCAGTGTTTCAATGTCCTCTTGGTTTCTAAAAATAACATCATTTTGTTGTTATTTTTTTTAATAGAAGCAAATAATGATTTTTAAAAAAATATTCAAATGTTTTATAAAATTATATAATTTTGTGCACAGCAATGTTAAAGTCTTATTTCTTGCAGTGTTCATAGCAACCACTGTTGTTATGTTACTACAAATTAGTCAAGCAGAACCAAAAACAAAATTATGGAATTATATTGTTTGGTCCATGGTATTCTCAGCATCCTTCTGTAGAACCACATTTCTGTTGCTTCAAGTCTCTTCTACATCTGGGAGGAGATTGTCCAGCATTCATTGCCATATAGGAGGACTGATTTTATGTAACAGTCCAGTCTACTTTTCTTTGTTTCTATCAAAATTTTCTAGTTTCTTGATACTTTGCTTAGCTTTTGGAAAACTTCTTTCACTATCCTAATGCCCTTTTGGATTTTGGTGTATCTTTAATTTGTAATTTGCATGTGGAACTGTTCCTTTTGCTAACAACCATGCATTCTATCCTCTTGCAATTGGTGTTTAGTCCTTTCTTCTTGCTTTCCTTCACTACTTCTGTAGGAGTTTTTGTAGTTTCCTTTCTATGTCATCTTCATATCTTATGTTAAGATTGTGGCCACTAATAATGAATCCTGGTAGGAATTCTAATTCTCTCAGAATTGCCTCAATGTAGACGTTGAATAAGTCTGGTGAGAAGACACATCATTGTCTTTTTGTATATTTACTGAATTCAGTTTCTATGCATATGCAGGCAGTTTGCTACCAGTACAGATTCTAGGTTATTCTAATATCCTTCCCAAATATGTAAAGCTTACTTAGCAGTCAAAACAGTTCTTTAGCTTGAGACACTTATCAGATGACCGGACACAAACTTTAGTTTCTCTATTCAGATATATGGTGAGAACTGGTCAGGTGTTCAGCTGTGCAGCAACCACACCCTATCATGGGAGAAATGAAGATAATGATGAACACCTTTATAGAATTCTATAATTTTAGGCCTGGCAATGTTAGTTACAATCTTCTTTACTGCAGCGTTCATAGTAACCATTGTTGTCATCTGACATTTCATTTCACATTGCTAAATATTAGGTGGGCAGAAGCAAAAATAAAATTTATGGAATTATCTAAATAAGTAAAAAAAAATGTTTAATTAGATTTTCTTAGAATTACTTAAACAAATGATAAGATAGTAAGTTTGTTGAATTTTATTATTAAGACAGAAAGTTCTTCAAACGCTTTTCTCATGGTCAGCTCAGTATAGTTATGTCCAGAATAGGATATCCAAGTGGACTAAACGAACTAAACAAAATGACTAAAAGAACTTTAGTAAATACACGTCTTGCTGAAAATGGTATTTATACAGAAAATTGAGAGAGATAAGAAAACTTTGATGAGAACTTTTTATTCTGTAAGATGGGTTTTTGGCAAGTTTACACATTTCAACTGGATAACAGGCTTTGTGGTACAACGCTTAGCAAGCTCCACTGGTACAAGTTGCCAGTTTATCTTGGCCTAAGCTTGTACTTCATCTAAGAAGGTCAGACTACTTGAAAGATTTTGACTAAATAATCAACAGAGTGGGATAAGTTGGAAGACAAGCAACTGTGTTGGGCCTGCGACAAGGCCTAATTCGTGTCTGGCCTGCTACAAAGCCTAAATCGTGTCTGGCCTATGACAATAACTAAAATCTGTTAGGCTTGCTACAAGGCCTAAATCGTGTCTGGCCTACAACAATATCTAAAATCTGTTGGACCTGCTACAAGGCCTAAAATCTTGTGAGCCTGATACAAAGCCCATGTGTCAGCACTGCAACATTGCCTAATATGATTTGGCATTGCAACATGACCTAAAATGTGTCAGCAACGCAATATGTAACATGGTGTAAAGCAACATAGCATGTGCCACCAAGTATGACACATCGTAAAACATGTTGATAATATGAGTTCTCAGAATAGTTTCGATTATGATCAAAGCTTCTTGTCACTGTAAGGTAAAGAATTTCTTATTCAAAAATGTCAATCCGAAGAATCAACCATAACAAAGAGAGAAAATTGGCCACTCACTATGATTATTTGGGTATTACAGGCTCTTTTAGATAACATTAAGGGGAAGGATACAAAATTATCTTCTTTATGTGCTGTGTCCCATCAGCATGTAGGCAATCATGGCTCTCCACAACTTCTTATCCCTAGTGGCTATTAATAAACTTTGCTTTTCTGTTATTTCTCCCAACCCTTGATCTGCCATCCATTTACTCAAGCTCATTAAGTATGTTATGCATGGGCTTCAATCTGTCCTGTGAGTATCAGATTTTCCAAGCCCCTTTTCCTCATTAGGTGCCCTAGAAATTTCAACTGTCTTTTCCTGATGTTAGCTATGTTTCCTTTTCGTTTCCATTTTCTCTTTGTCGTTGCTCATGTAATCAGTTCATGGTATTCTCAGCATCCTTCTGTAGAACCACATTTCTGTTGCTTCAAGTCCCCCCTTTATCTTTATGGAAATTGTCCAGCACTCACCATACAGGAGGACAGATATCACATTACAGTTTAGTCCTCTTTTCTTTGTTTCTAGCGAAATTTTCCTATTTCTTATTACACTGCTTAGCTTTTGGAATGCTTCTTTGGCCATCCCCATACGCCTTCGGATCTCAGTGCTGTTCTTTCCATCCTCTGTTAAAACACTTCCCAGATATTTAAATTTGGGCACTTGTTTGATTTTGGTATCCTTAATTTGCAATTTGTGCTTTGGGTTCATTTCTTTTTGTTAATAATCATATGCAAAATTGATAAAAAATTTGGAGACTGAAAATTATCTTTAGAATTCATTTCAACTGAAGCAACCGAGTGATTTTAATAACATTATCTGAGATTAGTGATTATTTATTATTATTAACAGTTTTTTCTGTATTAACAATAAAATAACTAAAAAAAAATATATCAAAATTTGTGATTGTCTACTTCAGGGGTCAGCAACCTTTTGAAGAGAGCAGGCCAGATAGCAATGCAGTGTCTCGGAGGAGGTCCATGATATCAATTTCATTCTCATATTATTTGATGGGTTTTTTATATTTTCCATTTGGCAAAACATATTCCTGGTAGAAATCAGCTGTGCATTCAGAATTAAATTTTGATTTTAAAACTTTGTCACATTTTAAGTCAATTAACTTCACCTGATATTTTTCTGCCATTTACTCCACAAATAAACGAGTTGGCAGGCCAGACAAAATTCCTTCACAGGCCAGATGTGGCCTACGGACAGCCATCCCCAGGTTTACATTTCAGGAAACAAAGCCACTGTTCTTGGAGTTCCCTTCCCAATTAATTGGAGAGAGCAAAATTTCTTTGCATGCCATAAAGACAATTGATATGTTAGTTGTATCCAATTCCTAAACAGAAAAATCTAAATTCAAACACTGTTACAATCATCTATATATAAAATTCTGTAACTTCTGTCAGTCCATCCATCCATCCCACCCTCTAAAATAGCCATACATTGGCTGATTGAAAACAAATTTTTTTGAAAAGTGCAAACAGGTAAGGGGGTACAAAGTACAGTATTAAATCTTTTTAATATAACTTTACGTACACTGCCTAAACTAGCTGAAATCAGTTGTTTTCAAGTGAAAACAACTCAATTTAGACTACTTTTTAGGTGTCCTCAAACACCAAGTTTTTTTTTAAGTTTCCAATTCAAAAAGTTGGAATTTGGCTCCAGCAAGAAATATTTATGCATGGCCAGTTGTATGTTGCATGCTCAAGAGTAAGAAATCCTAAGAATTTAAAAAAAAAAAAAAAATTTTTTTTTCTTTAAAATATTGGTTACCATAAGTCTTATAAAACTAAATTAAAGAAATTATTAAACCGTGAAGTAGTGTTTTTGTCAAATTATTTTTCAAACAAATCAGTTTATTCGAATTTCATTGATTGGTTTGCGAAATTGAATGAAAGGTAGAGTTTGTAAATCTTGACCGAAAATGCTAGCGATAACTTCAACAATACTAAAGATTGTGTGGCTTTAAACCTGTATCAGCCTGTTGCAAAAACATACTAGTAAATAAAAAATGGTAGACCTTATCAAAATCTCGACTTATAATAATAATCATAAATTAACATCTAATAAATAATTTTACTTTATTATCAAATTAACAGTTTCAGTATAATTTACAGTCAACCACTAACTTTGACGAGTATTTGTCATGTCCCTTCATGATGTGGGTGATCGTATCTCTCCACAACTTCCTATCTTTTATAGTTTTAACTTAATATACCTTCCAATCCCTGTTCTGCCATTAGTTCTGTTCAAGATCGTTAGGCAGGTTATTCAATGTTTCCCTCTCGTATTCAATCTGCCCTGCGAGTGCCAAATTCTCAAAGCCTTCTTTCCTCATTATTTATACCAGAAATTTCAACTGCCTCTTTCGGATTCTAATTACAAGTATCCTTAAAATTTCCTTGTCGTTCACACATTCTGTTCATATTATTCTCAGCATCCTTCTGCAGAACCACATCTGTCTTGCTTCAAGTTATCTGTTTATGTGTGAGGAAATTGTCCAGCATTCACTGCCATATAGGGGGGGGATTGATACTATACAGCAGTTCAGCACTTTTTTTCTTTGTTTCTAATGGAATTTTTCTGTTTCTTAATACTTTGCTTAGCTTTTGGAAAGCGTCTTTAGATGAATCTTTGAATTTCCTTTTGCTAACAATTATATTTTCTGTCCGTAGCACAGACACTGGAAACACACTCGCAACAGATTCTGGTTCAGTACACACCAACGTGACCTGCGTTGAGCTCAAAAGCAGTCTGACATCGCAACACTTGCCTTTTTTATATGTACTTTCCAAGCCAGAGAATTTGCGTATTGGGCATGCCGCCAGCCTCAATGCCGCATGCGCCTCGTCATTCCAGCACTGATGTTCAGGAGGTTGATCAATTAATCAATGGATTTGTTTTTTACGTCTTATCAACCTTCTGCAGGTTATTTAAAGCCAGAAGATATTTTTAGATTCTAAGAATTTTTGAAGATAATTTACTCAAAAATGTCCTACTAATTAACCCATAACTTGGGGGAGAAGAGGTGGATTCATATCTTTCCCCAAGAGTATTTTCATGTAATATAATGAACCTGACTGGAATTGGAACTCGGCTCTCCAATTTCGAATTCAGAGTCATCATCCATTACACCAACAGCATATCCAAGCTTACAGCATCTGGTATTCCTAAGTGGTCACCCATCTAGGTACTGACCAGGCTCAATGTTGCTTAACTTTGATAGGGGAGAGGGTGAATTGAAGTTTATCTTTTATAAAATCAAATATTGCAAATAATTTCAATTTTATTTTTTAATTATAAAAAACTTTCACAATACATTTCATGTTCTACATTTCTACTAAAAATTTAATTAAGTTGGAAAATTCCTTAAGTTGAATCCAGACGAGAGGAATCAACACTCAACATAATAAGCAACAACAACAACAACAAACCCTGCTTCCAGTTTTTACTAATCTAAGAAGTAATATGAGGAAAACAAGCCAAAAATACGCATCACAGTCATCATCATCATCATCTCCTTGACTTTTGTAATCGTAGGGGGTGGGGGATCTGAATGCAGAAGCCACACTGATTCTCCTCCCCAACGGTCTATCAACGGCAGCCATCAGCAATTCTGGCACGGTCATATCTGTCCACTGTTTGATAATGTTCAACCAGTTTTGGCATTAGTGTCCTCTCCTACATCCATCTCAACGGTGTCATGCATGATGGTCTTGCACAGGCTGCCGTGCCTTGTAATGTGTTCAAAACATGCCATTTTTTTCCATTTGACAGTGGCAAGACGAGGTTCCTGGTATCCCACAAAACTTTCAACCCATTTCCGCACAAAGTCATTGGTTTTTTGTTCCCAATAGAAAATGCCAAAGAGTTTTCTCGTGCATTCGTTCTCAAATGTCTGGATCTTTCTGTTTCTGCCAACAGCGTCCATATTTCATAGTCATATAGGGGAATGGAGACGACCAGCATCTGTACTTTGTTTGAAAGCTGATTTTGCTCCTCCATATTCTTGTCAATTTGGCCATTGCTGACATGGCTGTGCGGATTTCCGAGTTGCAATTACCATCTTCTATTTGTAAAGACTATATATATATATATATATATATATATATATAAAAGGAGGCACATAGTGGCTTGGATTGAGGAATCGGAGAGCTGAGTTCGAATTCCAGTCGAATCCATTACATTCACTTGCTAATACCCTTGGGAAAGGTGTGAATCCTCTTCTTCTCCCTCCAGCTATGGATAAACAGCAGAACAGACTGGGTTCTATAGCCATGGATGGCAACTGGTCTAGGAGAAGGACAACTCTGAATTCAAAACCTGCGGATGGTCATTTGGGGACCCTGTGGCACGTAGTGCATCAAGTCTCTGTATTCGGCCCGTCAAGGCCCTTCAAAAAGTGTGGGTGGTTCTGCACAAAACCTTCACCATTATAATCAAATCTCCTGTGCTGGTGTCGGGCTG
The DNA here is from genome assembly GCA_964036315.1 of Acanthosepion esculentum. Taxonomy (NCBI): domain Eukaryota; kingdom Metazoa; phylum Mollusca; class Cephalopoda; order Sepiida; family Sepiidae; genus Acanthosepion; species Acanthosepion esculentum. The sequence goes on along the minus strand of OZ038517.1, from coordinate 4,331,184 downwards.
TCAGTTTCCTAGGAACTGATCTGCTTGACCCTCATACGTCGAGTCAAGAGTCAAATATATATATATATATATTGTTGCTACCCCCTAATGAGTGAATGGAGTGATTCCCAGAGGGTCTGCCTACTTCTGGAGTCAGGATGCTGAAGGTAACATCAATCAGCTGACAAACATTTTACTTGTATTAATTATATATATATATATATATGTGTGTGTGTGTGTGTGTCAAAGAGGTAATCATACAAATCCGTAGTACAAAATTCTGTGAAGGAAAAACCACTAAGACATATTACTCTATTAATTGAACCATATACTTTAGTCCATGTCACTTTAACTGAGAAACACATACAACATCAAAAAAATTTGTGGATTTACCACATTACTAAATTCAAACAAAATTCTCGCTTGAAATATTTAAACTAGAACCTTAGCGTTGCGACATTGCATGTTCCAAAATTATATAACTGTCAATAAATAACATTTTTAAAAAAACATCTTTCGGTCTACAATACATTTATTTTGTCTTGGAGTTTACCTGTAAATGGAAAAATTATGCCCTGAGGATGAAAATCCATCTGATAACAATTTAAACATAAGGATTGCATTATTTAATTAATTGTTAGTAAGTTAATGTCTTATTAAGTCTTGTTGGTGAAGAGATTTCGTCATTAATTGCATTAACATTACTAATTAATTCTTTGTATGATTACCTCTTTATGATATAATTAAATGCACAGTCTTATTTATATATATATATATATATATATATATATATATATATATATATATATATATATATATATATATATATATAATCACTTTAAACATTATTCTTAGTGGATATCCATATTTGAGTAAAGACACCATTGGTATATTTATTTTTGTTTACTAAATATTTGAGAAATTATACCCATTAAAATTTCTAAAAAAAAAAAAAAAAAAAATTATAATTTTACTTGTATCAAATTTTAAAAAAAATGTATTAAAATTAAACTCCTATTGAGATTTTTAAAGTAAAAATTAAACTCCTAATAAGATGTTAAAAAGTGAAACTTAAGCTCCCACTAGGATTTTAAAAAATTATTAAATTCAGATTCCTACAAAGATTTTTCTTATTTCAATTAAAGAAAAATGTTTAAATGAGAAACTAACTTACGAAAGTATACAAATGAAAGTAATGTTGTCGTCTTTAAAAAAAGAACCTGGTTCATCTTTTAAATAGATTCTAAGAGTATACTACCCCAGAAGAAATACTGAGGGTCATTGTCTTGTGCCAAAGAATGAGTTAATAATATAATCAGGATGATTTAAAAAAAAAACAAAAAAAAAACAATTCTGCATAAAATATTGAAGTGGAACTCAAGAAAGAATTCAATATTCTGTCAGAATGCAGAATTGCTTCGAGAGAAACTCTGAAAATAAACTGTTTATAATTTCTAGATTTGTTTTTTGTTTTTTTCAGTTTCACTGACAAAATCAGTGCAGTACAAGAATTCTATCAATCTGTGAACTCATATAATTGGAAAACAGTCGCTGTCTCTTCAAAACTTTAGCTTTCTGGCTCTTTTAGGTATTTTCTTTCTCATGTATAGTTTTTATATCTTTGACTGTGCAGCAAAGATAATGGTATCTCGTCTGCATTTTCTTTGAACAGTTTTACCTTCATATTGCAGGAATTGGGGGGTAGCTGTAGGAGTGTTACTTTTGTTAGCCTTTGAGAACAACAACCACAGCTTCAGGCTAAAGTTGTTAGAGTTGCAACTTAATAGTCGGGGGTCTGCATTCTTACTCACCCCTGTAATGTATCTCAAAGGGAACAACTCTAGGTATATCAAATGAAAAATCCTACGGTATAGCTTCCTTTATTTACTAGAAATTTGTTGTTCCTCTTATCAAATACCAATTTTTGTATGCGTGTTACTGTAATGCCACATTATTATATGATTTTTTTTTTGTTGGTACAAAATTAAAATGCCATAATATTATAAGAAAGCAATTTAATAGTTGCTGCTTAATAATAACAAAACTAGTGGTGGGGGTCTGCAATTATACTAATCCTGAATGATCCAATATCTCAAGGGAGATAATTACAGGTATATTAAATGCTAGGTTCATTATTATTATTACTAATAATAATAATTCAGTAAATATTCCTCTGCATGTCCCACCTTAAAAAAATAGGTTTATACCAAAACATGACCTACAATAGATTGTCTACAAACTATATATCGATAAAACATACCTTCACCCTGAAAATATAAAATGAGGTACAAAATATCTGTTGGTGAAGCCATAAAAAATTGGGTTCTAAATATTTAGATTTCAGCATGAGATAACCCACGGAGATGTTGATATGTCACTAAGCAAAAGCAACCAAATCAATATCACTTTGCTGATGACCAGATGATCAAATTGCAAATCTAAATTGTTTGTCCATATAAAATATTACATTTATTAGAAAACATATTCAGTTTAAACTCTTTTCCTGTTACCCAGGGGTTGTTGCCAGAGAGATAGAGAAATTCGCTCTCATAAGACAAGGACGTTCATCTCAATTTCATTCAAATTGTGTACATATCTAGGTTTACACGCACATACATATATACATATATATATATATATATATATCTTAGTGAGGTATTGTAACTATTTACATTGTTCAGAATGTTATTCTCATCTTTGGTTTGATTTATTTTGGTGTTTATTTTGTTTTATGGCATATCAACACCTCAGTGGGTTATTTAATACTGAGAAGATTTTTAGGATAGGGTCGTATGAATAGAATATGTATATATATATATATTTTTTCTTTTCAAAAATGTAACATTTTGGTAACATTTTTATTCTTTACAAAATTTGTAAAGAGGGTTTTTGTTGAGAGTCAAATGTATTGCTGGTAATATTTTGTTTTTTTCAAAAATGTATTGCTGGAATTTTTACTATAAAAACCTATTTTTATACTTTCATAGCCTTACTATTTGCCCATAGCTGGGGCCCTAACAGATGCTACCACACCCGGTCAGGGTGGACCTGGGAACAACAGCAATTAAGAGGTAATTGCATGCTACTCAAAACCTTCAGATCCGAAGCTTTGCTGCTGGATGCTGTTTATCAGTATATTTCGGATGCCTCATTCGGTTGAGGTGGGGAGCTTACCAAACTGCAAAGGTGCAGTCAGCATATTCTGAAACCCAGCCAATCGGACGGGTCCTCATCTTTATTGTCATATTCAAAACGTTCTGCCTTTCTTCACATGGCCCAGTGTAATAAAAGCATTGGTTGAAGTAATCCAGTGACATGACCCAGCAGAGGTGAACACAAACTTGGAGAGTTGAGTTACTAAAGGGAAATAACTGAAACCGAGATATCCAGAAGAGGCATGGCACGTGGAACTAGAACAATCTACTTCAGTGGAAGAAATAAAGGGTTTGGTTTGAAATTCCACCATATGTCACCTGAAGAAGGCCAGAGCAAATAACAGCTGAAATGTTACGAATATGACAATAAAGATGAGGACAACTGTCCGAACAATGTAAATAGTGTGTGTGTGTGTGTGTGTGTGTGTGTGTGTGTGTGTGTGTGTGTGTAATAATCCGTTGGTATATAATCCAAGTGAATCCTAATAATATATATTTAATATAAAATATTAAAACTGATCCACAAAAAGAGCTCAATGTATTTATTATAACAGAGCATATGTGTGTGTGTGCGCGTGTGTGTACAGGGTGCGATGGATAAATTGTCGTATAAATTAGACAAAAATTAAAGTAAAATTTTAACAGATATATTACAAAACACACAACAAAGATTAAATTTTTCAATAAATCACCATTGGCTTCAGCCCTGGCCTCCAGACAACTTTGGAATCTCCTGCAACTCTTCTGGACTGTCTCCTTGTTAAATTTGTTGAATGCTACCATAATCCTTACCTTCAGTTCATCTTGGTTTTCGCACTCAACTGTGTCCCACACATAATAATCAAGGGGGTTGCAGTCTGGGGAGTTAGGTTGTCAGATGTAAGGGGTGATGTGATTGCAGAAATTAACCGATATCCATGACTGGGTTCTCCTGTTTGTGTGGCATGGTGCAGAGTCCTGTTGCCAGACATAGGGTCTTCCAGCAGCCTCCCTCTTGGTTCAGGGCAGCACTACCTCTTCAAGGCACTTGACGTAGGCTTCTGTATTGAGTCTGAGGCCCCCACCAACAAATTTGGGAGTTCTTCTCTTATCAGAATGATCAGAGTGAGTTTTCCAAGCTACCGTATCTTCGTAATCACCATTAGACTCATCCAACTCTTTCCAAATCTGTCCTCAGATTGACACCCAAATACTCGGAAATGTTCGTATTGGAGCTTCTGGTACAAATGCCAAGCAGTACAGCATGCTGTTTCCAAATTTCTGGTGGAGTTCAATTGCACCATGGTGCTTCTTTTTTCTTTTTTCTTTTTCACAAACGGTGCCACACTGACCCTACTATTACTGAGCAGTTGACAAAAACAAAAACAAAATGAATGTATGAAATTAAAAATATAAAATGATGACAATTTACCTATCACACCCTGTATATATATATGTGGAGGGGGGGTGCATAATAGCATCCGAAACCAAAGCGAAGATGATGAGATAAAGTGGAACATTCGTTAATGAAGCATTTTGACAGAAAGTGTATGCTCTCTTACATATAAGAAATAGTGTGATATATATATATATATATATATATATATATATATATATATATATATATATATATATCACAAGAAAGCAGCAAATACATTATAAGTGAAGCATCCCAAACAGGCAAAGGTATTTAGAGAATGTAGCCACAGAGAAACATCTGTCCTTGAAATATCAGTGGACTTACATTATTTCATCTATGTGCAGTGCTGTAGGTTCAGACTTGGCCAGCAGAACCATTCTTGTGTTTATGTGTAGCTGCACGGCCATAATTTGTCAAGACCAAGGGACCACCGCCATTAGCAAATCATAATGAACATTTGTGGCTTAAATGCTGTTTGGATTTTGTTTAGTAGATCTTTTATGGTCTGCTAAAAGAGTTGCAAAAGTAGGAAAATTGTATTTGCTTTAAACTTTAGGACTGGCTAAAACTTTGGCAAACATGGACCTTCGTTCACACAAAATTACAGAATTAAAAAATTTTTTTTTTCCATTGACACTATTATTTTAACTACCTTCACTCCTTGGCAATGTTTATTGTTTTAAAAAGCAATGACTAGAATTATAATAAAACCTAAACATATGAATATGAATTGATACATTTTCTTTGTTCTTGAGAATTTACAACAAAAATATTAAACATTACTTATTTATTATCTTGATAATTGGAATGGTTGTGAAATATCAGCTAATTGCCAATTGTTTTAAACTTTATTAAATGGTAAATAGGATTTCCTTATAGTCTGTTCACATATTTTAATTTAACAAATGTTTATAAATTTATGAATAAAAATTTGTTTTCATATTTATTTCTTTATAAATTGTTAAATGATAAATATTGTATTAGTATTTAGAATGTTGCAAATATAAAATTATTCTTGTAAGTAAACAATCTAATGAATAGTTACTTGCATTATTTACATTATTCGGACCGTTATCCTCATCTTCATTGCCTTATTCACAACATTTCGGCTGTTGTACGCTCCGGCCTTTACGTATATGTCTCTCTATATATCTGTCTATATCTCTGAGATGAGGTATTATGATTACTTGCATTATTCAGACTGTTATCCTCTTCTTCATTGCCATATTCACAATGTTATATATATATATATATATATATATATATATATATATATATATATATATATATATATATATGTGTATGTATGTATGTATGTATGTATGTATGTACAGGTATATATCAGTGGGCATGTGTATATGTGTACATGTATTTATAAATATACAAAAAAAAATATATGTGCATGTGGAGGTATATAACAAAAAATAACAAAATATTTCAACAGTACCAAATGACTAATACAGATAAAGCAAACAAACTGATGGATATATACTCTCTTGAATCTGGACATTGGGACGTGATATGGTAATATAATTTAATTTGATTTATGATTCCCACTTATCCTCAGATCCCAAGGCATTTCCCTCTCACACAAGTTTGTCTTTCTTTCATTCTAACCTGAGGAAGCCAAAGGAAGCATACCCTCTCATATATATATATATATATATATATATATATATATATATATATATATAAAGTGAACATTGATGCCAACGCTTAGAGGTGACAGTCTGTTTCATGCTAGACGCAATCATCATGCCTGACGATTGCATCTAGCATGAAACAGACTGTCGCCTCTAAGTGTTGACATCAATGTTCACTTTTATATTTACACACGCTTTATCTCTGATATTGAGCACTTTATCCCATAAATATAGCACACCTTAAGAGTATATTTCTTCATATATAATATATATATGTTAATACCATTGTATTTCTACAAAATTAGAAAGTTTAAAAAATAATTCTCTTAAAGAATTTCTCAAAAGTTCAAGAAACATCTAATTATCTGATATTCATCAATTTTAAAAAATTAATGCTATTTTTTGTCTCCAACTTTATTATTTCATTGCTCAGCCAAAGGTAGAAGTGGTCCAGACTGGGTGAGAGGAGAATGTATTATTCCAATGTCTTATTTCAAACGAATTTTACCGAGATGTTTTTGTTAGCACAAGACAGTTAAAATGCCTTAACAACTTAAATTTTTTTTTTTTTGCCTCCAATTTTATGATTTTACTGCTCAGCCCAAGGTAGGAGTTGCCCAGACTGAGTGTAAGGGGGAATATAGTATTCCAATGTCTTACTTAAAACCTAGCCAAATTGTGTGTGTGCCAGGGATATATGCATAGACTTTTTGTGACAGAGAATCTATTCTTCTATATCCAATATAAGTATTCTTTTATACAATATAAGTATTCTTATAATAAAAATGTTCAAATAATTATAATGAACATTCTATAAATACAATTCGAGCTTTGACTTTAATGGCCACCAAGGAGGCTTTTAAGTGAGTAATCATAAAACAAAAATTAAACATTTTTAACCAGCAGATCATAATAATAGTCATCATCACAATATCATAATAATAATAATAATAATAAACATTAAAATTGTTAAGACAATTACCGAAGTAATAACAACACTTGAAAAATTTGTTAGTAATAAACCATTATTCCAAAAGGCAAATCTTGTTCGCCAAAAAACCTTAAAGCATGACAGCAGAATGCAAGTTAATTTTCTAAATAATCTTTAGGTTAGTAAATTCAAAAGAAGCTTTGCAAACAAAAAGAAAGGTTCAATTCATAACTTGATGTCTAAACTAGCAAATAAGAATTTGTAGAGATTTGTTAAGTAAAGAGAAGTAGTAACACAACGCAAGCAAGAAGAAGAAGAGAAAGAAGAAGAGATTCAATAGAAGTTGTTCAATCTCAGATTCGATCTTTCTACAAATGCATTTAAGGTTAGTCATTAGATGAAAACAAAACCTTGCACACAATTCAAGCCATCGGCCAATCATCAGCAAAATCACAAATCAAATTCAAAAATCAAAATTAGGTCACTAGGAAAGTCAATCAACCAAAAAAACAAAGGCAATAAGTCGCCTGAAACACAGCACGGTTCAAAACTCTGCAAATTACACGGCAACTGATTGATTACGTCTTCAAAAATGGACATTTTAAAAGGAGCATATATTCACAGTGATTGTAGCACCCAAATTGGTCAAAATTCAATCCTTTGGTGGTGAGGCTTGAGCAACCTTTCCAAATCACAGGCCTGGGTGATGATATCAAAGCCATGCACTGCCCAGACCACATTGCTCTCTTCTAGGCCAAGTTTATAGAACGCTACATTTCGGTTTGGCTGCAGGTGTTGGCAGTAGTTTTATATATATATATATATATATATAAAACTTCTAAAACTAAATATATATATATATATATATATATATTTAGTTTACGAAAAACTAGGTAATCCGTATGGGTAGACCCAAGGAGGATAAAATCCAGAGAGCTTTAAAAGGGCTGTGGTGAAATAATTTATTATATGGAATCTTAAAGTAATCTGTTTTTATTTAAAATATATATGTGTGTGTGTGTGTGTGCAATTCTTCTTTCATGTACATTTCATTAAAAACGACAGACAAGGTGCTTTTATTTAGTTTTTTATACAATTTCTCATGCGATCTAATATTTTTTTTCTTTTCGGATGATAAATTATATAAAAACTGGCCGAATGTTCTTTTTATCTGAGCGCTTTCGGCTATACATTTAGCCATTTTCAAGGATTATATTTTAAACTGTTAAAATAGGAAATAGTTTGTTGTATGTATGTTTTATAAAATGTTTTCATTTTTCAAAACAGGGTCAAAATATTATGTCCATGTTCATGAAAATGGCTAAATGTATAGCCGAAAGCACTCGTATAAAAAGAACATTCGGACATTTTTTATATAATTTATCATCTGAAAAGAAAAATTTATTAGATCGCATGAGTAATTGTATAAAAAACTAAATAAAAGCACCTTGTCTGTCGTTTTCCATGAAATGTGCATATATATATATATATATTAAAACAAAAGAGGTGGGAGAAGTGCAAGATAAGAAAAAAAATATACTGTAAATCAAATTAAAAAAATATAACAAAAAAAAAGTTAACTGGTTATCACTCCTCATGACTTCTTATCAATTAGGCTGTAAGGAATAAGGACCGATAACCAGTTAGTTTTTTTTTGTCGTTTCTTTTTGCTATATTTTTTTTATTCACAAATTTACGGTAATATTTTTTTTTCTCATCCCTCCTCTTTCTCTCCACTTTGTTTTAATATAGTTATATATATATATATATAAGTGGACATGGAAGTCAGCACTTAGAGGCGACAGTCTGTTTCATGCTAGTGCAGTGCACTAGCATGAAACAGACTGTCGCCTCTAAGTGCTGACTTCCATGTCCACTTTTATATTTACACACGCTCTATCTCTGATATTGAGCACTTTACCCCATAAATATAGCACACTTTAAGACTATATTTCTGCTTATATATATATATATATATAGCCAGCTGACTCTGATGATCTGCCTAAGTGAAACCTTAGTAGGTTTGTCTGTCTCATTAGGTTTGACTAGGTTTGCTCTACGTTTGTATCGAGCTCTTTAGTTAGTTGTTTACTCGTATCGGGGTTTTTTCTTTGGGCCTTGAACCTGTAACTGTGCGATTATTTTCGACAGACTTTCATGTTCCTGGCTGTTTCTTTTTTAAAACCTTTTTTTCCCTTCGAGATTGATTTGGCTATTGTTAAATCAAGGATTTGAAAGTTTTTCGACACGAGTATAGTTACCCATATATATATATATAAATATAGGTAATGAGCTCATTAGGTTTGACTATATATATATATATATAAATATAGGTAATGAGCTCATTAGGTTTGACTATATATATATATATATATATATATATATATATATATATATATTATATATATACACTTTTAAAGCTATAATAAAATTTCTAACACCTCCACCCACTCCCCACCAGTTTATTTAAGTGTTACTGATCTTTTCAAATTCGATTTGAATCTAAATTAATATTTCATCAAAAGGAGAAATTCGGGTCAACAAAATTATTGAATTAATAATTAATATGTTCATTAATTAATTGAATCATCAATATTTTATGCTTTAATCGTTGCTACTTTTCACAGGGGTTAAAATTACACGCTTTTCCAATTTTAATTTTCTGATAAATCTTAAGGTAATGATTGAATAAGCTTGGCGAGTTGCATGATAATATCCACAGAAATTCCCCAATTATGTCATTAAGAACTTTAACAAAATATTGCAATAACAATCATAAATATCAATGCTGGTCGTAAGTTTAAGAAGTAAGGGGGTACAAATGAAAAAGAGTTGAAATTGCCAACTCTTTCTATTTCACTAGAACAGCTGTGAAACACTTCTATCTTCGCTTCTTTATTTCTCTCACTGAAACCAAGTAGTGTCTCTTCCCCTCTTTGTGATCAAAACGGAATAGTTAATTATTTATGAATTATTGATAGGACATAACAGTTGTACAAACTAATAAAAGAAGGACAAGTACAATTACGGTAGGATAATAAATTAGTAACACGAACTCCGTATTCTATTAATGTTACAATACACATTGCGTCCAACCGCTGATACACTAAGTGTAAACACTGACTGAAGTGCCGTTTAACTCGGGCGGCCACTAAGACAACTAGGTATTTGATGTTATTTAATCAATGGTAATTGAATTCTTAAAGACTGCCTTAATCGGTTTCTGCCTTTTGATACTATGCTTTTGAAAAACGGGGCTATTATTGTGGTCATTATCAAATCTCAGCCTTTTAAGTAAGGTAGTTTCTGCATAATTCAATTCTCTCTCCATTTCTATCTTCCCCCCCTTTTTCTTCCTTTTTCTACGCAACAAACAAAGGGGCAAGCACAATCATAATAGGGTCTTTATTGCATTTCGTTTCATTTTTCTTTCTTCCTCTCCCAGTTTGTTCAATAGTGTATAATTTGGTCAATGTTGCTGTGTAGACCATGGAGGTTTATTTCCTACAAGCACAACAACCAAATCTGATACAATATCAGTATTCAGGTATAGGAATCCATTTCCTCACTTGATCGTGAATAAAACTCAAGATCGATTTGTCTGTGGCTCTTCTAGAAATTGCTTGGTTCCCTCAACCCACTAACCATAGCCCCTCCCCTAGTGTAAAGAAGAAAGGCTGAGAAACTGATCTTTGTCTACATTTCTGAGATGAGGTATTGTAATTATTTACACTATTTACATTGTTCGGACTGTTCACAATGTTTCAGCCATTGTATGCTCCGATCTTCTTTTGACCCGGATCCTTTATTTCATCCACTGGGGTAGATTGTTGTAGTTCCACATGCCATCTTCAGGATGTCTCAGTTATCGACCTTTAACTCAACTTTCAGTGTTGACCACTGCAGTAGCCAGGTATTGAACTCACAACTGTTTTCAAGTCACTGGATTCAACAAACGTTTTTATCCATTGGACCATGAAAGAGTTTTTCTGGGTTTTATTTTTTTAACTATTGATTTTTTGGCAAATCAGAGGGGCGGATTCTGTTTTGCCTTTAACCGTTGTTCAAATTATTCATTCAGAATGACAGTTATCATTTTTAGCCAATGAGAAACAGTTTTCATTTAGCTCCAGATTTACGTCTATTAAACCTTCTAATTTTATCACCTCCATTTTGGAGTTACCTCTCCTTTGTCCTTTGTTCCAAGTCAATGTTTAAGTTCTGATTTTTATTTTCAAGACAAGTTTGAGTTTACTTGTTAAAAAAAAAAAAAAAAAAAAAAAATGTTGCCATGTTTTAAATACAAATTTTTTTTTTTTTTAATAAAAATCAACCCATAATTAACACTGGATTTTTTATTTCTATAATTAATACTGGATTTTTTATTTCTATAATTAACACTGGATTTTTTATTTCTATAATTAAAACTGGATTAAACTACAACATAAGTTCACATTAAAAACTCTTATTCATGGCCACAAATTAACAATAGCACACCTGCATAGAATTATAGTGTTTAAAAAAATACCCAATTACATGTAATTCATTTTAATTATTTAAAAAAAAGTAAAAATGACCACCACTATTTGTCATTTTGCCAGGTCAATTACAGAGTGATGGCTAATGAGCTCATCTTGCAGACTAATCTGCTAGTGCTGAGAGTTTGATCTCCTGTAGCCTTGTGCCAGATTAAACTAACTAATATACGTCAGTCAATAGTACTGGTTTCATGTGACTGGGAGAGGAGGTGGGCACTGCCAAGAAATATGGAAGGGAGCAGTCAGGATGTCAATTTTTCTTTTATTGGTACCATGTAGCTCAATATTACCTGTCTCAGAGAATAATTAGGCAGCGTCAAACAATCTGGTAGAGATGTCACAAATGACTTAGACAATTTTAATGCCTTGTCCCTTCTGGATATAAGTGATCATGGCTCTCCACAAGTTCCTTTTCTTTATTTTATCAGTGAATTGGGACTTTTGGGGAAAGATATTGGAATGGTTTTCCTGTTGTCTTCCCAATGATCTAGAATTCAGTTTTCATTCTCCTAGACTGGTTACCAGTCTGCCTTACTATTTAACCCAGAGCGAGAGGAGATGAATTCATACTTTTCCATAAAGTGACACAGGAGGCTAGGTTGGAATCTGAACTGAGCTCACTAATTGCACTTTCTGCACAAATATCCATTGTGCCATCCCTACATTCTAAGATTTGTCCGTCTTAAAGGAACACGGACAAGTTCTTAAACCACCATGAACGAAGCCACAAGTTAACCGACAATAAATTTATTACTAGAAATGTTAATTTTGTTCATTACTGTTGTTCTTTGCCATGAAAAGGTTTTATCATAGACAAAGTTGGTACAAGGCCATAACATTCTAATTTAGCAATTGCGACTGAGCTTAGTCTGGTATAAGGCCACTATAGCAAGAGAGGTGTGAGGATTAAAACCACCAGTTCATAGTGTGTAACTTTTTCTTTGCCTACACACCCTGTACCAAATATATTTCCGAATATCAACAACCTATTCTGTATCTCGATTTTCAAGACAAAGCATCCCCCCACCACATATGCTGAATGGTGCAACACAATCTTCCATTTTTTTTTATCTGTCTTTGTACCTGACAAAACTAAATTAGTAACGTATGCATAGAGCAATAGGTTTTCCCATCATGACTGTAATATTCCCTGATATCTGCAATGTGGCTTCTTGGATATGAATTGTGTCTTGAAGACAAACTTGGAAACATTTAGGGGGTAATTGTGTTTCAGTTTTTTGTGAGGTTGAAATCCACACAAAAAGAGAAAGTCTAAGAAGAATTCTTAGGTTTAACCATGAAGAGCATTCAACAGTGGAAACTTGAAATATTAATTTATAATATAAAACTGTGCAAGGCCTTCACAGCAGTTGACGCTCCCAAACTGATAAGGTTTTAACCCAGCAGTTTGAAGTTTTGCATACGTTGCACTCTTCATGTGATGCAAGAAGATCGACAATTGTGCATACAGTTTTTTTACATTAACAACGCTTATGTCTAATGCAGTAGGGCAGGGTACACGTGAATCTTTTACTTGTCTCTAAATGACTGTAATCTTCATCAGAATAAAATCAAATTAAATACCCTTATCTTTTATCGAACTTTTTTTTTATACCTTGGTATTCTATTGAACTGTCTGTTTATTGAAGTCTGCTTCAGTTTATTTATTTAACAATTAGTTAAAACAAATTACTGTACGTGTATTCAAGTTTAAAAAATACGCCATCATTTTCTATTGCTATTAATTTTGTAAAACTTCTTTATAAAAATAAACCCCGTAAATGTACGAATATGGAAAAGAATGAAGATATTCTATAATATCTGCATATTATTTGGAATTCATCTTTTGAGTCAGACAATCTTGGAACAGGGGAGGGAATGACATTCTGACTCCTGGTGAAAAGGGTGTGCATGGGGGAAAAAAGTGGTTTTATGTTTAGGAAATGGAATATAATATACTGCTAAGAATGAACAGATTGAATTAATTTGGTTTGGAAATATAATCTGAAGTGGCAAATAGAACTAGAAAAGAGAATTCCAAAACCCAAAAAGGCTTAAATCCAACTATCCCTTTGGAAAACCAAAGTCAATATGACAAAGCTGCTTTGGCAACTAAAGTAAAATGTCTGCTAGATTCATTATCAGTTATGAGAATATAACAAGTGATAATGGTTTGCTACTCTTAGGCGGCTAATATAAAGGGGGGGGGGGTCTTAATAATGGGGGGATTTTTCTCAATATACAATAGATGGTAGGAAGATTAATAAAAGCAGGTTGGAAAATTATTTATATGATTAATAGATTTGTTTTTTTATGACTTATCAGCCCTTTCTAGATTATCTAAAGCCAAAACATTTTGGATTGTAAGAATAATAATTTTTTTTGCAAGTGAATTACCATTGACAATTCTTTAAGAAATAATTATGATTTTTCCATATACAATCTTTACTATTTAACCCATAGCTGATGGAGGTGCTGGATTCATACCTTTCCCAAGGATGTAGCGAACCTGACTGAAATGCAAACTCAATTCTTAGATTTCTTATTCCAAGCCACTATTACACCACCTACACATACAGAAAAATTGTTTAAAAGGTTAGAAAGTGCAAAATTAATGAACAGAGTGACCTTAATAAGCTCCGGGGCAGTGTCAGAAAAACAAAACATCCTTAACTTCTATTTGGTACCTAAGATTAGTTGAAAAGCTTTGGTCATTTTGAGTAGAAAATAGATAAAAGACAAGAAGCCAATAATAAGTTTACATATTTTTTTTATACTAATGTTCAATGAACACAAGGCCCAAGAGCCACTCAAAGTAGAAGGTTATTGTGCGGTGTTGTATGAGTGTAAGAAAGGGGCAAAAAGTTCATGGGGCTATCCCTATAATGGTTAACCCTAGACTGAAAGAGGTCCAGATTGTCGTGATTGAGAAAACATCCTAATGGGAGTCTGTTCCACAAAGCAGCAGTTTTTGGGAAGTTGTACGTGAGTAATGTATGCGGCATGGTATATCCCAGTTGTAAAGCTCAGGGCTGATGGAACTGAGGAATGTAGCTAGCTAGAACACATGCCATGAAAACAGAGTAGCAAGAGGCTCACAATGTTTCGCCTGTATTGGAGAGTGGAAAATAATTCATCCCCCACAGGGATGTGGAAATGCTTTTGAACTCTATCAAGACTAGAGTGTGAAGACTGTGCAGCTCCAACCCAAATATGGAAGCAATATTCCATTTTTGGTCTGATCTGTCTCTTGTAAAGATAGAGTATAACCGGGTGGGGGGAGTGGGATACCTACTGGAACAGTGCAAGGAACTGACCATTTTTCCAGGGTCTTTAGCAATAAATTGTCTAACATTTTAGAAACCAAAAAAAAACAGTCTACTTGCAGATTAGGAGAAAAATTGGCTTCCTACTAACTTTCAAATAAGATGAATAACAAATCGGAAATGTTTATCAATCTACCAAGTTTCACTTTTATTAAAGCTTTGTCAGAGACGGAGATATGGAAATCTATTTACACTATTTACAATGATCAAACTTTTGTCCTCATCTTTGTTGCTGCATTCACAATGCTTCAGCCATTGTATGCTCAGGATTCTTCAAGTTGATTGGAATTTCAAACTGAACCCTTTATTTCATCCATCAGGGTAGATTGTTCTAGTTCCACGTGCCATGCCCCTTCCAGATATCTCGGTACCAGTTATCTCCCTTTAACTCAAATCTACAAGTTTTGGGTCACCTCCGCCACAACCAGGTATTGAACTCACAACTCTTTGGGTCAAGTCACTGGATCATCATCGTTTTTTTTATCCCCTGGGTCAATGTAAATAGTGTAAATAAGTACAATACCTCATCTTAGAAATATAGACAGATATATGGAAATCTATTGAAATATAAAAAAAAAAAAAAAAAAAAAAAAAAAATAGGGATGGGACAGTTTTTTTTTTTTATTTCGAGAATCTGAGAGGGATTTGCAGGGTATCAATATTTGGAAGACATTGAAGATCTAAAGCAGGGGTGGCCAACCTTTTGATTCCATGCGCCAATATTTTGTACGATTAATTTAAATGCGCCACACAGACATTCACTTCCTTTCAGTACGTGTTGTAATATGGACATATTTTAAAGTTATAACATAAAGAAATGGGACAAACACAAATCAAACTTTTAGCACTTTCGCAAAGGGTGTGCAATAAATATGAAATCACTGAAATGAATGAGTAGAAGGGGCTTAGTTTCTTTTCATCAAAAGGACGCAATGCGCCAGTTGTAAGCATCCAATGCACCACTTATGGCGCATGCGCCACAGGTTGGCCATCCTTTATCTAAAGTAATGAAAAGGACAAAAGTGATTGAGTACAATGGGAGAAGATCAGAAAAATATCAAATGCCTAATATGAAAAAATAAAAAACACAAACAAATCTCCCCAAATTTTAAAGTCTCACCCACACAAATTTCAGTTTATTAACAAAAGATTCTAGATATTATTGAACTGCTAGTAAGGGATTTTAAAATAAGGTCCTCCCAGACACGGACTAAGGAATTTATTCCTTTGAACTTGTTCTATGATAAACAATCTGGTGAAAAAATGTCCACCGCCCTTCCCTATGCCCCAGCAGGCAGCCTTATCAGCCACCACCACCACCATCACCAATCAACTGCCATGTAGGAATAACATGCAAGCATAAAAACTAGGTAAGATATAGGTAGCATTTTTTTTTTTTAAGGGTAAAAGAATTCAGGCCAAAAAAAAAAAGAAAAAAAAAAGAAAGAAAAAATAATAGCGAACACGTAGGTAGAATAGTTTTTAGACAAGTACTTTTTAAAGTGTAGCGTCGTCTTCAGAAGCGTTTGCCTCCAATAGCGCTAATCTCTCCTCTAAGGATTTTATCCGTCTTTCATGAGCCTTGACGATAAGTTTCAGTTTTCTGATATCGTCCAGAATTCCCTGTGGGTCAAAAGCCTGTGTGGACAGAGAAAGAACATTCATAGAACAGTCAGTGAGTGGAGAGAGGGGGAGGGGGGGAGAATGGCATCCCCTGGAAAAGGAAAAAAATGTTATTGGTTTGGTGGGGGGGAGGGAGAGAGAATGAGAGTGTGAGAGGGAGAGAAAGAGAGAACGGAGAAGAAGAGAACGGAGAAGAAGAGAAAGAGGGTGTGAGAAGAGATAGAGAAGAAGGGTGAGATAAGAAGAGGAAGAGAGAGAGAGAAATAGAGAGAGAGCAAGAGAGAAAGAAAGAATGAAAAGAGAAGCATAAGATAATGAAGACAGATAATTTGAAAAATAAAAAATAAAAATGAAATTTCAAGAAAAGAAAAATAAACAAAATTGACAAGATAATCAAAAGTAAAACAAAAATTCTTTAGAACTGATTTGAATTAGAATTATTCAGAAAGTGGCAGTCAACAATCGATTCAAAGTTTGACCAGTCAGTCGTTCAAATGCAATTTCACACATTCATTTGCTTAACAAGTCAAAATGAAATTACCAAACTAAGAAAAAAAAAAAGAGTCTTTCCTTCATTCAGTCAAATGGAAATGAAGAAAAGTAATTCTCCTCCACCATTTAATCATATATATATATATATATATATATATATATATATATATACACACACACACACACACACACACACACACACACACACACACTCTATAAGTCAAAAGTTTGGAGCAACCTTCTGTATTTCAAAGAATTGCCTAAAAATTGAAGGTTTCATGCCTTTTTCAAAACAAATTTTATAGCTCACTTCAGGGCAAAGGGACTTTCTATTCCTGAAGGCTTTTATCCTGTATGCAATAATAATAATAATAATAATAATAATAATAATAATAGTAATAATAATAATAATAAAATTAACCAATTACTGCACAAAGTTTCCTTAAAATGTAAGCACTTTTTACTTAATCTTTCTGACTAATGGCAAGCTTAGGTATCCCCACCTTTATCTAAAAACTAGACATTAACTAATAGGTTAAATAATTTCTGCATCCTAATTTAGTAGGAGTTAATTAAACCACAGAAGGCAAAGAATTTACTAATTATTAAATCCAGAGGGTGGATCCAAACTTTTTGGCCTATAAAAACCATCAAAGATATTTTCTGATGCTGCATTTTTACTTATTTGATAATAGAAATAAAATTATGGCAATGAATCTTAGTCATGACACCTGTGGGGGGAAAAATAATTAGAGATTACTTAATGTACACCTGAGAAATGTTGGAGAATCCACTGTCCAAAACAATGACTCAAACAACAAAGATGAGGATGTTTAGATAATTCATCTAATAACAATGAATATCAACCAAGGACTTCGCACAACACACATATCCAAGAATTTCAATGAATTTTCAAAAATGTCATTACAGACACACACACACACATATATATATAAGAATAACATTCACTTTTTCTAAGTTTAACAAGAAAATTAAGGATCAAAAGACAAAAGGAAGAAAAAAAAATGACTATTTTCTTCAAATTTATATTTCAATTTTAGCTTACACACAGAGCCAGATTTAGATGAAGAGATGCCCCCAGGCTATTCCACTTGTGAGGATCTCCAAATTCTCCATTCTCATGAGCAGAGGAAAATGGAAGATTGTTAAATTAAACAATTTAAAGCTGAGGATGATGACGAGTGTTTAAAATTCCACAGTTGATAATTCCTCCTCTAAAGGACAATACGATATTATTGTTAAAGACAGTATGTAACTGAAAAAATGCATGAATGTTAAAATTTAAAAAAACCCTATAAACAAATCACTGCTGGCATCGAATTATCGGCTTAAGACAGAATTATTCTGAAATGGAAAATTACTGTAGGTCTGTCTACAGTTGACAATGCATTATGACAGCATATGTAAGAAAGGCCTATGACAATGTCAAAAATATTATACATCTTGGCTGGAAGTGCCCTAGATTTTGAGGCCCTAGGCTAAGCCTATAGGTAAATCCAGCACTGTTTACATAGATTTGCATAATAAAAATTACTAAAGATTTTCTAAGTATTTTCATTTTCCTATGATTCATTTAGACTAATTGTCTATCTGTTGTTTTTAAGACAATGCTTCGTCTAATATATTCTTCGGCCAAATGGCACTGCCTGAAATTCTTATTTTTGACACCATTTACCTTCAGTGGTGTTGTCTTTGACACAAGGTTTTGACAAATACATCCTTATGCAAATTAATTGAAACAACCACTTTAGTTTCTTTTCTTTCACCACACGGTCAGTTTTGGACCCACTGGAGAGACAGGATGTAACTGATTTTCATTTTTCCCTCCGATTACGTCATTTGCAGTGGTGTGCAGTAATATGAATCTATTTTCAGGGTGTATGATGAAATTTTTTTGGCCTTGAAAAATATTGCACCATCCGTGATTGCATCAGATTTTCATCACGCCCAGACGTTACTGACACAACTGTCCTACGGCCATTGTCTGCGATGGACGTTACCCCAAAGAAGCGTACGAAAATTGTAACGCTGCACGAACACACTGGCAAGCCTTACCATTGAACAAATCAAAGTACTATCAACTGGCCCGGAAACTCTCCCGATTTAAATCCAATCAAGAATCTGTGGTCAGTCTGCAAGGAACGACTTCATGGAAATGACATACAAAGTACTAACATGTGCACTGGGTCATGTATCATAGCAACAATACAAAAAGTAAATAATAATGGAATTATTCCTTTTGTTTCAATTAATTTGCACAAGGGTGGAGGTGATCATGGCTCTCCACATCTTCCTGCATAATTAATTTGCACAAGGGTGTACATACTTCAGCCCTCAGATAGTTCCTGCAGTTTTTAAAATAGATTTATTTCTATTCTTCAGACATTCTTAACAAGTATCCTCATCTTTGTTGTTTGTAATGCAAACTTCTATGTGCCATGACGCTTCAAGATGCTAGCAATCATGGCTCTCCACGATTTCCTGTCCTTTGTATTTCATAGTAAATTTTGTCTTTTTGCTATCTTTCCTAAACCCTGTTTTGCCATTCATTTGCTCAAGTTTGCTAGGTAGGTTAGTTTTCCTCTGTCCATTTTGCCTTCCACCTGTCCTATGAGTGTCAAATTCTCTAAACCCTCTTTCCTCATTCTGTAACCTAGAAATTTCAACTATCTCTTTCTGATATTAAGTGTCCTTTTAATATTCTCAGCATCCTTCTGTAGCACCACATTTCTGTTGCTTCAAGTCTCTTCTTCTTTATCTGTGATGAGGTTGTCCAGTATTCACTGCCATATAAGGAGGAGCAATATTACGTAGCAGTTCAGTACTCTTTTCTTTGTTTCTAACAAAATTTTCCTGTCCCTTAATACTTTGCTCAGCTTTTGGAAGGCAGCTTTTCCGACATTCTTCAATTTAACTAAATCTCTAGAATTAAGCCTTTTCACTATTTTGTATATTCTTACCGGACGAGCATCTTCATCTTTATTGTTTTTAATATATCTCAACCAATTTATTCTTCAACTGTCTTCCTCCTTTTTTCCTGGTGCCATTTTTCTGCCCTGTGTACAGGGTGGCGTTGTCAACCCCATCCCCAATTGGTTTGAAATTCAGAGTAGTTCTTCCTCTAGACTGGCTGACAACTTGAGATAGACAGCCCAGGTTGTCCTGCTATTTAACCCATAGCTGGATGAAGGCAAGAGATGGATTCATAACTTGGCCACGGGTATTTGTGTGAAAGTGAATGCAACAAACCCCGCCCGAATCAGCATGCCAGTGATCATTATGCTTAGTGCACATCATCAGCCAATTCAATTTATCCACCTTTTTCATGGGCCTGTATTTAGTTTTTGGTTCGGTAAAGGGCACTGGGTGGAACAGGGTGACAATTGAAGAATATAACAGGCAAAATAGATTGTTAAAAATGATACAGATTTCCAGGAATAACTGATAAAAGTTCCCCTGGAATAACCAATAAAATGTTCTCAGGAATAACCTATAAAACATCCACGAGAATAAGCAATTCTCAGGAATAACATACAAGCCACCCTGAGGAATAACTTATAAAAAATTTTCAGGGATAACCTGTAAACGATTCCCAGGAATAACCCATACAAGAGCCCCAGGAAAAAACAATAAAAGATTTTCAGGAATAACCCTTAAATGATCCCGAGGAATAATCTGTAAGCGATTCCTAGGAAAAACACATAAAAGATCCCCAAGAATAACCTATAAAAGATCTCCAGGTATAACTTATAAAAGGAAAAAGTGAATAGACTTCATCTCAGAACCTCAGACAATGCAAGAAAGTTTATGAATATAACGGCAAAAATAAAATGCTGCAAACAAAGATGAAAAAATATAGGAATGATGAGATGTCCACCTATTTGTTCTTTGAATACTTACGGGGGGCAGAACTGGTTGGCTTGCTGGTATGTCATTAGAAGCCACATTAGAAAGGTTTGCCGATTGTCTTGATGCAGGGACACTTTTTACTGCTGGTGCTGGGGTTGGTGTTGGGGCTGCTACTGGAGTAGGAGCTGGGGCTGGAGCGACAGGAGCCGGTGGAGTAGGCGCTGGAGTGTGGACCACAGGCGCTGGAGCAGGCGTCGGGGCCACAGCAGGGGAGGCACGTGTTGGGGCTGGTGGATGAGCTGCAGCTGGTTGGGAGTTATCATTCGGTGCCTTCATCGGCATTTTGTCAAGGATGTTGGACCTCCGCACAGTTTTAACTGATTCTTTCTGGGTTGATACAAAACCTTCCTTTAGTGACACCTATATCAAGAGCAAAAAGTAGAAAAATAAAATTTAATAGTTCCTGACTTTCCAAATGAGCATGCATTTCTTTAACCTTATCTGCCACTATTGATTTTTTAAAAATTTTATTTGTATTGGTGTGTGATCCTGCCTGAAGTGACCCTTAAAATATAAGTATGCTGATTTCAAGAATCCGAGAGGGATTTGAACTTATAAGGCTCTAGTTGGCCTTGCTTGATCAGCGCTACCCGCTTGTGGCTGAGTCAGGCTAAAGCACATCAGATCTAATGAAGGGTTCTCCTGAAAAGCAGGATGCAGTTTCAAATCCTGCTGGGGACATTTTTTTTTTCTTTAATAAAATTCCTTGAATATTCATGCTAGTAGGCAAATATAAATATATTTGATTTGTTTAACAGACAATCAAATACTTGATGGGTAATTTAAAATTAAAATTCTATTTCTACAACCAGAAAAATTAAAATGTTTTAAGAAGTAAGAAAGAAATGAATGAAAAAATAAATAATGAAACTCTTTGAAAAATCAACAGATCATAGAAGTAATGTTTTTTTATTCACCAAAACAGGGTCTGCATCTTTGCCATTAAACCAATCCTCTGCAGAAATAGCAGGGGCCTCATCAGCAGTATCAGGATAAAGATCGTCTTGGTAGAGTTCGGACTGTAATGCAAAAAGCAAAAAGAAATTCACATATGGGAGGGCAATACAACGTTTATTCAGAAAATATCCAGCTATTTAAAATAAGAAAAATGTAGCCTACCTAGGGCAATAGTACCTTTGTCCCTATCAAAGTATTCCTCTTGAAATTTTACCCCACCATCCCTTCCACTTTTCAAAATAGTTTGCAAATTCCTCTTTTGGAATCACCATCAGCTGCTTCATCACATTCTCCTTAATCTTGACCATGGTATTTAATGATCTTAGATTTGAGAAAAGCCAGATTCTACAGGAAGCTAAATCTGGATGGGAACTTAGACAACTGGGTGATATATTTTGCCAAAAATAGCTGTAGATGATGTCATTGTGAGTGAAAGTGTTACAAAGTACACAAACTTAGTATCTATCAACTGAGTAACCTCATGGGAGAATATCTGTTCATACAGTAAGCTTTTCTCTAAGTGGTTATGTGGCTCTGATTGTGTCAAGGCTATGCAACTGAGATATTTAAAATGAGTAGATACATTCTGAACAGAATGCTAATCTCCCTGCCTGACAAAGGAACTGTTACTCTACCACAAAGAAATAGGATAGGGTTGCAGTATTATATCCATCACTTCAAAATATTATATTTGAATTTATGCAATAATTCCTCCCAAAATTATTATCTATAAAACAGATATTTAATTTCATTTTATATATTAGGTTGATACAAAAATTCCCAGGATCAGCTTTTCCACAATGTTAGGGAAATCTTAGAAGTGTTTCTTAATCATATACAGCCCTTTATTCCTTGTGAAATTGGTCAACTGATATATTTGTTACAAGCTTAAGGAAAAAGGGTTCTGCATGAATTTAAATAAACAAACATCAGTCCGAGGTATAAATGATTGTCTGAAAATATCCTTTAATTGATATGTGAAAAAATTTTTTCCAATGAGGTAGTCATGGAGACTCTAAAACAAAGACGGCCTTCAGCACCATAAATTGAAAACCTTTGGAGAGAAAAGGTTTTGAGTTTAGAGGAATTCAAAAAGAATTCTTGATTTTGAATTGCAGGAACCTGGACAAAGTGTTAAAAGACAATACAGTAGTGAGCAACTGGCTTGTTTGAAAGACACCTTGGAAGAGAAAAGATATTTGCAAATGTGACAAAGCAATCAATGTTGGAGTTGAGATGTGAAATTTTTCCACATGTGACAAATTCATAATAACTGGTTTAATAAATAACTTGTCTCATTCATTGCAACAAGTCAAAGGAAGGGTGAGAGAGAGAGAGAGACAAAAAAACCCCCAGACCATTGAGGGAGGGAGGGGCAAGTGGACAGACCAGAAAGGTTGGGAGGGAGAGGTACACAGAAGGACTAAAAAGGGTGGGGGGAGTAAAGGAGAGGCCTGCATAATGGGAGGGAGGCAGAGGCATGTGGACAGGCCTAAAAGGGTAGGAGGGAAAGGCAACCAGGCAGACGAAAAAGGGAGAAAGGAAGAGGCACATGTACAGACCAAATAGGGAGAGTCAGGCCTGCAGATAGACTGAGAGAGAGAGCGATACAGAGAGGAAAAGTGATATGAATAGACCAAAGGAAAGGGAGAGAGAGAAACAAAAAGTGAGTAGACATGAACAGAGAGAGATGATCAACTCAAGATCAATCTATGTGTTATAGTCTGTTTCAAATTAGATCTCTTTTCTGATTCACTCGACATGTTGGCTGGATGTGAGCACTAAGAAGGAAAAAATAAAAATAAAAATGTTGCTCTCTACATAGCCCCTCTGAACATCCCATCTGGCTCATAAAACAAATCCCCGCAAAAAAAATATTAAAAAATATAATATACAATATAAAACATGCTGATCATGAAGGTTGCCGCCAAAGCAAAAACAGGAAATAAATGATGAGTCATGATTCACCACAGCTGCTTTCAAGAACACTGCTAATGACATTGGTCAGTTGTAGTGAACGGGCAAGCTGTCAACGTCACCACTAGTGACCTCAATCAACCACCCCAACACATGCATCAACTCCAGGCCCTACCAAATCTTTCCATCTCCTAAGTCACTTCTCTTGCCCACAGAGAGACATTCCATTCATATCCTCTGTATTGACAATACAAAGAATTTTATATTAACAATTCTTGTTTTCTTATCTTTCTGCCTCACAGGCAATTTATTGTGGTTTTCATTTGTTCTCTTATCCAGCCACAACTGGAACATAAAATATTTATCTCGATGTGAAAACTCTTTAAAAAAAAGAAATGAGAATTGGTAAAAAGTGCAGTTACCTTTCTTGGAACAGTAAAGGGGATGACCTCACACAGACCATTATTTTGTAGCTTGTAAAATCTGTAAAGAGACAAAAGGAAAGAATGTGTATAAAATAAATAGTGAAATGCATCACTCACTGAAAAGTCAAATATTGACATTTCTCCTACTGACTTGAATATTACAATTTGGGTCACCTGGTGAAAGTAGGAGAATGCAGTGGTCAAAATATTGCGACTGAAACACACACACAAAGATGCTAATCTAAATAATTCATGAAATAATGACAGTATTTTATCCGATAGTTTTTGAAAACATAAGGAAAGCTGAAGAACACACCAGTCACATTGGAGTGATTGAAATTATAAAAATGAAGACATTCTGGTCATTCTGAGTTTCTCTTGACTTTCTTTAAATCAAAAATTAAGCTCAAATATGCAATTTAGGAATCATCATCATAGCCATGTTTTTTGGTTGACTTTTTTGGCAAGATCTGGAAGTATCTTGCAAATAGAACTAGTTCTGACACTGAATACACGTAATACCAGGAGGTAATTTGGGATTTCTCTGTTATGTTATATTATATATATATATATATATATATATATATATATATATATATATATATATATATATATATTCAGTTGTATGGATATGAGTTTGTGACCCTGGGTTTCATACTTTTGAGATATATATACTATATATATATAAGTACAACTGAATATGTTAGCTCTATCACTGATATTGAGCACTTTCCACTAAGTATTGTATGTATAATATATATATATTCATAAAAAAATAAATAAAAATATAAAATTATCTATATATATATATATATATATATATATATATATATATATAGAGTATGATCTTTTATATATATATATATATATATGGAGTATGATCTTTTATATATATATATATATATATATATATGGAGTATGATCTTTTATATATATATATATATATATATATATGGAGTATGATCTTTTATATATATATATATATATATATATATATATATATATATATATATATAAAAAGAAAAAGATAATATTCCATATCTAGAGGGAGAGGATTAATACAAATATAAAATTTCTCACTTAGCTGATTGATGTTATATTCAGCACCCTGACTCCTGAGTTTCGTAGACAGAACTTCTTTTTAATCATTCCGTCCACTCATCAGGAGGTTTCAGCAACTGACTGCCAATTTTCTAATTCTTGTTATTTTTATATTAAATTAAAAATAATTTATTCACTTTTTATTGGTATTAGGTTGACATTTTTCCTTCTTTGTGTGTGTATGAGTGCGTCTTTATATATGTGAATGTGCCTGTGTACACCTGTACATGTGTGTATGTGTAGAATATCTGGGGTTATAAGAATGGCCATAGATTCTGCTGTTGATTTACACATATGAGGCCTCAAATGTTTAAAACTTAAATGAAATACTACCCCGCATAGATGATTTAATTATAATAGTGAAGGTGTGAGTAGAAACAGCCACATCAGCTTCTAAGGCTTTTATATAAATCTTGTATGCAGAAAATCTACAGGTCTCATTCCAGAAAGTTATTAAAATTGAAAAGCAAAAAAAAAAAAAAAAAATTTTCTATTTAAAAGTCAAAACAAAAGATATTTACAGATCTGAAAAAAAAAATTTTTTTCATTTTATGAGATCAGGTAAAAAATTAGAGAACCAGGACTATTAAAAAAATATCTGACTTATCCTCCCCTCTACTTCAAACATCTGATTTAGCACCCACCTCCCACTATTCCCGTTATTTTGTGGCACCCTGTCAACACAAGAATTATTAATTATTTACACTATTTACATGCAGACTATTGTCCTTATCTTTGTTGTTGTTGGTATCACAATGTTTCGGCCATTGTAGCCTCTAGACTTCATCAGGTATACAAGGTGCGATGGATAAATTGTCGCCATTTTATTTTTTTCAATTTCATGCATGCACGTTGTTTGGTTTTGATTTTATTGACTGTACAGTATAGTAGGGTCAGTTGGACACAGTCCATGAGAAAAAGAGCACTATGACGCAATTCACTCAGCCAGAAATTTGGAAATGGGATGCTGTACTGTTTGTCATTCTCACCGGAAGCTCCAATATGAACATTTCAGAGGGTTTGGGTGTCAACCTGAGGACAGTGCAAAGGATTCGGAAAGAGTTGGCATCCTGGGTATGACGATAAACTACATCTAACAGCAAGGCCTCTGATCAGGAGGTTTTGTGGAGCGTGGAACCACCTCTTAATTGCTGGTGTTCCCAGGTCCACCCTGACCCAGGGTCGTAGCACTTGTTAGGGTCCTAGCTATGGGCAAATAGTTAAACCCCTAAAAGGGATCAAAACACTATGAAAGTATAAAAATAGGTTTTAATACCAGAAATACTTTTTTGGAAAAATTATTACCAGCAGTATATTATTATGTGCAATACATTATTACCAGCAGTACATTTTTGGGAAAAAGAAAAAATATTTGCAGCAATAAAAATCTTGTCGGCATTAAATAACCCATTGAGTTTGATATGCTGTAAAACAAAACAACCTAACCAAAAAGAGTTGGATGAGTCTAATGGTGATTATGAAGGTGTTTGGAGTGATCACAAGTGATGACAACGTTATGCCTTTATTCATCTTCTCACAGGGCCTCAGAGTTGGAGTAGTCTAATGATGATTACAAAGGTATATGGCAGCTTGGAAAACTCATTCTGATTGTTCTAAGAAAAACCTCCCAAATTTGTAGGTGCCTTGAGGAGGTAGTGCTGCCCTGGGTCAAGAGGGTGGCTTCTGGAAAACCCTATGTCTGGCAATAGCTGTCAGACAATTTCTGTGACTACATCACCTCTTACATCTGGCCACCTAACTCCCCATACTGCAACCGTCTTGATAATTATGTGTGAGGCGCAGTTGAACGACAGACCAACAACACTCCTTAATCCAAAGATGAACTGAAGGCAAGTATTATGGAAGCATTCACCAACTTAAACAAGGAGACCATCCAGAAGAGTTGAGGAAATTCTAAAGTCGTCTGGAGGTTGTGGTTGAGGCCAATGGTGATATTATTGAATAGATTTGCTCTTTAGTATTTCATGATATTTTTGTGAAATTTTGGTAAATATATCTGTTAAAATGAGATGTTAATGTTATTTTCATTTTGGTGTCATTTAGACGACAATTTATCCATCGCACCCTGTATATCAATCTGAGTAACCTACAGGGAATTCTGAAGTGAACATTTTTTGGTTCAGTTCAGAATTCCCTGTAAGTTACTCAGATCGACATATACCTGATGAAGGTCGGAAAGTAAAATGCTTGAAATGTTATGATAACAACAACAACAAAGGTGAGGACAACAGTCTGAATATAAATAGTGTCAATAATGATAACTCTTCATCCCAGAAATTCAGTCAGAAAAAATATTAATTGCATTTTTTAAAGAAACAATTGCAATTTTGGTCTTACCGAGCAATTTCACATTGATTGACATTCACTCCTCGTTTTGGTAGTATGCCAATTCCTCTCTGCGGCTCAGTCGACTTGTAGGCATTCAAGAAGAATACATAAGGGTCTTCGTCCGTGATTTCATAGTAAGTGATCGTACAGTCACCCTGCAGGAAGTACAAGAAAAAATATGTCATATCTTTATACCATTAGATATGCGCTCTAGATAAAGGGTTTCTGACACTTGACTCCCTTGATCTCTTTCAAATTTGAGCCTTAATCCAGTGATCTCTTTAAATTTGAGCCTTAATCCCTTGATCACTTTCAAATTAGAGCCTTAATCCCTTGATCACTTTCAAATTAGAGCCTTAATCCAGTGATCTCTTACAAATTTGAGCCTTAATCACTTTCAAATTTGGGCCTTAATCCAGTGACTCTTTCAAATTTGAGCCTTAATCACTTTCAAATTTGAGCCTTAATCCAGTGACTCTTTCAAATTTGGGCCTTAATCTCTTGATATATCAAATTTGAGCCATAATCCCTTGATCACTTTCAAATTTGAGCCTTAATCCAGTGATCTCTTTCAAATTTTAGCCTTAATCCCTTGATCTATCAAATTAGAGCCTTAATCTCTTGATCCCTTTCAAATTAGAGCCTTAATCCAGTGATCTCTTTCAAATTTGAGCCTTAATCCAGTGACTCTTTCAAATTTGAGCCTTAATCACTTTCAGATTTGGGCCTTAATCCCTTTCAAATTTGAGCCTTAATCTCTTGATCACTTTCAAATTACGAAGCTTGCTACATCTCAACAAGTGATAAATTCAGCACTGGAGTAAATTTCACTAAAAGAAAGTTGAAGGAAAAAGCAGGGGACAGGCAAACAAATTTTGCTTTAAAATGTCATTTCTTGATGAATTTCATGGCTAAGTTTGTTTTCTATTATTATTATCATCATCATCATTTTAAAAAAATTCTTTTTGACCTGCATTTGTTTTATACCTCGGGTCAGAATCGATGACCCTGGGGGAAAGGAAAGGATTTTTTTGTTCTTGCCACTTAAACAAAAGACAGCTATTAACAAAAAAACTTAAACTTCGCAGGCTGTGTTTGATAGAACTATTTTTTTGAATTTCCTGGGAAGATGGTACACCATAGATCATGATATTAGTCAATGGAAATTCTTGAGGTATGTTGTCAACAAGATTCTTCACAACTCAAGAATTATTCAGCGAATACTCACAGAGTAAAAGATAGCAGTTTTATGAATGTCTACAATCTTAGTCACAATTCTCCCTAAGGACTTTTTCAGTTTTCTAGGTGGTGTTCCAAGCACACCCATTATTACAGGAATTACTTCTACAGTCTTGTTCCATATCTCCTTCAGCTCCCTAGCGAGATCCTAGTATTTCTCTTTCTTTTCAGAGTAATGCTTTATAGTAATAACAAGAGATGGGGTTCCCAAAATTGTGCAAAGTGGGGAACCCATTGGAAAATGGAAACCTGAAATCATAAAGCTAAGAAAAAAGTCAAGTGGACAGTTGAAAGCAAGAATGGAAATGAAATGATTTACCTTTCCGCATAAGTAGATCATGTTGGTGTCAGGATCATAGAAAGGGAAAATGACACCATTGCTGTTATCAATTTCGGTCATGACCATTGGGGTGCTGAGATCTTTCTGGAAATGGAATGAGTAAAACTCTTTGACTCAACTGGAAATTGCAAAGAGACAAAAAGGAAAAACAAGAAATAAAAGTAATAATGGCAGGATGAGGAGAGGGAGGGACATAGTGACAGAATGTGAAGGGGAGAAGTAGTGTCGGGATGAGGAGAGAATGGAGTGATGGGACAAAGAGGGAAAGGGGAACATAGTGGAGGGACAAGGAGAAAAGGAGATGTAGTGACAGGAGGGCAGAAAAAAAGGAAAATGAAAAGAAAAAAAGGAAATAAAGAGAAGAGGAGGAGGAGGAACTGAAAATTCATTGATGCAGTGAGAGAGAAAGTGAGAGAAAGAGGGAGGAGAATTCAAAAACTTTAAAATAATGACAAAAAGAAGATTCGCAGACTAAGAATACCAAAAAATCCAAGTAATTCAAATAAACAAAAAAAGAAAGCAATGAAAAAGGAGGAGAAAGAGCAAGTGAAGAAGAGGAGGAGAAAGAGCAAGTGAAGAAGAGGAGGAGAAAGAGCAAGTGAAGAAGAGGAGGAGAAAGAGCAAGTGAAGAAGAGGAGGAGAAAGAGCAAGTGAAGAAGAGGAGGAGAAGGAACAAGTGAAGAAGAGGAGGAGAAAGAACAAGTGAAGAAGAGGAGGAGAAAGAACAAGTGAAGAAAAGGAGGAGAAAGAACAAGTGAAGAAGAGGAGGAGAAAGAACAAGTGAAGAAGAGGAGGAGTAGGAACAAGTGAAGAAGAGGAGGAGAAAGAACAAGTGAAGAAGAGGAGGAGAAAGAACAAGTGAAGAAGAGGAGGAGAAAGAACAAGTGAAGAAGAGGAGGAGAAAGAGCAAGTGAAGAAGAGGAGGAGAAAGAGCAAGTGAAGAAGAGGAGGAAAAAGAGCAAGTGAAGAAGAGGAGGAGAAGGAACAAGTGAAGAAGAGGAGGAGAAGGAACAAGTGAAGAAGAGGAGGAGAAAGAACAAGTGAAGAAGAGGAGGAGAAAGAACAAGTGAAGAAGAGGAGGAGTAGGAACAAGTGAAGAAGAGGAGGAGAAAGAACAAGTGAAGAAGAGGAGGAGAAAGAACAAGTGAAGAAGAGGAGGAGGAAGAAGAGAAAGGATGTGAAGAGGAGAGGATAATCAGTAGAAAAAGGTAGAAATGGTACGAGAAGAAATAGAGGATGAAGTGATATATAGAGAGAAGAGGAGAGATGGAAAGGAGGAATAGAGGTGAGAAAGAGTTGAGGGGAGGTGGGAAGAGGGGAGGTGGGAAAAGGGGAGCAGAGGTGTGGAGAGATGACGAAAGGCGAGCAATTGCATGAAGAGGCGAGGAAAGGCGAGCAATTGCATGAAGAGGTGAGGAAAGGCGAGCAATTGCGTGAAGAGGCGAGGAAAGGCGAGCAATTGCATGAAGAGGCGAGGAAAGGGGAGTAATTGCTTGGGGAGACAAGGAAAGGGGAGCAGTTGCTTGGGAAGATGAGTAAAGGGGAGCAGAAGCATGGAAAGTCAGTAATGGGGAGAAGATTCATGGGAAAATATAATAGGGGTGCAGTGGCATGTGAAGAAAACGAAAAACACAAGAGAGCCTAGGGTTCATTTTTCACCATAAACACTTTCCCATTAATCAAAGAGGGAAAATATTATACAATGAAAACCTTAGATCAAGATTTAATTAATAACGACAGGTCAGTCGAGGGACCTATTGGACTAACCTTATATAAGTCTATTGAAACTTACTTCATTCCACAATGCGTACTGTCTTTCACTCATGCGAGAAAACCCTGTTGTGAATATCTTTCCATCTTTGAGGTAAACACACTGAGCTGGTTTGGCACCTTGATGTCCTCGGCCACTCTGGCAGAGGAAAAAAAAAAATACAAAATGTTAGTTCGCCTGAAAATATCAACACTGAATAAATACAGGTCTATATTTCTGAGATGAGGTATTATGTACATTATTTACATTATTCAGACTATTGTCCTCATCTTTGTCACCATATTTATTACAACGTTTCGGCCGTTGTACGCTCTGGCCTTCTTCAGGTGGTTGGAATGTCAATCTGAACCCTTTATTTCGCTCACTGGGGTAGACTGTTCTAGTTTCACGTGCCATGTCTAATGGATGTCAGTTATCAGTTATCTCCTGTTAATTTTCCCTCTGAAAGTTCTCCACTGCCTTAACAAGGACACATGGCACAGTGGATAAAGGCGTTGGCTAGATCCAGTGACAGGACCCAAAGAGTGTGAGTTCAATACCCGGTTAAATCCAGGAGGAACAATTTTTATATGCCATGTCCCTTTGACATTAGTATAGTCAGCACATGGTTAACAAAAGCTTGCTGACCCCTGCTCTAGATCATCCACAGTAAATTTGCGTCCCGTTTTTTTTTTTTCCCAACATTTCACCTTTGTTGGCAGATCTTTTTTTATTACAATGTGGAATATTTAATAGTAAAGATGATGAAATCATACTAACATTTATCGAATACACATGAAACTTGCTTGACCAACGAAAAGAAACAGTCAGGTTCCTAGGTGATGTGCAGCTGTTATAAGTGACTTCATCTGCCCTGGGTGGGGGGATTCCCTAGCCCAGCTACATAGTGATCATCACAGCAACATCTTTGTGAATTACTTACCAGGTGTTTTGTGCTCAGTAAAGATATTCAAAATGTCAAAAACATCCTTCATATAAATGGTGATCATGTTTATTGTACATGGACAGAAAGTAGAAAACATATTTTCACATGAAATCATAATTTCACAACTTAAAAATACATGTGAGCATTATATGACTAACGTCCTTATCTGAGTCTGTATGTACACAAAATTTATTAAATCTTATATAACCTTCAGGGTATATGTATAAGCCATATTATGAAATGTAAAGTGATATAGTGTTCATACTAGGGTTCCATTTCCAAGCTTCCTCATTTTATAGATGCTATATACAAATTAAATAGCCTGTATTCCAAAATCTGAAAAAATCTGAAAACTGAAGCATTCCTGATCCCAAGAATTTCGGATAAAGGATTCTCAGCCTGTATTAAATTTTTATAACTTAGTTAAAGTACAAGTCAATTCATTTATTTCACAAAGTTATCTCCCTTTATCTATTTTCTTGATATAAACCAAGAAAAGCATTTCCCTTACGAAATTTGCTTCTTATGTAAACAATGTTTTATGCAAAACATTTTTACACAATGTTTTATGCAAAACATTTTTAAACCATGTTTTATGCAAAACATTTTTAAACCATGTTTTATGCAAAACATTTTTAAACCATGTTTTATGCAAAACATTTTTAAACAATGTTTTTTTGCTAAAACAAACTCTGTGGTTACATGAATAAATCAAAACTTTCTTTATTTTTATGATTTCAAGATTTAAAAAAAAAAAAACTGGTAAGAAGACAACCATATTCTAATTCCGTGTGTTCTTTAGTTAGTCAGCATGTATGCTACACCCTGCCAATACATCATAAATAATGAAATATCCTGTTTTGATTATGAGGCAAGCTAGAAAAGACATATCAGCAATGCTGTTTGGGTTCAATGAGAAAAAAAAAAGAAAAAGATAGATGATGTGATAATGTTCGAGTTTAACGTCTGCTTCAATGAAATGAAAAAAAGTTTTCAGTTTCAAATCTTTTCATTTGTACCCTCTTACTTCTTTAAATAAAAACCTTCATTCATATTTATAATTGTTATTGCAATATTCGCTTGTTTAACAATGCAGTAGGGGAATTTCTGTGGGTATTTTGTAGTTGTGAAAATTGCCATTAGCTTCTGTATTGTCAGGCAATTGAATGACAAAGTTGGAAAGTTGTGTCTGGCACATATTGTCATTGAAAAGAACTTTAGACTCAAGTAATGTTCTTATTGATGAAATTATATGTGTGTAGGTGGGAGGGGGAGATATAAACATAAACGTTGGTCATAATTATGAACACTTGGGAATGTTAAATTTAAAACTTTTAAAATTTAAAAAACTAAATTAATTTTCGTGCATAATTATATATATATATATATATATATATATTTTAGAATTGGACATAGTCTGACAATTTAAAG
Organism: Acanthosepion esculentum; assembly: GCA_964036315.1. Taxonomy (NCBI): domain Eukaryota; kingdom Metazoa; phylum Mollusca; class Cephalopoda; order Sepiida; family Sepiidae; genus Acanthosepion; species Acanthosepion esculentum. The sequence goes on along the minus strand of OZ038517.1, from coordinate 4,297,713 downwards.
ACATTTATATATATTATGTTTAACGTTCTTTTTATAGATACAAGTATTTAAGGAAATGCTCTGTTTTATAATAAACAGTATTTACTATGAAAATTTCTCGGACATTCAGGCCGGTAAATGTTATTTAATACTGTTTATTATAAAACAGAGCATTTGCTTAAATACTTGTATCTATAAAAAGAACGTTAAACATAATATATATAAATGTCTTTATATATATATATATATATATATATATATATATATATTTGTTATGAAAACACTCCCATGAGTGCTCAGGATCGCCTCATCAGTGATGTTATGACTTGGGGTCATGTCAAGTTTCAGGTCTTCCAACATCATACTTGCTCGCCCAAGAGACCCTACCGAAACAATACTATTCCGGCAGGCAATCCTGAAACAAAAAAAAATATGTGAAGCATGCAACAAATGGACTCCTCAAATAAATGCCACTGCTGACCAATCCCCACCGACTTATGTAATTTCCTCCTCAGCTAAGACGATACAAAAAAAAAAAAAAAAAACAAAAAAAAAACAACGGCGAGCTCGTCTTTTTCCTTCATCTTAGGTTGACCACGCGGATCGACCCTCATCTTCAACGAACAGTTTGACATAACAGGTAAGTAATGACAAGAAGTTTCCTTTCATATGAAGTGTTACTTAACCAAAAAAAAAAAACATTACCATGTTCGTAGGTCATAGGAATTATGATCAGAAACGCTACTCGCTTTCTTTTCCCACCACTCGCATTTCTTCCTTCCCTCCTTACCCCTCCCATCTCCCCTCCCAACTAGGAATGCAGAAAAAAATATATATATATAACCTATGTTTTCTGTTAGCAAGGCCTCTGATAGGAGATTGGAGGTGCATGAAACCACCATTACTTCAGGGTGGTAGCACCTTTTAGGGTCCTAGCTATGGGCAAATAGCGAACCTCCAAACCAAAAAAAAATCAAAACACTAGCAAAGTATAAAAATACATTTTTATGGTAAAAATAACAGCAATACATTTTTGTAGTGAAATTACCAACAATATGTTTTTCTAGTAAAATTACCAATAATACATTTTTATGGCAAAATGACCAAAAATACATTTTATAGTAGAATTACCAACAATATATTCTACATGAATAAATGCAAAATTGGAGCTGGATTCTCCCACAAATTCTGGAGTTAAAAGGTGCCAACACTATTTTATAGTAAATTACACACGGTATTTACTGTCCCCACCCCACTAGGATGAGATACAAGGTCTATTTTTAGGTGGGGACCCAAGTGCATACACTCAGGACAGGAACAAAATTACACAGCGTTTACTCATTCCCCCACGAGAATGAGATGCGACACAAGGTCTTTTTAAAATGGGGCCCCGAGTGAGTTCACTCAGGCAGGGAAAAAAATTGCCCACAGCCCCTGCAACCATCGGTTGTGCTGGCTTCGGTGCTCGCACTGATCACTCCCACTTGTGCAATGGGAAGGCGCGGCCTCGGGCAGCTAGGAACAAAATTACACACTAGAAGCTTAATATATGAGTTATATATTATCTACTTCTAGGCAATATCACTTTTCAGATTCACTAATTTGCATATTGATTTTAAAAAAGTTTATTTCATTAATTAACTGTCCTTCATTACTGTTCTTTTATTCGAGGATTGGTTTAATTTTTATATCAAAAATAGTTCTGTTTAGGAATATCGTCTTATATAGTGCAGAAAAGTGTTCAAAATTTGCATTTAACTTCATTTTGATTTTAATTTTTCAACATGTTTTCCATTCATGTAAATGCAACCTATGTAAACATAAGTGACAAGGAAGCTTTAATGAAAATGGAAACAAAATAGACATTTGTACTCAAAAAGAGATAGTTGAAATTTCTATATGTTGTGTCCTTTCAGGAGGTTGATGACTATGGCTCTCCACAATTTCCTATTCTTTGTAGCTCTTATAAAAAAAAGTGTGAGGTGAGATAGAGTTCATTGATTGGGGTCTGGATTAAGAAAATTTCTCTCGCTTTATTTTTCTAACCCTGTTCAATTTTGAATTTACCTCATAGGCTGCAAATTACAGAATCATAAAATGATGCAGTCGGAGAAAAAGTTTATTAGAACTCACGACAATCTCCTCTCCTGTCCGGGGGTCAAGGACCCGAAGCATTTTGTCTTTTGTAGTCACAGCTACTCGACTCCCGTTCATGTTGAAACTGGCTGACAGAATCAAATCTGGAAGTTCAATCTCAACCAATGGTTCACCGGTGCCACAGTTCCACAGGAAGATCTTGTTGTCGGAACCTGAAAACATTGAAAAGACATTTAAATATACCATGCAGTCGTATGCAAGTTGGTTTGGACTAATATCCTTGTCATAATGTTTTATCTACAGACTCAACAGCCCTCCTCAGGAATTTGATGTGTTATGCAATGTGGAAAAATTTATTTATTTTTTCCTTCAAATATCAATTCACCTCAAGCAAGGCAATAATGCCACTAAGACGCTGTAACAAAAATCATCTACCTTGAAAAAGAGTTTGTGGTTTGTGTGTCGTCTGCTGAAGGAATATTAAAGAAAATAGCAAAAACCTGAAAAACCTTATGTATCAGAGAAAATATGTTCTTTCCGCCCTGAACAGAATGGTCAATCGTTGGGTGAATAACGGCCGGCGCTTTTTTGCTTACTGAGAGAATGATTTTGAGCTTGGTGAATGAAAGTGCATTCCTGCTGGTTGGATTTCTGACCCTGTTTTCTTTACGATGTTGCCTGCTGGACAAGGGATTTGCAATTGAACTTAGTGTTGGTACATAGATCTTCTTTTTTTTTTTTATTTCTACTGGGAATGGAAGAGAATGAAAAGACTTTAGAAGGAACCAGAAGCCTAATCCTAAACAGGGAAAAAAAAAGAAAAAAAAAAAAAAAAAAAAAAAAAAAAGAGATAAACTTCTACTCCTGTTCAAAAGACTGGGGAGGAGTGTGAACCGGGTAATAGGCAAACCTATCTACTCCTATTAGGGAGAAGAAAAAAATTAGTAAATAAAATTTCAGGGTTCAGATGGAGACGTTAGAAGTAGAGTTTTGAAGTAGACTTTAGAAGGAGCCGGAAACCCACTTCTAAACAGGAAACAAGAGAAAGAGCATGAGTTTATTCCCACCAAGACAACTGTACAGGTTATATGTACTTTATACGAGCACTAACGTTCTGACCTTGCATCAACAAATGTAGTTAGGATTTCATTCTGGAATTTTTTTTTTTTCAAATTTTTTTTTTTTTTGAAGAAATTATCCAACTGAAAATCTTTGAAATGAAAAGACTTACATTTTTGAAATAAAGAATTAGTGAAAACTAATCATAAGAGCAAGCCCAACACAAAAACCTTCCCAATTTTTTTTCATTGTCATTGATCAGGGATTATTTTACAACCAAAAAGAAATCAGGCAAACACACACACACAGGTATATGACATGGGATTGGCAAACGGACTTCATACTCTGGCCTCATCTGTTACATTCACTTCTACACAAATGCCCTTGGGAAAGGCACAACTCCATCTTTTCCAGCTACAGGTAAAATAGCAAGGTAGACTGGCCTTTGTAGCATTGAGTAGTAAACAGTCTCAGGTAAGAATAATTTGGAATTCTAGACCATAGAGAAGGCAACTAGAAACAGGTTTATTATATTTACCAAAATCAATTAGGATTTAAATAGCAAGATAGATTGGGCGGCAATCATTCTGGAAACCATTCTCCTGTTTACCAAGAAGTCATGGCACTGCACACAGACTAAAGAAACAGAATCCATGCAAAGCCCTGTTCATCCTGAATATTCAGAGCTGAATTTGAATATATATATATATATATATATATATATATGATGGTTCTGTGTAGGGTACAGGTTCGATTCCTATCGGAGAATGCATATTTTCTATAAAATTTCTTGAATGTTCAGGCCAGTAAATGTTGTTAATACTGTTTATTATAAAAAGAGAATTTACTTAAATATTTGTGTATATATAAATAATATCGAAACAATATATATATATATATATATATATATATATATATATAATGTATATATATATATATATATATAATGTATGCATATATAAAAAACTGATCATGGGTTATAATATTTGATATTACTAGGATTCATTTGGATTATATACCAACGGACTTATTACCTGTACTATAGATGTATGGAATTAATACAAGTAAAAGGTTTGTCATTTAGCTGATTGATGTTACCTTCAGCATCCTGACTCCAAAATTTTGTAGGTGGACCCTCTAAGAATCACTCCATCCACTCGTCAGAGGGGTACCAACAAAATGTGTGTGTGTGTGTGTGTGTGTGTATATATATATATATCCCCTAATAGGTAGTACAACACAATCATCAGGTGCTGAGTTAAGACTGACTGTTAATTCAGCACCTGAAGAGTGTGTTGCACATAAAACTCAAAGTTGTGCCACTCATGAGGAAAAAAATGTATGTTTATTCTTAAAATAGTTTGAATATTGGTCAAGTTAATTAGATTCGCTTACATGCAAATGACCTTGCTATGTGCAAAATAGTACAACAGATTGGGCCCTTTAGCCTTGGTTGGTAACCAGTCTAAGAGAAGGATTTACTCTGATTTTAATTCCTGAGGACAGCTATTTTGATGTCCTTGTGTCACACTATGTGTACCAGTTCTTTGTATTCAGTTCTTCCGAAAAGTGTGGGTGGTTCCGCAAAAGCTGTCACCAGAGTGGAGGTCGTTAGGCTTCGTCAGTTCTAAGAACAGAGCAGCTGGATCCTCATACATTGAAAACAATGGAACAGTCTATATAAAGGGTGGGGCTACTCATTTCAGAGAGAGAGAGAGAGAGTGTATGCGTGTGTGTGTGTGTGTGTGTGTGTGTGTGTGTGTGTATATATATATATATATATATCTATCCGATGCGATGAGAACGAAAATCTTTTTACCTACTCAAATGTAATATTATCCCCTATCACTATCTTCCCTCCCCTACCTCTCAAACTTAGGACGCTTGTGAGTTGACGTACCTAAACTTTGACCGATGTTTATCAACAAAAAAATGTCCACACACCATTCAACATTAACTACCCGGTCCATCCAACACCAAACTGCTGTCAACAACCACTATTGTTTCACTTAGATACTTTATGTATATTTTGTAAGTACATTTTTCTTCTCAAAAAATGAAAAATAGGAAGTGACCTTTTACATCCAGGTTTGTGTAAAAACAGGATCGTTCATAACCATTTTCGACCCTCACCCGTAGATGTACAGTTAAAATGCACTGAAACCAAGTTGCATCTTTGTTGTGAGTAAAATGGTTTTGTCTATATGATAAAATTATAATAAATAAATATATATATATATATATATATATATATATATATATATATATATATATATATATATGGGCATGTGCCTGAGTGGTTAGAACATTCATTTTCTAACTATGAGGCCCAGTTTCGAATCCCATCACTTGAACTCGAATAACCTGGAATAGGTCAGGGCTTTAAAAAAAAAAAAAAGATTTGGAGCCAACCCATAACGATAAAAATGGCTCATCAGTGAACACATCAACAATGATACAGTCAGAGAAGGAGAGTCACCAAACCAGACTAGGCCTCGATCAACAACATAGACACACATACCATGACAGCATATATGTCAGCAATGATTTTTCTACATACAACACCACAACGAAACTAAGTCTTGTCTCCCCCCTCTCTTTGTTCTGTTTTTTAAAATGACTAATATCGCACGCAATCAGTCAGCAGTCACACACCTTTCATTAGTGTGTGTTACACACACAATGGTATACCATACCACTTGATTTCTTCACTTGTAACAAAAACACTTCAAAACTTTACAGACTCACTTATGACAAATCATTTCGAATAATCAGACTATTGCTCTTCATGGCCATAAGAACGTTGATTTTTATATGTACATACATGTATCCGACTGTATAAATGTTACTATCATATTTAGCTTCCTTTTCTGCGAAGATCATTTCTTTGCTGTTGTATTTGTGGACATGACACTCAGATTTTATTTTTCCTCCTAAAATCTGGGTGTAGACTGACCCCACAGCATAATACATGAACTTTTTCAAAGAATTAGTTTAGATGTTATGAATTTTTTTTTTTATAATAAATGATAAATCTAAGATATTTGTTAGGATTATTAATCGTTATATACTGGCAAATAATATTTTTACTGTTTTTTTTTTGTATTGTTTATAATTAAGATGCCTCTGGTTAGAATAAAATAATAGAATCTTTATTTTTGTTAAGTTGGCTTCTAATATTATATTTTCTAAATTTCATGAAAGCCAAACTTATTTCTTTGTCAACAACATGGTTTGGAAAATTACTGTTGATAAGTGTTCATTTAATGTTGTTTAATGTTCTATAAAATAACTTAATACAAAGAGGAAATTATTTTCACATGGCTAATCATGCTTTTTATAACGTATATTTTACATCTGTGTGAGCATTCGCTTTTATAATTAAGGAAACAAATTTTTAGTTGTAGGTTATTTTATATAGTGAAGTGATCATTATTAGTATCTGCTAGAACATCAAGGAAAGGGGTTCCATTTTTAATATTGAGTTCTTCAATGAATTGTAGAACAGAGCTACTTTCAAATATATAAGGTTTTTTAAAACAATAAGAAAATAAATGAAAATAAATATGGCAACAAAGATGAGGATAATAGTCCGAATGATGTAAATAGTATAAACAGATTAATAACCTGTAAATAGGACCCACAGAACTCAACAAAACTGTAGGTGATTATCATCCAGGCTATTTATATGGGAATATTAAAATCTATAAACCAAACTTGCCACTACATCCCATAATTTACCATATTCCTGCTCTCATATATAACTTACCTAAAACTCTAAACAAACTGATCCAGCCATAATGGTCTAATAGATATAGTTTTAGTTCCACCAATGAATTTGTTAACATAATAAACCATTACATAAGCCATTACCAAAGATGACAATTACATTACAATATATTAAACAATACACGGACAAGACAATAATGATAGTCTGTCATTGCTTGGAAATCTTCCATGTAAACATAAACAAACTCGTGCATACAAGATGCTGGAAGCAAAAATCGCACTGCAGCTCATGACATCACACATGACCATATATATATATATATATATATATATATATATATATATATATATATATATATATATATATGTATATGTATATATATATATATATATGTGTGTGTGTGTGTGTGTGTGTGTGTGTGTGTGTGTGTGTGCATATGAATATGTGATTATTGTTTTTATCTCATTTTTTTTTATTTACAGGAAGAGAAACTTGTTGAAGAAAAGAAAAACTTGGACAAATTTAATGCAGTAAGTTTTTTATTTTGACAACAGATTTTTATTTTTATTCTTTATTTGTTCATCAGTGAGATTCTTGATAAAATACAAAAATAAGAATCTGCAATGTTATCGATCCTGACTTGGCATCTTGGCTTCAGTTACCCCACCCACCATCATTCGGCTTCAGTTACCCCACCCACCATCATAGATTCCCTGTGCCTTTTCTAGTAATATTTTCATGGTAATTGTTCTGATGAACCTTCCTTTATTGTATGTAGACTTTATGAATTTAAGTGCAGTACTCATCATTTTATAGTTGCAATGGCTAGATGTAACCATAAGTTCTATGCTAACAGTTTCTTCTATCGCACTTCTCACTTGTGGAACTCTCTTCCAGCTTCTCGCATCCCAGTCAACTTTGATCTTCAAGAATTTAAATGCAATGTCAATCGTTAGTTTCCGATTTTTAATTCTCGTTCTTTCATTGTTCTTTCTCCTTAATAATATTTTCTTTTTCTTATATTCTCTCACTCTTAGTAACTCCTTGCATCTTAGTGACTTTATTGCCTTGCCTATATATATATATATATATATATATATAACAATCATAAACATATATATATATATATATATATATAAAACAATCATAAACATATATATATATATATATATATAACAATCATAAACATATATATATATATATATATATATAACAATCATAAACATATATATATATATATATATATATATAACAATCATAAACATATATATATATATATATATATATATAACAATCATAAACATATATATATATATATATATATATATATATAACAATCATAAACACATATATATATAACAATCATAAACATATATATATATATATATATATAGATAACAATCATAAACATATATATATATATATAGATAACAATCATAAACATATATATATATATATATATAGATAACAATCATAAACATATATATATATATATAACAATCATAAACATATATATATATATATATATAACAATCATAAACATATATATATATATATATATATATATATATATATATATATATAACAATCATAAACACATATATATATATATATATATATATATAACAATCATAAACATATATATATATATATATATATATAACAATCATAAACATATATATATATATATATATATATATATATATATAACAATCATAAACATATATATATATATATATATATAACAATCATAAACATATATATATATATATATATATATATAACAATCATAAACATATATATATATATATATAACAATCATAAACATATATATATATATATATATAACAATCATAAACATATATATATATATATATATATAACAATCATAAACATATATATATATATATATATATAACAATCATAAACATATATATATATATATATATATATATATATATAACAATCATAAACATATATATATATATATATATATAACAATCATAAACATATATATATATATATATATATATATAACAATCATAAACATATATATATATATATATAACAATCATAAACATATATATATATATATATATAACAATCATAAACATATATATATATATATATATATAACAATCATAAACATATATATATATATATATATATAACAATCATAAACATATATATATATATATATATATAACAATCATAAACATATATATATATATATATATAACAATCATAAACATATATATATATATATATAACAATCATAAACATATATATATATATATATAACAATCATAAACACATATATATATATATATAACAATCATAAACATATATATATATATATATATATAACAATCATAAACATATATATATATATATATATATATATAACAATCATAAACACATATATATATATATATAACAATCATAAACATATATATATATATATATATATATAACAATCATAAACATATATATATATATATATATATATATAACAATCATAAACATATATATATATATATATATATATATATAACAATCATAAACATATATATATATATATATATATATATATATATATATATAACAATCATAAACATATATATATATATATATAACAATCATAAACATATATATATATATATATATATATATATATATATGGCTCAATTAAGGCTCATTTAAACACATAGCAAAACCTACCAAACTCCATCAACAACACAATTGTAGGTATTACAAATATAATAGCCTCATCCAGATGTAAAAAAAAAAAAAAAGTAAAAATAATGGAAGCCCTAATAATAAAGAAAAGATAAAGTCAGTACTCAATAACATCAACTATGAACACAGCCATGAAATGCTGACAGTGTTTGGAAAATAAAAAACATTCCCATCACTCTAGAAACATATATAAAAATTTAAAAAACGACTATTTAACTTTCAGCTAAAAATGAAATATAAAAAACATCCTTAATAATGGTTAAAAGAGTAGCCTGAAGCGCTTGGATGTAAAGAGCATTTGAGCAGCTTTTACACACCATATTGAGAAAAGAAAGCCCTTATATGAACAGAAGAGAAATTAAATAAAAAGCTTAAATCACAGTGTCATGTCAATTGTCTTTAATGAAACTTGTATAAAAGGGGGAGTGTCACCCAAATTATTGCCATTTTATATTTTTAAATTCACGCATACACGTTTTTGATTTTAAATCGACTGCACGGTACAGTAGCGTCATTTGGGTACTGTGAGAAACAGAGCAGCATGATGCAATTCACTCTGCCAGAAATTTGGAAACAGGATGCAATACTGCTTGGAATTCGCTCCGGAAGCTCCAATACATACATTTCCGAGTGCTCGGGGGTCAACTGAAGACAGTGCAGAGGATTCAGAAAGAGTTCGATGAGTCTAATGGTGATTACAAAATTACGGCAGATTGGAAAACTCACTCTGATTGTTCGGATAAGAAAAGAATACCCAAATTTGTTGGTGAGGGCTTCAGACTGAACACGAAGGCCTACATCAAGTGCCTTCAGGAAGTCATGCTGTCCTGGGTCAAGAGGATGGCTGTTGGAAGACCTTAGGTCTAACAACAGGACTCTGCACTATGCCACACAAGCAGAAGAACCAGTGATGGCCATCAGACAATTTCTGCAATCATATCACCCCTTATACTTATAAAACATGTTTAATGTAGTTTGAATGTAGCAATCCGACATAGGAAGTAATTTGTCCAATGTAACAGCACCAATGTCTCGTAGCACCTATTCAGGAATTCTTAAGGTCTTCCATATCAGAGCTTGGCAGTGGGTATTTGGAAAGAATAGGAAAACGTACTTTTGCAGGTCTCCTCGTCTGACAGGTTAGCAGTAGATATTCCGAAAAAGAAAACAAAATGGCTGCCTTTATACACATCGGGTTGAATATTTCTAGTCTTCTGATTGGTTAACCTTCTATGGGTGTACTATAAAATGAGTCAGCTCATTTTGGTTTGCTCACTAGTACATAATGTACTCAAAATAACCTAACAATACTTGGTCACCTAACTCACCAGACTGCAACCCCCTTGATTATTATTTGTGGGACGCACTTGAGCGTGAGACCAACAAAACTCCTTGTAACACCAAAGATGAACTGAAGGCAAGGATTATGACAGCATTTACCAACTTAAACAAAGAGACTGTCCAAAAGAGTTGCAGAATATTCTGGAAAACGTGGTTGAAGTCAATGGTGATTTTATTGAATCCATTTACTCTTTAGTATTTCAAGATATTTTTGTGTCATTTTGGTAAATATATCTGTTAATCAGCCAGTTATGTGCCATGTGTGATACATGCTTAGGCGACCATGCATCTTTTGATACATGACTGACGAGGCAGATTTTTTTCCTGCAGTAGGTTGCCATTTCTTTCTGTGGTAGTCCAGTTGCCATCCAAGGCTATAGAACCCGGTCTGACCTTCTATTTACCCATAGCTGGGGGGAGAAGAAGAGGATTCATACCTTTCTCAAGGGTATTAGCACGTAAGTGACTGGAATTCAAACTCAGTTCTCAGATTCCTCAATCCGAGATGTTATCCATTACTCCCATTTGCCTCCTATACCTGTTAAAATGAGATGTCAGTGTTATTTTCATTTTTGTGTCATTTAGATGACAATTTATACACAGCACAATGTATGTGCATGTGTGTGTATGTATGTATATATATATATGTGTGTATGTGTGTGAACATAGAAGTCAACACTTAGAGGCGACAGTCTGTTTCATGCTAGATGCAATCGTCAGGCCTGATGATTGCATCTAGCATGAAACAGACTGTCGCCTCTAAGTGTTGACTTCTATGTTCACTTTTATATTTACACACGTTCTATCTCTAATATTGAGCACTTTATCCCATAAATATAGCACACTTTAAGACTATATTTCTTTATATATATATATATATATATATATATATATATATATATTACACAATTGTGTATATTTGGGCTGCAATTCCCTCTTTTATACAAGTTTCATTAAAGATGACTGACAAGGTATTGTGTTCAAGTTTAGCTTTGTAAATATGACCATTGTTACATATTCTTCACCAATGTTGAAAACAAAATCTGGTAGTAAAAGAAAAATCCTCTTACCAGCACTGAGAAGAATGTTATGGGCTGAAGGGTGCCATACTACAATCCCCACACGTCTCTGATGTGCGAGAAGTTCTACAACAGGATCCACCATGTTGGTCACAAGCCCTCCATCTGGTATGAGCCATACTTTGACCGAACAATCTTCTGAAGCACTCGCGATTATGTTGTCATTGTGTGGACAAAATGCTATGTCCAGAACAGCAGCACGATGTCCAGCTACGAGGGGACAATCCCTGGCAACACGTCCAACCTGAATAGACAAGTAAAAAAACAAAACAAAATAAAATAAAAATTAAAACATGACAAAAGACAAAAAGCATACTAAAACGATTATAACATTAATGCATGTACGAGAAAAAGAAGTGTGTCACCTTTAATCAAATTTAAGATTAAGTTCTACACAAGGTGAATATTTTTCAGTCTTTTTACATCTGTTATGGCTGTACAAGCCCACACAGGAGTGACAGTCTTGATTGGAATATAAAACATTCCTATAACTCTAGATACATACATAAAACAATGCATATATTCAGTTGAAAATAAAATAAAATTCATCCTTGATAATGGCTAAAAGTATAGCTGAAAGTGCTTGGAAAACATTTGGACAATTTTTATATCATTTATGTCCTGTAAAGAAGAAAATTATACAAACACATGGAAAATTATATAACAAAGCTCGACCACCACACCTTTTCAGCCGTTTTCAACAAAACTTGCATATATGTATATATCTATCTCCCTTTAAGACAAATACCTTCCACCCTCTCCTGACCACTGTCTCGCGCCTTTTGTTTGACTGAAACATTGAAATAGATAAATTTTGTATTAGTTTTGCAGCTATTTTTTTTTTTGCTTTAGTCCACACTGGGGTTGAGGAGACGGACAACGATTATCTTCATCTGGTGAAATAGACTATTCCCCAAATGAGGTGATTTTGGATTTTATTGTTTATTAATTATTTGCTCTGTGATAAATACATTGAACTCTTTTTGTGGATCAGTTTTAATATTTTATATTACTTGGATCCACTTGGATTATATACCAACGGATTTGTTACCTTTACTCTATATAAGAAATATGCATAATATCTTACATTAATTGCACAGTTCCAAGTTGCATGCTGAACCAATTTTCAAGTGCTGGAATTATTATATTTTAAAAAAAATAAATATAAATATATATATATATATATTATATATATATATATATATATAAATTTCAGCACTTGAAAATTGCTTCGGCATGAAACTCAGAGATGTGTACTTAATGTAAGGTATTATGAATATTTCTTAATATATATATATATATTAAATAGCTATGTTACTTAACATTGGGCACTGTTTTTCTTTCTTCCACTATAGAGTATTCATATGTATTTGTATATGATCAGTCACTCGTATACCTACCTATATTTACCCATTTGGTCTTTATTATATATATATATATATATATATATATATATATATATATATATATATATATATATATATATATATATTGATGCATGTTTCATTAAATAATATAAACAAGTTTTGTCTATTTATTTTATGTAAATTCTTTTCATATCATCTGATAAGCTTAATAACATTATCATTAAAAGACGAAAAAAATCACCATATTGTTACATATTTTTTAATCCTATCTAAGCTTTCAGCTTATATAAGCCATTATCAAAGATGACAATTACATTACAATATATTAAACAATACACGGACAAAACATTGTCTTTTAATGATAATGTTATTAAGCTTATCAGACAATAGGAAAAGAATTTACATAAAATAGACAAAACTTGTCTATATTATTTAATGAAACATGCATCAATGAAAAATTGCTGCCTAAATACACACAATATATTTATTTATTATAATTTTATCATATAGACAAAACCATTTTACTCACTACAAAGATGCAACTTGGTTTTAGTGCATTTCGACTGCACATCGACGAGGGGATTGTTCATAACCATTTTCGACCCTCACCCGTCGATTTGTAGTGAGTAAAATGGTTTTGTCTATATGATAAAATTATAATAAATAAATAATTATCGCTCTACTACCTGTATCGAGCTCTTTTTTTAATTAACGCTGCGAACGTTGGAATTTATATATTACTTTCGTTCTCATCGCATCGGATATGTGTGTGTGTGTGTGTGTATACATGTGTGGCATACATAAGCATCAAGAGACCATGGATCTGTGCCCAAAGAGTTAAGCCTCAGTTGCTGATGGCAGCACTGGATCTGTTATGGCTGTACAGGCCCACACAGGTGTGACAGTCTCGATTGCAACCAATCCATATAAAGATACTCTTCCCTGATCTTGTTCTGTTCTTTTCTTTCCATTGAACATGATTCTCTCTGGCTCCAACCCTCTCCAGTGTAGGCGACATTTTCCTACCCTCTCAACGTTCATTTTCATTACTCTCATGCCCCTTTGGCAGACATCCTTGAAGTGAAGATGACGCCACCTTCTTGCTGGTAGTGGCCAGTTCATCATACAGAAGGACCTTTACAATCCTTCCATCCAGAATACATGTCAAAGACAGTGGAGCCCTCGTTCTGGGCATCAATTAGTACGACCAGCTTAATTAGTATGACTAATGCCATAGTTCTCACTCATGCCCAGTTATCCAGCCTAATTTTGTTAAGTTTTTCATCAAAAGGTTTTAAATATTTCCCCTTAGAAAATAATTTGGCCTCCCATGTACACTGACATAGATGTTTCTGGACCTGGGCATCAAATTTCTGACCAATTTCTCCCCAACAGAAAAATATGATATAAAGAGGACAATTCCTCACTTTATATAATTTCAGAAACACTACAATGTTGGCTTTGTCTAATAAACATCACATAGGAAAGATGAAAATGTCAACACACGCACAAACATATATATAATAATTATTTTTTAAAAATATGATTCCATCGCTACATAAGAGTTCTCATGTTTCAAAAACAGGAGCTAAAAAACTTCAATTTAAATATAAAAATTAAATTGAATTAAAGTATCAAGCTCTGTTTCATCTTCAAGCAAAATTTTTGGAATAGCTAATCTTGAAATTTACACAGCTTTATAAACATATTCATTCATAATATTAATTACTATGGAAACGGCTGAGGCAGTTATTTCAATAAGGGGTGTAAGGGTTAACATATTGTATCAACTTAGGCTCTACTTATGTATTGAGCACTGTTTTTTAAAAATAAAAACAAAAATACTAAAGAACTTTGGATTATTAACCTAACGTGTTCTTTCCTAGTTTTCTATATATTTACACACACACACACATTATATATATATATATATATATATATATATATATGACGAGAGAGAGATCAGAAAAAGAAAGATAAGGATAACAATGTTAAAACATGGGATTTGACAGACATAAAAACTAAACTGAAAGAAGTCGATATCCTAGAAAGATTATGAAAATAGCCCTAAAAGATAGTGGATTCCTGGCAACACTCACGTACAGACCACACAGTACAAAAAATCCAACAGGAAGAGAAATATCATATGGTTCAACCCAACTTACAACAAAAACAGAAAAAAAACAAACATAAGACAAATATTCATTAAACTCATTCACAAAAACTCTCCCCACCTAGCACTCCCCATATTTAACAGAAACACAGTAAAAATCAGCAAAACAGTTGCACTGAGAACATAAATAATAAAAAAACAACACAACAGAAAAATAACTAACAAACCACCTACAGAAACCAAACACCTGTAACTGCAGAGCAAAGAACAAATGTCCCTTAAATGGTCATTGCTTGAAAACAATATAATATACCAAGCCACTATAAAAAAAAGCCGATAACAAAGAAAAAATATACATAGAACTGAAGGTAACAGAGAGCTTACACACACAAAACATCCT
This sequence comes from Acanthosepion esculentum, assembly GCA_964036315.1. Lineage (NCBI taxonomy): Eukaryota > Metazoa > Mollusca > Cephalopoda > Sepiida > Sepiidae > Acanthosepion > Acanthosepion esculentum. The sequence continues at coordinate 4,281,809 of OZ038517.1, read as the reverse complement.
TTACAAATAAGAAATACATGAGCAGTACAATGCTTTCTAAGAATATATTGGGAAATCAAAACCAAAATGACCAAAAATATCATGGAAAATAAGGAAAACAACATTAGCCTACAACAATAAATCCAAAAACTGTAAACTCTGTCTGGAGAAAAAAAAGAGCTATAATCACATTCTCAAACCAAGAAAAATTACTAAAACAATCAGAACTTATCTCAAAGGGTAGACACAGAAACAAATTTTTACTACATTACTTAAAAAAATCAAAAACTAAAAATGAATACCTTGTAAAATACCACCATGAAAAATGCAAATATTTGCTCTTGTTACAATGCAGGTAATGCATTTAGGCAAAGACGATACTCTAAACTAAACAAATAAAATAACCTTCGAAAAAAATATACCAAAAATTTAAACAAATTTAGAAACTACAAATAAAGACATATAGTTGTAATAATAATCATAAACAACAAATAATAAAAGTAATTAATAATAATGATAATAATAAGTAAAAAAGTTAACAAAAAAAACCTATAAAATAGCTGCAAATAAACACATGGGGATTTACTATTATTTCTACTCACTCGCCCCTAGAATAATTTGGAACATAACCGTTACTTCCCACTCAATAACTCTAAAGATAATTCTGACTCACTAATAATTATAATAATCAACGACAAAGTAGTAATAATAAATGAGTAAAAAAACTTAAATCACAATGTCGATAATTTAATTTTATTAATCACACTATGGTGTTTGTCCCCATTTTCTGGCATTTTTAAAGCATTATATCTGGTTTACGGCAAAAAAAGGGTTACTTCACAGCTTTGAAACAAATTAATGATATTAGATGGGAAAATATATACACACACACACACACACACAGAGAGGGTGTGACGAATAAATCTTTAAAATTATGCAAAAATGAAAATAACACTGGCATCTCATTTTAACAGATATATTTACCAAAATGACACAAAAACTATCTTGAAATACTAAAGAGCAAATCTATTCAATAATATCGCCATTGGCCTCAACCACGGCCTCCAGACGACTTCGCAATCTCCTGCAACTCTTCTGGACAGTCTCCTTGTTTAAGTTGATGAATATATGTATACGTAGTGTGCGATGGATAAATTGTCGTCTAAATTACACAAAAATGAAAATAACACTGGTATCTCATTTTTCACAGATATATTTACCGAAATTACAGAAAAATATCTTGGAATACTAAAGAGTAAATTTATTCAATAAAATTGCCGTTGGCTCCAGATGGCTTTGAAATCCCCTGCAAATCTTCTGGACAGGCTCCTTGTTTGAGTTGGTGAATGCTGCCATAATCCTTACCCTCAGTTCATCTTTGGTGTTACAAGGAGTTTTGTTGGTCTCTCCCTCAACTGCACCCCACACATAATAATCATGGGGGTTACAGTTTGGAGAGTTAGGTGGCCAGATATAAAGGGTGATGTGGTCACAGAAATTATCTGACAGCCATGACTGTTCTCTTGCTTGTGTCACATGGTGCAGAGTCCTATTGCCAGACATAGGGTTTTCCAGCAGCCACCGTCTTGGCGCAGGGCAACACTCCCTCCCTCCTCAAGGCACTGGATATAGACCTCAGTGTTCAGTTTAAGGCTCTCACCAACAAATTCAGTAGTTCTTTACTTAACAGAATAATTAGTGAGTTTTCCAACCTGCTGTACCTTTGGAATCACCATTAGACTCAACCAACTCTTTCCGAATCCTCTGCACTGTTCTCAGATTGACACCCAGACACACTGAAATGTTTGTATTGGTGCTCCGAATCGTGCTATTGGTGACGGATGTGTATGTTTATTAATATATACTTGATAGCTCTGTTGCATTACATCGAGCACTGTTTTATTAACTGGCAATATATGTGTGATATATTAAAATTTTAAACTATATTGTTAAATAGAACAGACAACGAATGTCTATTATGTTTGATCATGAGCCGTTCTAAACTCCGTATATTTGCTTTAATTTCAGGTAAAAATAAAAACAAAAATTGTCCAACATTTGGATATTTTTTTTATTAAACTGTTCCTTGATCTAAGCTTTCGGCTAACATGAGCCATCTTCAGAGTCGTTATGCGGACATTTAAACAAAGATATTCACCATCAAAGATGATATTCTGTTATGTTGACATAGAAGATTGTGATGCAACGATAATGGTCACAGAATAGCAGACACAGGTTGGAAATTCATGATGTGGTTCTATGACGTCGTACCATGTGAGAGACCAAAATATTAACAACAGAACCATATGTCTAGATGCAATGTGACTAGTTTTCAATTTAATTTTGTTGGGTTGGAATTATATATATATATATATATATATATATATTATAAATTAACTGATTTAAAATGTTTTTTCGCTACACAGTAATAACCATGTTTCAAAAATGGAAGCTAAAAGCTTCGAATTTAATTTTGTAATTAAATTAAAAACATTAGTTCCATTTCATCCTCAAGCAAATTTTGGACTCCAAATTTTTGAAACATGGTTATTACTATATAGCGAAAAAAAAAACATATTATAAATTAGTAAATTTATAATATTAATACTCTGTAAATTTACATTGAGCACTATTTTGTAAAAATAAAAATATCTATAAGAACACCTGATTATATATTTTACTGTTCTTTTTTTTTATTTATTTATAAATATATATATATAGGCTCCTGAAAAATTAATTTTGGTTGAGCTCTCTGGGGGGAAGAAGTATGGGTTTGTAAACAGTGACTATTATGGCAAATATAGCAAGACTCTTCGGTAAAGTGAATCGCGTCCTCTCAGTCACTGTGTGTTTATCTAAAAATAAATACGCTAAAAATTCACGATCTCTGGCGTGTGCCGATGGCTTAGTGGTAGAATCTCCAACTGATGCCAATTCAGCCTGGTTTCGATCCTAGCTAGAGGCGACTGGATGTCTAGCCACACTGAAGAGCTGTGATACAGCGAAACAATCTGTCTGTGGATGACATATATATATATATATATATATATATATATATATATATATATATATATATATATATCTCCCATCATTTCACCCCAAGCAAGGCAATAAAGCCAATAAGATGCAAAGGGTTAGTGCTAGTCATATTCTGTAGAGAGTATTTACAATAGTTTTAGGGAGTCTGTCCTCATTTTAAAGCATTTTGTTTGGTTTATCCCAAAGACTGGAATACATTAAAAAATCTGTGCTCACCAACTGAATTCTGGGGTTGGGAGTGGAATTAACAACAACAACAACAACAAAAAACGGTGTTCATTATTTTCCCAATGTTGTCCTCTATATCTGATCTTGAAAGAACTGAGACTGTGGCCAGATTGATAATTATGGGACAAGTTATGCTGCATGAGGTGCTGAAAACTTTTTTCCTTTTTATCAAGTCTGAATGTCAACGTTTAAGTTTTCTGGCAAAACCTTTGAGAATAGGATTTATTATTGTATGTGATGATATGAAAGATTCCCTAACCAAATAAGTAAATATTGGCACACACACACACGTTATCCAAAGAATGCAACAACTCCAAATTCAAAACTCATCTTTGAATCCAGAAGAGCCTTTAACATTTCAACTAAAATAAACTCTTATTATGGATGAACTGAGAGCACAATGGTTAGCAGAATGGAATGAGAAATCAGAGAACCAAATTTGAATTCCAATAAAGCCTATTACATTCACTTACGTGCAAATACCTTTGGGAAAGACATGAATCTATCTCTTCTCTCCCCAGCTATGTGTTAAATAGGCTGGTCCCACTAGCCATGGTTGGCAACCAGTCTAGGAGAAAGAAGGCTATGAATTCACAATCAGTTGGGCATGGGCTTAGAAACCTCATCCTGGAAAAACAACCTTCTACTACAAGAAGTACAGCAACAATGCTTGGTGCTGTTGAGAGTTGCAGCTGCTGACTCCAAAGGTGAGTCTATGGGGCGTGCATGAACAAACCATTACTATACAGAATTACAGTGAGCAATTGGCTTGTTTGAATGACAAAGTAGAAAAGAAAATATTTTAGGCATGAAAAATGGATGGCTAATTGTTGTGTGTGGGTTTGAGAGAGAGAGAGAGAGAATATGAGAATATGGGAATACAAAAATATATACAAAAATAGATATACACATGTTTAGGTGGAAATATAGATTTTATAAGCACACAACAGAGCCTGGAGTAATGTAATGAATAAATAAACAGGTTACTCCTTTCTTTAGCCTTGTGTTGTACTAAGCTTAGTAAATTTATATATATATATATATATATATATATATATATATATATATATATATATATATATATATATATATATATTATATGTTGTGTGTTTATAAAATTCAATTTGTGAGCCAATCGATCAATTAAGCTCGAGGGATACTCGTCGAAATATTGTGATGAGATTGCGTTACCATTGTAATAAATAAGGTTTCTTATTCAATTTAGTCAAATGTTTTATTCAAGTTATTGTCTACCTTCAGGTAGACTGTAACAACTGAACTAGATTGAATGCTCATGCAGCAAAAATGGGGATTTATTGAAGATCTCAAAACCAGCTAATTTTTTCACATTTGCATTATCTACATTATTCAGATTGTTATCCTCATCTTCATTGCCATATTCACAACGTTTTGGCTGTTGTACGCTCTGGCCCTCTTCAGGTGATTAGAATTTGGTCCACCATGGTAGATTGTGTGAAATCTGGATCCTGGGCCATGTGTCCAGAAGAGGCATGGCATGTGGAACTAGAACAATCTAACCCAGGGGACAAAATAAAGGGTTTGGTTTGAGATTCCAATCACCTGAAGAAGGCCGAAGTGGACAATGGCCCGAAGCGTTGTGAATATGGCAATGAAGATTAGGATAACAGTCCGAATAATGTAAATAATGCCAGTAATAATACTTCTTCTCCACATTTATATTAATATTATTATTATTATTTTGAAATTGGTTTATGTACAAGTTGCCGCTGAAATACCTCCCACATTAGGTTGATGAATACATCATTGCCAATAATCTAATGTCTTAGCATTATCTGGGAGATATTTCTGACACACACTGTATTAGTCTAAGATATAGACTTTCCATTAAAACTGACCCACGTGTAAGGTATATAAAATTGTCCTGTGTTATGGATGGTTGAATTAGTGTTGTAGTAAAGTAAAATTTAATATGACTCATTGTTGGTTTATACTAGAAGATGCTGATAAAATATTTTTAAATCGAATTCTGCAATGTGAGTGTGTTCTATATCTTACCCATTACTTAATCCAAGAACATTGGAAAAAGAAAAGTCTTTTTTTTTTCTTTTTTTAAATCTCTCACTGAAATATGAGCTGAGACAAATAATTTGCCCCATTGAGGAAGAGATAAATAGTTCTTCCTTTTCCATTTTTTTGGTTTCTAATAGCAACAACCTCCTACCCTCTTGTGGAGAAGTAAAGAGTAAGGCTGGAAATTGAGGGAGGGGCAGAATCTGACTCATTCTCTCATTTTCTTCCATTCAAATGTTGTAGAAAAGCATAAATAAAATAAACTTGTTACTTCTTTCTTGAGCCTTATGTTGTACTAAGCTTAGTAAATCATATATATATATATATATATACACACACACACACACACACACATGTAGTCCAAAGAATATGAGAATCCCAAACTCCAAAAGTCATGGTTGGATCTAAAAGAGCCTTCAACATCACTGCTAAAATAGACTATTTGAAGGATTTTGTTGTTTTTGTTAGGATTCAAAAGCAATCATGAACTGTTACTATACATCAGTAGAGTGGGCAATTGGCTTGTTTGAATGACAAAATGGAAGAATTTTTTTCTACCTAAGAAAATGGATTATTAAATTTTGCTATTTTCATATTATTATCTCTCCTAATTCCTGTTCTGAAAATCATTTATACAAGCTCTTTCTTCATGTCCCTTCAGGAAGAGGGAAATCACGGTTCTACACAATCTCCTGTACTTTGTAGTAAAGTTTGTCTTTTAGTTATCTCTCCTAAACTCCATTCTGTTATTCATGAACACAAATTCCTTAGGTAGCTTATGCGTTGTTTTCCTGTCCCTCTTGCCCTCAATACACCCTATGTGCATCAGATTCAACAAGCCTTCTTTCCTCACTATTTGCCCTAGAAATTTCAACTCTTTCTTATGTTGAGTAGCATCCTTGTGTAGAGCCATATTTCGGTTACCTTGTGTCCCTTCTTCATCGATAATGAGATTGCCCAGCAATCCAACCTAAAGAAGATTGTCGAATTGTCTAAAATATTGTGAGAAATTTAAAAAATAACTTAATTGTCTTTGTGATTGATAATGACTCCACAAAAACATTTGAATGGAAGAAAATGGGAGAATGAGTCAGATTCTGCCCCTCCCTCAATTTCCAGCCTTACTCTTTACTTCTCCACAAGAGGGGAGGAGGTTGTTGCTATTGGAAATCAAAAAAATGGAAAAGGAAGAACTATTTATCTCTTCCTCAATGGGGCAAATTATTTGTCTCAGCTCATATTTCAGTGAGAGATTTAAAAAAAGAAAAAAAAAAGACTTTTCTTTTTCCAATGTTCTTGGATTAAGTAATGGGTAAGATATAGAACACACTCACATTGCAGAATTCGATTTAAAAATATTTTATCAGCATCTTCTAGTATAAACCAACAATGAGTCGTATTAAATTTTACTTTACTACAACACTAATTCAACCATCCATAACACAGGACAATTTTATATACCTTACACGTGGGTCAGTTTTAATGGAAAGTCTATATCTTAGACTAATACAGTGTGTGTCAGAAATATCTCCCATCTAATGCTAAGACATTAGATTATTGGCAATGATGTATTCATCAAGCTAATGTGGGGGGTATTTCAGCGGCAACTTGTACATAAACCAATTTCAAAATAATAATAATAATAATATTAATAGTAAATGTGGAGAAGAAGTATTATTACTGGCATTATTTACATTATTCGGACTGTTATCCTAATCTTCATTGCCATATTCACAACGCTTCGGCCATTGTCCACTTCGGCCTTCTTCAGGTGATTGGAATCTCAAACCAAACCCTTTATTTTGTCCCCTGCGTTAGGTTGTTCTAGTTCCACATGCCGTGCCTCTTCTGGACACATGGCCCAGAATCCAGATTTCACACAATCTACCATGGTGGACCAAATTCTAATCACCTGAAGAGGGCCAGAGCGTACAACAGCCAAAACGTTGTGAATATGGCAATGAAGATGAGGATAACAATCTGAATAATGTAGATAATGCAAATGTGAAAAAATTAGCTGGTTTTGAGATCTTCAATAAATCCCCATTTTTGCTGCATGAGCATTCAATCTAGTTCAGTTGTGACAGTCTACCTGAAGGTAGACAATAACTTGAATAAAACATTTGACTAAATTGAATAAGAAACCTTATTTATTACAATGGTGATGCAATCTCATCATAATATTTCGACAAGTATCCCTCAGGCCTAATTGATCGATTGGCTCATAAATTGAATTTGATTGGAGGGAAAGTTCTCATGGCTTCAAAATAAATTTAACATTCTACAAAATTAAAAATGTCAAGTTTGACTTAAGAAAAAGAAAAAAAATATCCAGGCAATTTCACACCATAATGGAAAATATTCATTACTGTCGGCTTTTGGTGTCTATCCTGTAAATTAACTGAAAACAGAATATACAGCTGGCAGTGAAAAACCTTTGAACTTACGTTTTATGTCATGGCATCAATGGGGGCGTCAACCTTGATTGGTAGCCCCTGGGGCAGTGCTTTGTGATCCTCACTAGCTTATCAACATTTGCTTTCTTTCTACCTATATTTTAAATTCATTTTTAAAAAATGCACACACTCACGCAAATGAAATTAAAATGACAAAGAAATACCTGAATCACCATTTCAATTTTGTTTGCGGTGGGGGAGGTGGATTCAATGTCAGACATAAAAATATTTCTACCAAATTAAAAAATGCAATTCACAGACACACACACACACTCTACCGATAGATGTGTCTAAACACATACAAAATCACACACAGAGGAAGACAGCGAGTGTGTGACAGACGGTCATCGAACAAAATCACAGTACACAAAAATCCCGCCCTCTTCTTATCGCAAAAAAGTGAACAAAATCCTTTCATAAAGTTGACATTGAAATTTCAACAAACTTTGAATTCAAATTTTAATGTCCAATTAAGACAATAATATCCAATATACACGCTTCTTGCAAATAAAAACTTTAGTTTTTAAGTCCATAATTCAGCCTAATATTCATATTATTATATACAATCCCCAAGATTTGTTTATGCTTTGGTTCAAACATTAAAAAACATCCTTCTTTGTATGAAGTTGGATCTTATGAAATATAGGACTCCTTAACTATGAAATATATCAGATATGTGACCATAGCATTATTAGAAACTGTTTTTTAGAGGTTGAATCGACTTACCATGGACCAAACGTGAGCAACGACTAGGTATGCAGAAGAGAGAGGAAAATTTTGTTAGCAACAAAGAAAAGATGTGATATTTGTCCTTCTACATGACAATGAATGTTGAACAATCTCCCCAAAGATGAAGAGACTTGAAGTAACAGAAATTTGGCTCTACACAAAGATAATGAGGATACTATGTCCGGAACGTGTGAGCAAGTGACATTTTAGAGAAAATGGAAATGAAAAAGAAACTTATACTTAATATCAGGAAAAAGCAGCTGACATTTCTTGGGCACATAACAAGGAAAGAAGGCTTGAAAAATCTGATACTCACAGGACAGATTGAGGGCAAGAGGTAGAGAAGAAAACAACAAATAACATACTTACTGAGCTTGAGAAAATGGATGGTGGACAAGGTTTAGAAATGTAAAAAAAAGAATCTATTTAGAGCTAAAAGGGACAGGAAGTTGTGGTGAGCCATGATCACCTACATCCTGAGGGGTCATAGCACATAAAGGAAAAGACTATGAATTTCTTTAGTAAACAGAGTGGGACCTATAAACTCATGAAGTACCAGGCAGAATTATATATTTTTTGTATATTAAAATTCTTTAAAACAAAAAAAATTTTTTTTTTTTCTGTTTTGTTTATAATTTAACACGAGATATCTGAGATAAGTTTATATCAATGATATATTCATATGATCAATTTAAAGATGAGTTTTCAATTTGATACGTCTTATTGTGCTTTGGGCTTCTGAAAATAATTTTTTTAATTAATGACCATTAAAAATGTTTGCGGCATGGTTGAAAAATCCCTGCTACACTATCAAGAAGTTTGTAGAGTCTAGCTGGCTAACCATTCTGTCCTAAGTTTTTCATCATCTAATAGATTTCATCATGCGCGGGGGGGGGGGGGGGGGGATTCATCTATAGGCGAACAGGCGTGTGAGCATAGTGGTTAGCAAAAATAATAACATTTCAGGTAAAATTGATTGGTAGATTTCTTTAGTAGTTTGTTTTGTTGGGAAACATTTTTATATCAGGAAATAGGGTAGGTTTTTCACCCCCACTCCCAGAATAATGGGATTCAGTTTAAGAAACAATAACACATTGATCACCCTCCACATTTTGTCAGTCAAACAAAATAGGTAGTTCTACTACTAGTGTTATCCTGCGACTAAGTTTAAAAACCTTGGTACCCACAAGAAAAAAAAAAAAAAACCTAAGTTTAAAATAAAATTAAAAAGCTTTTTAATTTTAGTTTTAATTCCAAGCTAATAATTAATAAATTTAATATTCACAATAACCCAAATATTTTGGTGTATTTCAAAAATTTAAATTGATTGGAATCTCTTTTTTTTTTTTTTGCTTCTTATCAGTAAAATCTATAAATTCGTTCATATTGACAGATCTGTCAACAAAATAATTCTCTTTGAAAAATCTGTCAAATTTGAAGTATATGTTTTTGAAATGTTAATTGAAGAAAATTAACTGATTTTAATGATTAATTAAGTTGAAATGAAACCAGCTTAAAATATCGTCAGAAAAGCAGATATATTTTTTTTTTATTTTTTTTTTTTTACTCAGACTGAGTTTTTTAAAATTCATTAAAAAAAGGAAACTATATGAAGACCTTAATAAAAATAAAATTTTATCATAAAAATCTTTATTATTAAGATCAATTTTTTTTTTTTTTTTTTTTTTTTTTTTTAAATGCAGAAATTTTTTTTTTTATCCTTTTTAAAACCTTGGAAATTTTGGTTATAAAAATCTCGTCTATTTCTTTTCTTTTTTTTTTTTGATGTCAATGCAAGAAATTTAAATTCATACTTTTATGACCTACTCAATAATTTTTTAAATATTTCTTTTTTAGAAAATATATGTATTTTTTTTTTTTTTTAACGATCTGTTATTCCAACCGACTCATTTGCTTTAATAAAAACTTCAAGATATTCTTTATTGTATCACTTTTTTAAATATTAACTTCACCTCAGTTTGTTTTTATGTTGATCTACTGACACATGTGCAAGAACAACAGACACTGGGAATTTTAATTTTAGAAATTTTTTTTTTTTTTTTTTCATCCACAGTAAATTTATGTCCAAGTTCTTATAATTTTTCCACCATTCTTGGCAGATCCTCTGTTGGAAATTTAGTAAAGATGATGGAAACAAAAAGAATCTGAAATGAAATTGGATAGATTATATACCGAAAAAAACATTAAAAAAGAAAAAAAAAAAAAGTTTCTAAATTTAAAATTCCCAGCGTCTCTCAATCATGCAAATGTGTAGTCACATCAACGTTAAACAAACTTAGTATGATAAAGTCCTCAGAGACGAAATGCATCACACAAGAACTCTTTCCATGTTGGCATACATCTTTCCGCCAATATATATATAGGCACAGTGGAGTAATGGATAATGGCTTGGGTTGAGGAATCGGAGAGCTGAGTTTGAATTTCAGTCAAATCCATTACATTCACTTACGTGCTAATACCCTTGGGAAAGGTGTGAATCCTCTTCTTCTCCGTCCAACTATGGGTAAATAGCAGGACAGACTGGGTTCTATAGCCTTGGATGGCAACTGGTCTAGGAGAAGGTCAACTCTGAATTCAAAACCTGCAGAGGGTCGTTTGGGGACCTTGTGGCATTCGTTGCACCAGGTCCCTGTATTCGTCCCTCCAAAAAGTGTGGATGGCCCTGCACAAAGCCTTCACCACTATAATCAAATCTCATGTGTCGGTGTCGGGCTCTCAGTTTCTAGGAACTGATCTGCCTGACCCTAATACGTTGAATTCGACGGGAGAGTTGATCATATATATGTGTGTGTGTGTGTGTGTGTGTTATATTATGTTTCATTAAAGACGACAGACAGGGGGTAAGGCAATTAAGCTTTTTATTTAATTTTTCTTGTGTTTGAACAAGTGTTTTCTCTTCTGGATACATAGTGTGTAGAAACTGTCCCAATGTTCTATAATTCCGAGCGCTTTCGGATATACTTTTAGCCATTATCAAGGATGATTTTATTTTTTCAGTTTAATTGAGTGTGTGCATTGTGTGTATGTTTTTAGTGTTATACACATTGTGGCTGTATTAGTAGTTAATATCATTAAGTATTGGTTTTTTATTATTAAGGCTTCCATTATTTTTAATCTTTTTTTACATGTGGATGAAGTTATTATGTTTGTATTTTCTATTAGTACGTTTCAGATGAAGTCTGTTAAGTTTGTGTGTCTGTCTAAATGGGTTCTAATAGAGCTGTGGTCAGACAGGTGTAACGTAAGGTGTCTGGATAGGCATGTAGTCATGTGACTGATGGAATTATTTATGAATTCGGTTTGATCAGGAACACAGTTCCTTAAGGGTCATTTGAACTCATAAATTGTGTTCATTTGTTATAATTATGCTGGTGTGTTGCTATTTTTGAAGTAGATAATTAATTTATATATATATATATATAAAAGTGAACATAGAAGTCAACACTTAGAGGCGACAGTCTGTTTCATGCTAGTGCAATCGTCAGGCAACTAGTGCTGTTATTTTTCTCGGCTATTTATATATAAGGGTCAGTGGTGCATTGTGGGTAGTCTATTTTAGCGGTTACTTTTACCGGAAGTCGCTTATTTGTTTATTTATTTATATCAAATTATTTTGCTCGTTTTATTTAATTTTATTTTTATTTTTTATCTTATATATTTATTTATTTTTATTTTGATTGGTGTTTTTTGTTAACGTAGTAAAAATTTGTTTATATAGCTTATTGTTGGTAGTCTATTATGGCGGTCATTTACCGGAAGTCGTTTATTTGCTTATTTATTTGGGTCAAACTGTTTTGCTTGTTTTTATTTATTTTCATTTTTATTTTTTATCTTATATATTTGTTTATTTATTATTGATTAAAGCTATTTGTTGAATTTTGGGGTTGAATGTTGTGGTTTGTTCTGGCTATTATTTTGGTGAGAACAGTTTTTTTATTTTATTTATTTGGATTGATTATCTTTATTTGTTTTTTCTAAACGACTAGTTTATCGGTATCGGTTGTTAGTTTATTTATATATTTGGATGTATATATATATATATATATATATATATATATATATATATATATATATATATATATATATATATATATATAAATCTCCTGATTTTCCAAGTTAAAAGCTGTACATGTTCTTTTTACTTTTATTTTTTTTTTACATGTGTATTCAGCACTTTAATACTACTGTTACCTGGTCTAATTCATTAACCTTTTATATATATATTATATATACACACACCCACACACACACAAATGAATATATAATATCTATAGCACATTGAGTGCTGGTAACGAAACTCAGTTGTGAGGAAAAAGACGTATGTATATTTATTATTAACATATTTAATTTATATATATATATATATATATATATATATATATATATATATATAATTATTTATTTGAATATTACAACATAAATATGTTATATTTCTTCACTTGCTTTATTTACTTTTCTGCGTCAACGTATGGGTCAATATATTTATATGTGCTTATCTATGTGTATGTTTATGTGCGTATGTCTGTATATGCGTACCTAT
>OZ038517.1:4261265-4263765 GCA_964036315.1 Acanthosepion esculentum | reverse complement strand
ATTTTTAAGAAGACTGTAGACGTATTTGTTGTACTGTCTGGTCATTTGTAGACTAACTTCCTCCCCCCCCCCGTCTTTCGTACACTGAATATTTATATTTTCTCAAATCTTGTGGTTGCCGTGATTTTGCCGTTAATTTGTCAGCATAAAAACAATATGGCTTCCACACGAGATTTTTTTTTATGTACGGATGTCCATGAGGTAAGGTTTTTTTGAGGTTTTTTTTTCAAACTACAAAAATAAAATTCCTTGTTTGCTGTTTTTGGGGCATTCTTTGTTTTTTTGTTTTTTTTCAGTGTTTCTGATCACCCGTTTTGATTTCAAGTTCCTATTTTCACATTGGACAGGAAAATATATTTTCCAATACCAACCTCAAATCTAAAATAAATAATCAATAATTTGGGTCCATTATAGTAGATCAAAATGACAATACGCTTTCTTTGATTCTCATTCAAGGGATATTACACCGAACTCAACTTTGTAGATCAACTTCATAAATGCATATTACTACTGTAGCGAGTTTGATCCTCACTGGGTGATCCACATTTATGGATTTGTGCAGGACAAAGCCAAGCTCTTACAGCTTAATCTGTGGGGGACTACAATGCCCAAGACCCAGTCTACCATGAGAAGCTCTTGAATACTGAATGAGGTTGTTCTAAGGGCTTAAATCAAAGCTTCCTAAACCTTTTTATTTTTGTGCAACCATTGAAATAGTATGACCCCCCAGTCTTATACTCAAGCGAGTCACTTAATGATGCATGAATCCCCCCTCCCACATACAGGCCCGGGCCACTAACCAGTGACATAACTAAATACATTCCCTATCATTATTATAATTTTAAATAATATAAGAGGTTGAAGGCTTTAACATAATAACCAAGAATTTTCTAACAATATGCCGCACGTGTATGGTAAAATTACAAATATAAAATTAAAGAAACATTATTCAAAATGCATTAGCCTCTTTACAACTGTTTCTCACAGAACTCCGGGATTCTGGGGAACTCCGGTTGATAAACACTGGCATAGATTGTAGTGGTCAGAGAAGCATCCCCTCGGAAGTCTGTTCCACACAGAGACAGTTCTGGGGAAGAAGAAGTCTCAGTGGGATTTCCTCCTTACCAATGGAATACAAAGAGAATGCCAATGAGTTTCTCCTCTGTATGTGGCATGGTGGCCATAGCTATGAATCTCCCAACTGAAGGAACTAAGAAATTTACCGAGTCTCAACATTTGCCCTAGTAATAGTGAGTCTAGCAATGTTTTGTCCGTGCAGAAATGGGTTGCACAGTGGAAATTAATTAATCACCTATCAGGTAGCATGATCGCTTTTTTAACTCTCTCAAAGCTGGACAGGGAGGACTGAGCAGCACCGACACAGCAATACTCCATTCTTGGTCAATTATGAAAACTATAGACAGCACACAGGTACTTTCTAGAACCGGCCATTCTTCCAGCATCTTTAGTGATGGTACAGATATACGAATTCCAATTATTCGAGGCAAAGAGTCTCCTTACGAGTAGAACCCAGAATGGAGCAAATTTAGGACCGTCTCAGTAGTGATGAAACATCACTAGTTTTGTTTTGGGGGTACGGAATGATAAAAAATGGTCTTCCCCCACAGATTAAGCTGTAAGAGATTGGATTTGTCCTGTACAAATGCATAAATGTGGGTCACCCAGTGAGGATCAAACTCGCTAACCGAGTTTGGTGCAGTGTCCCAAGTGTGAGCCCCCAAGTGAGAATCAAAGAAACTGTACAGCATTTTTAGTCTGCTGCAATGCACCCAATGTGAGAATCGAAAACATACTGGTAAACTGGTCTGTATAGACAAGCCTCAAGCAATGATTCATGTCTAGTCACCTCGAGGTATTTAATTAGGCTCAGTAGGTGGGTGCTCTGTTATCATGATCTTATGCCAAACAAACAGATTAATAAATATAGATAGATGGAAATTGTGAGAAGAGAAACTATAAGGACCAGTAAACAAAATCTTGGAAGGAAGAAGTGACACCCCCAAAATAAAGTTCCATCCTGACCGTCTCGATTATATGGGAGTGAGGGGGATGAACACGTAAGGAGAGAAATAACCATCCTATCCCCCGCTCCATGACCCCTCCCCCCACCACAACGCATTTTGCTCTCTTTCCTACCCACTAAAATACCTCTGCTCTTACTAAGCATATACGCCACCCCAGGTTGGTCAGGCCACCCCTTTGTCGCAATTTCGCTTATAGATACGCAATTTTTTTTCGAAACAATCCCTACCCACATTCAAGCAACCTTGTAGGTTTTGGGTGGGGCAGCCTCCTCTTCCCACAACCTTTCGAGTAATGAGGAGAAAACAGACGAAATTGTTCACAGGTGTGGGTGTGTTATGAACTGGGGGAAGTTTACCCCAAGTAGAAGGCCAGAGAACGTATCAGGGTGGGGAGAAGAATAAGTTATACTCACCCCCTCTGCCACTTATCCCAGCACACAGCTGGATTCTTCCTA
>OZ038517.1:4176265-4253765 GCA_964036315.1 Acanthosepion esculentum | reverse complement strand
GCACAAGGCTGAGTTATTTGTCGCTAAATATGGCTCATGACTGACTGTAAAGACCTCAGATAAGTTGTCTGGATGACTGAACTCATTCTTTGCATTGCTTTTGTAATTACCACAACGTTACACAAACTTCTTCAGATCAAAGAGATGTGAGGGGTAGGCAAGGGCCATTTTATTCATTTATTTTTTTTTTTTTGCCAGCAATCTGCAAAAAAACAAAAAAAAACAAAAAAAACTGTTTTACCAAATAAAAGTTGTCTTTATACTGGAGTCATGCAACAGACTAGTGATTCTCAACTGATATGCTGCAAGACCATCTATATATATATATATATATATATATATATATATACTGACCACTAATATTATATATATATATATATATATATATATATATACACTGACCACTAATATTATATATATATATATATATATATATATATATACACATATATATATATATACTGACCACTAATATTATATATATATATATATATATATATATATATACTGACCACTAATATTATATATATATATATATATATATATATATACTGACCACTAATATTATATATATATATATATACTGACCACTAATATTATATATATATATATATATATATACTGACCACTAATATTATATATATATATATATATATATACTGACCACTAATATTATATATATATATATATATATATATATATATATACTGACCACTAATATTATATATATATATATATATATATATATATATATATATACATACTGACCACTAATATTATATATATATATATATATATATATAATGACCACTAATATTATATATATATATATATATATATATATATATACTGACCACTAATATTATATATATATATATATATATATACTGACCACTAATATTATATATATATATATATATATATATATATATATACTGACCACTAATATTATATATATATATATATATATATATATATATACTGACCACTAATATTATATATATATATATATATACTGACCACTAATATTATATATATATATATATATATACTGACCACTAATATTATATATATATATATATATATACTGACCACTAATATTATATATATATATATATATATACTGACCACTAATATTATATATATATATATATATATATATATACTGACCACTAATATTATATATATATATATATATATATATATATATATATATATATATACTGACCACTAATATTGTATGTATGTATGTATGTGGGAGAGAGAGAATATTAAAGGTACAGCTTTAGTATTTGAATAAATAAATATTCAACTTTATTTTCAAATAATTCTTTTCACTATTCTTCGATTGTTATTTTAAATACTTTGTTTTAATATTCATTTTTTGAAAAGTATTTTTATTTTTTAACCTTTTAAAATTTTCCTTTATTTAAATAAATGAATATTAACCTTTTTTTCATATATTATTATATTTCATAAATTTGTTTAATTCAAAATTTTAATAAAGTTATAGTGAATTATGAATTAATAGTCAAAGTTTCCGATATGTAGCACTGAGCATTTGAATTTCCAATTTTTTAAAAGTATATAATTGAAATTTGTACTTATCGCACGTTTGACCAAACCATTGAAGAAATCGCAAAAAAATACAAGGCACAGGTTTCACACTAAATAAGCGGCACAAATAGTTGAATAGAAACAGTGAAATAAAGTAAGTTCATATTTGTGTGCGTATTTTTTTTTTTAAATCTATGGTTTTATTTCATAACATTTTTAAATGTATATCATTTAAAAATTTTGCTAAATATGCCATATTTCCTTCTGCTTCTTGGTGTGTCATTGCTTAGAAAAGTTGAGAAATCTTTTTTTTTTTTCATATTCCATAGATTAAACCCTAAAGATCAAATATTTTAAAGATTAAAAAAAAAATTCATTGAATTTTAATAAAATTTAATAGGGGGTCCAGATTACTATATAAATTCATTGTAATTTGATCCCCCCTATGAAAACCAAAATAAAGATTCTCATGCCACATGATTTCCAAAAATTAAGAAAGACAATTATTTTGAAATTCATAATCTGGTGTCCTTATTTAAAAATCAAATAAAGTAATATATGAAAAAAAAATTAAAAAAAATAAACAAACTACAGACATCTGTCTATATTTAAACTATTTATATCATTCAGACTGTTGTCCTCATCTTTGCTGTCATATTCATGACGTTTCGTCCATTGAAAGCTCCAGCCTTCTTCAGGATCTGTCTCTTTTTCTAAGATAATGTAACTATTCTTAGGCATTATAACTATCTACACCAGTGGTTCCTAACCTTCCCAAATATTTTCCACTCATTAAAGCCTTTTTGCAATAAAATAATAAAAAACAAAGAATATTATATGAGAATTTTTATTCCCATAAATCAACATATCCTGTATTCAATATCGGGTATAAAATAATAATGGTGAATGTCAGTGGGACAGTTGTGCCTGGTGCTTCTTGACTACTGCAGCAATATTTGGGCGAATGTGAGAGAGACACACTCTTAACTCTTCTTCAATATTTTTAAGTCTTTCACAGTTTTTATTTTTAATGTTGTTTAGGTAAGAAAATCCCAGTTCACATAGGTACGAAGTTGAGAATTGCAGTAAAATTTTGTAAACTTTTTTACTTAGAGTTGGATACTCTTCCATAACAGAAATCCAAAAGGCGTCCAATGGCAGTTGTGCGTACTTCAATTTGAGACCACGATCACTGGAAAGGCTTGCTAATTCTTCCTCTTCACATAACTCAAAATTGAAAAGGTTGATGACTGATAAATCTAGAAATTCGGCCATTTTGAATTGAGCGGTGTCATCATGATTAAGAAATTGAATGTCTTTATTAAACAAAATGAAATTAAATGGCTTCTAGGTATTATCTCTTCGCGGCACACCAGTAATCATTGGGAACCACTGATCTACACTATTGACATTGTTTAGACTGTTGTCCTCATCTTTGTCATATTCATGACGTTTTGGCTGTTGTACACTTTGGCTTTCCTCAGGTGATACTTGTTGAAATTTCGAACCAAATGAGATACGTTTTCAGTGTGATCTGACCATAGAAAACAAGAAAATTATATTTTTTCTGCAGATATTTGGTGTAAAACTCAAACAAACCATTAACAAACAACATTTATTTGTTATAATTTTTTTGCCTCTCATGAACTGAAAATTTGTTCCTGTTCAGTAATATGATCCAAAGATTGATTGATTGCTTTGCTTTGGTTTCATTTACGGCATATCAACACCTCAATGGGTTATTTAATGCTGACAAGATTTTTATTGTCTGTCTATATTTCTGAGATGAGGTATTATGTACAGTATTTACATTAGTCGGACTATTGTCCTCATCTTTGTCACAACGTTTCGGCCGTTGTACACTCTGGCCTTCTTCAGGTGGTTGGAATTTCGAACTGAACCCTTTATTTCGATCACTGGGGTAGACTGTTCTAGTTCCACATGCCATGTTTGATGGATGTCAGTTATCAGTTATTTCCTGCTAATTTTCCCTCTGAAAGTTCTCCACTGCCTTAACCGGGTATTGAACTCACACTCTTTGGGTCTGTCACTGGATCTAACCAACGCCTTTATCCACTGTGCCATGTGTTCTTGACACATGGCACAGTGGAAAAAGGCGTTGGTTAGATTCAGAGGGAAAATTAGCAGGAGATAACTGATAACTGACATCCATCAAACATGGCACGTGGAACTAGAACAGTCTACCCCAGTGATCGAAATAAAGGGTTCAGTTCGAAATTCCAACCACCTGAAGAAGGCCGGAGCGTACAACGGCCAAAACGTTGTGACAAATATGGCGACAAAGATGAGGACAATAGTCCGACTAATGTAAAAGATTTTTATTGCTGATAATATTTTTTTCAAAAATGTATTGCTGGTAATTTTTTTTTTTTTTTCAAAAATGTATTGCTGGCAATAATCTTTTTCTTTAAAAATTCATTGCTGGTAATAATTTTTTTACAAAAATGTATTGCCAGTATTAAAACCTATTTTTACACTTTCATAATACTTTGACCCCAGTTTGGGGGTTAACTATTTACCCATAGCTGGGAACCTAACAGGTGCTACCACCCCAGGTCAGGGTGGACCTGAGAACACCAGCAACTAAAAACTGGTTCCACACTCCTCAAAACCTGATCAGAAGTCTTGCTGTTGGATGCAGTTTTTCATCTTACCCAGAATTTTTTTTTTTGTTTTTTTTGCAGTTAAACAACTTTTTGTGGGTTAAAGTCAAAAAATATTTTGGATTTTAAGAATAATTCTATTTTTTTTTTTTACTAAATATTGCATTAACAATTTTTGTTTTGAGAATAACAATTATTTTTCCAGATACAAGTCCTACTGTTTAACCCATACCTGGAAGGGAAGGAGATGGATCAATACCTTTTCCAGGGGTATTTGCATTAAACTGAATGTAACAAAGCCAACTAGACAATCCAAGGAAAGCAAGGACTGGTGTTGTTGCTGCAGGCACGGAAATTAAAGGGATCAAAATAAATTTTTATTTTTCTAAACATTTTAATGTTTTTTGTTTTTTTTATTATGCAACTATTTAAATATATTAAGTTTTTGAATATCTGTTACAAATTGTGCTATTCATTTTAAAAAAACTAACAAATTTCTGGATAATGGTTGCAGGATATGGAGACCAGAGTTTAATGATCAAAAGGAACAAAATAAATATTTATTTCTTAAACATCTTAATGGTGTTTTATTTTGCTACTAACAACAATAAATGAAAACAAAGTCTAATTTTGTTGGGATGGTTCCAAATTTTTTCAGAAAGATTAAAATCATTTTTCAAGATGGTTCCAGTACGATGGTGGGAAAAGAAGGGTAGTCTGGAGCCCTTGTAACAAGGTAGGTAGGTCTGATGAAATATATAGGCACATGGCTTAGAATGTACACTTTCCAACCACGAGATCCAAGTTAGGATCTCAGCATGGTCAATTTGTCAGGAAAGTGAATTCTTGATGTTGGCAAGCTGGGGAGGTGATCACAGTGTGCCCAAAAATCATACCACAGCCTTGTGAATGAAATTGGGTAGACGGTACTCTTTATAAGTCATAGATGGTTGCACTAGTATGAAGTCACAAGTCACTGTAACCAAGGCTTATAAGGATTGAATGATTCATTCTCTACAGCTTATTCATTTTTTATGGCTTAACCATTTGCAGATTATTTAAAGCCAGACAAACATTTTTAGTTTGTATGAATATTTTTCAGTGGGGAGGGGGAGGATAATAATAATTTAGTGATACAAATCTTACTAATCAACCTATAGCTGGGGGGAGAAGATGTGGATTCATACCTAATAAGAATTTGATAAGCAAACAAGAAATTATGTGGACGTAAAATGGGGGATCAATTCTATATTACAATCAATATATAAACTGATCCCTTGTTTTGTGGCCATGATATTTTCTATATATTTATATTCCAGAGAATGTAAATAATACTAAAAGACATGCAGGTGTAGCTAATCAGTACTTTATTGATTAATTCGTTTTCTACTGCTTATCAACAAACAAGAAATTATAATGTAAAGTGGGGGATCAATTCTATACTAAAATCAATATGTAAACTGACCTCTCACTTTGTGGTCATGGTAGTTTCAATACAGTTATATTCCAGAGAAGATAAATAAATCAAAAAAGACATGCCTGTGTAGCTAATCAGTATTTCATTGATTGATTCATTCGTTTTCTACGGCTTATCAACAACCAAGAAATTATAAGTGGATATAAAGTGGGGGATCAATTCTACATTATAATCAATATATAAACTGACTTCTCACTTTGTGGTCACGATTGTTTCTATACATTTATATTCCAATGAATGTAAATAAATCTAAAAGACATGCCTGTGTAGCTAATCAGTATTTGATAGATTGATTCATTTTCTATGGTTTATCAACCCTTTGCAGGTTATTTAAAGCCAGAAAATATTTTTAGATTGTAAGAATTTTTTTTGAGATAGTAATTAATGGTTTTAGTGATGCAAGTCTTACTAATTAACCCATAGCTGGGGAAAGAAGAGGTGGATTCATACTTTGCCAAAGGTATTTACACATAAGTGATTATAGTGTACCTAACAGAAATTGGAACTTGGCTCTCCAATTAACAATTCTGTCATCATCCATTACATCACCCACATATCCTAGCTTACAGCAGCTGGTATTCCCCAGCGGTCACCCATCTAAGTACTGACCAGGCTCAACATGGCTTAACTTAGTGAAGTTAAGCCATGTTGAGCCTGGTCAGTACTTAGATGGGTACAATGTTTCGACGTTATATGGTCATAAACCTCCAAGGATTTGAGTATATTGGCGTTGTTCAAACTGTTCATCATGTAAGATTATATGTTCTCTCCCAGAAACTGTAACTACGGTCTTCTCAGCTTAGTTGCAGGTGGGCTCTGTGGGCGTTGAACAAACACAAATGTGCCTGAGCAGACATCTGCAACAGGGATTGGCTAGCCGTCCTAACAGTTGAGTGTCTTAGGAAAATGGAGTAGCCAACTATTATTTATACTGTATATGTCAGCATACAAGGTGACCGGTTAAGCTTAAAATATATCACCCCTCCCCACAAAATAAGGAGCTGTCTTATACCCCAGGTTTAAAATGTGAACTTTAAATCAAGGCCCCGATAACTACCGGTAAAAGAAGGGAATACAATGCATCTTCAAAAATTCAAATGCAATATCAATCATTGTCTTGATTACTCTTCTATTCTTCTTGTTCCCTAATTTTTCTCTTTTTTCTTGTTCTTTCATACACGGTAAGCCTTTGTGTCTTAGTGGCTTTGTTGCCTTGTATGGGGTGATATGATAAAACAAAAAAAAGAAAAAATAAAGATGATTAGTTGGTTGGTTGGTTTTGAGGATTTTAAAAGCATACAAAATTTGGCCTAGTAAAAAATAATCAACCATCTTGTTTGTGTCTTTGTAAAGCCGAGTTAGGGTTGGGTTAACTTTCTCAGAAGGTAAGGTACAGACACAACTGTGATTGCTATCTTCCACCCACTGCTCTGTGCACAAGGGGTGCAAAAATGCACCGTGAATGGGCAAACACGGTGTAATCATGCAACTTGTAGGAAGTGAGAAAGAATGCAGATACTAACGCACATACACAGTTCAGCATTTCCACATTCTGTCTGTACCCCTCTACTTCCTCACTCACAAAGCAGGAAGAGACAAACGAATGTGTCGGGGGTGCTGATCTCTCCTTTATCCCTCCCTCCCCTCCATAAACAGCATTCCTGCAAGAGACGTATGGCACAAGCAAGCAGAAAATCAAACAAGCCAATCGCAGCAAAGCAACTGGTGCCAAAAATCCAGCTCAGACTCTTAAAGCCCAAGTCTGTCTGCCTAAGCAGAGGTGGCAATCTCTAGTCATGGCTCAGCTGGTAAGAACTGCTGGGTTTGGGACAAAGAAAAAAAAACGAATTTTATGAATTAACTTCAGTTAATTATTTTTTTTTTTGGTTTTTGCTATTTTAATGAAGATATTACTTGAAAATTATTCTCCTTGGCTTTAGCAGATTACCTCTCACCTCCAGCTGGCCTTGTGTCAAACCTATGGACTAATTAACAGCAGTGATGAGAAAGCTTATAAATAGATTTGCTCACAGTGATTTCAATCCACCCTGGATGTACCCGTCTTCACTACCATCAGTACTATATACAAACAGGTGATGAAAAGTTCTCAGCCAGACAAAAAGCTATGAAGAAAAAAAAATGAATAAAACAAAAAGTATATATACTAAACATAAGACAAAAGTAAATAAAATAAGTAAATAAAAATAAATAAATAAAAATGGAAAAAAGTAAATAAAAATAAAAAAGTAAATAAAAAATAAAAGATAAGTAAAAAAAACCTGATTTGTAGCCATTTGATCAAATTTCACAAAGTGAGTCCTGCAAAGTTCAAATTTTGCAAAGTGAGTGTCTATCACTCCTCTTGTACTTATGCCAGACTAAAGTAAGCTTCAATATTTATCTATATCTCTGAGATGAGGTATTATGATTACTTGCATTATTTACATTATTCAGACTGTTATCTTTATTGCCATATTCACAACGTTCTGGCCATTGTACACTCTGGCCTTTATGTCTATGTCTCTCTATATATTTGTCTATATCTCTGAGATGAGGTATTATGATGACTTGCATTATTTACATTATTCGGACTGTTATCCTCATCTTCATTGCCATATTCACAATGTTTCACCTGAAGAAGGATGAAGTGTATAACGACCGAAACGTTGTGAATATGGCAATGAAGATGAGGATAACAGTCCGAATAATGTAAATAATACAAGTAAGCTTATTAGAAAAAAAAAACTGTTGACTACCTCTGGCATTAGTCTGGCACAAAGCTACAAACGTAGAGTACTTAGCATAAATTAGATTCCCTACAGTATCACTGTGATGTGTGAAACTCACTTTGGTTTATTGATAAATTTTAATTATCAACTCAAAAATAAACTTTTTTTTAATCATTTCACCCCAAGCAAGACAACAAAGCCACTAAGATGCAAGGGGGCGTTACAGAATGTGAAAGAATATCAGAAAAAAACATTATTAAAGAGCGAGAACAATAAAAGAACAGGAATTACAATAATAATGATTAATATTGATCTTGAAAAATTTAAATGCAAAGTTGACAGGAAAGCAAGACGCCAGAGGCAAGTTCCACAAGCAAAAATTGAGTTAGAACAAAATAGAAGAGTAATCAGGAAGACTAGATAATGATAGACATTGCATTTAAATTTTTGAAGATCAAAGTTGACTGGAAAGCAAGAAGCCGGAAGAGAGTTCCACAAGCGAAAATTGAGTGAGAACAATAGAAGAGTAATCAGGAAGACAGTAGATAACAATTGACATTGCATTTAAATTTTTGAAGATCAAACTTGACTGGAAATCAAGAAGCCGGAATAGAGTTCCACAAGCGAAAATTGAGTGAGAACAATAGAAGAGTAATCAGGAAGACAGTAGATAACGATTGACATTGCATTTAAATGTTTGAAGATCAAAGCTGACTGGAAAGCAAGAAGCCGGAAGAGAGTTCCACAAGCGAAAATTGAGTGAGAACAATAGAAGAGTAATCAGGTAGAGAGTAGATAATGATTGACATTGCATTTAAATTTTAGAAGATCAAAGTTGACTGGAAAGCAAGAAGCCGGAAGAGAGTTCCACAAGCGAAAATTGGGTGAGAACAATAGAAGAGTAATCAGGAAGACAGTAGATAACGATTGACATTGCATTTAAATTTTTGAAGATCAAAGTTGAGTGGAAAGCAAGAAGCCGGAAGAGAGTTCCACAAGCGAAAATTGAGTGAGAACAATAGAAGAGTAATCAGGAAGACAGTAGATAACGATTGACATTGCATTTAAATGTTTGAAGATCAAAGTTGACTGGAAAGCAAGAAGCCGGAAGAGAGTTCCACAAGTGAAAATTGAGTGAGAACAATAGAAGAGTAATCAGGAAGACAGTAGATAACAATTGACATTGCATTTAAATTATTGAAGATCAAAGTTGACTGGAAAGCAAGAAGCCGGAAGAGAGTTCCACAAGCGAAAATTGAGTGAGAACAATAGAAGAGTAATCAGGAAGACAGTAGATAACGATTGACATTGCATTTAAATTTTTGAAGATCAAAGTTGACTGGAAAGCAAGAAGCCGGAAGAGAGTTCCACAAGCGAAAACTGAGTGAGAACAATAGAAGAGTAATCAGGAAGACAGTAGATAACGATTGACATTGCATTTAAATTTTTGAAGATCAAAGTTGACTGGAAAGCAAGAAGCCGGAAGAGAGTTCCACAAGCGAAAACTGAGTGAGAACAATAGAAGAGTAATCAGGAAGACAGTAGATAACGATTGACATTGCATTTAAATTTTTGAAGATCAAAGTTGACTGGAAAGCAAGAAGCCGGAAGAGAGTTCCACAAGCGAAAACTGAGTGAGAACAATAGAAGAGTAATCAGGAAGACAGTAGATAACGATTGACATTGCATTTAAATTTTTGAAGATCAAAGTTGACTGGAAAGCAAGAAGCCGGAAGAGAGTTCCACAAGCGAAAATTGAGTGAGAACAATAGAAGAGTAATCAAGAAGACAGTAGATAACGATTGACATTGCATTTAAATTATTGAAGATCAAAGTTGACTGGAAAGCAAGAAGCCGGAAGAGAGTTCCACAAGCGAAAATTGAGTGAGAACAATAGAAGAGTAATCAGGAAGACAGTAGATAACGATAGACATTGCATTTAAATTTTTGAAGATCAAAGTTGACTGGAAAGCAAGAAGCCGGAAGAGAGTTCCACAAGTGAAAATTGAGTGAGAACAATAGAAGAGTAATCAGGAAGACAGTAGATAACGATAGACATTGCATTTAAATTTTTGAAGATCAAAGTTGACTGGAAAGCAAGAAGCCGGAAGAGAGTTCCATAACTGAGAGAATAAACTCAGTATGGAACTTACAGTTCCATCTTTGCCATTTCAACTATAAAATGATGAGACATTGCTGCCAAACTTATAAAATTTCTATTCTCTTTTTATTGTGAAGTTTTCTTTTTTTATGTCCATTAATTTTATTTAAAATAAACACTAATCAATGAAATAATATGAAATGGTAGTTCCAGCTGTTTCTAGAGAAAGGCATTATTGCTAGGAACTAAGTCTTCCTATAAACATTTTTAAATAAGTGAATGAAATAAGACGATATGGTGGTGCCATCCATTAGGAGAGGTAGACAATTAGGAGGAGGCTGAAGATATATCTTCCTATAATGTTTTTGTTTAAATTAGGTTAGTTAATTCATGTTGAATTTATGAAATGAGGAATCATCATTATTTATACTATTTACATTCATATCATTTTACTCATCTTTGTTCACAACGTTTCAGATGTTGTACCCTTAAGACTTCATCAGGTATATAATCGTTCCAGGTAACCTATTATGAATTCCAAACTGAACCCTTTATTTACCAACACTTAAGACAATCAGTTATTGAATTAAAATGTTGGTTTGCAAAGTTGGTAATTGTGAGTTCAATCCAGAGCATGGGCAGTGTGTACTTGGACTCAGTGAAAAGAGGGTGAGCACTAACTGAGTAGTACTAAAAATAAGAACTAGACGAGATATCCCTAGACATCGGCAGTGGAATGAGAACATTCTCCACCCATAGATTAAATAAAGTGTTCAACCTTTTGTTGCTCTATCGCTACTTCCATGGAAAGTATTCAGACAAACTACATTCCTTAGATCCACCAGTTCTAACCTTCATGGTTAAGACCTGCTGTGCCATTGCCTATTACAGCAAACCACACTTTATTCTCTTCATATTTCATTGGTGAGATGTAAGTTTGACTCAAGCAGCTTCTTCCGACAAATGCTATTGGGTTGGTGCATAATTATCAGGCGTTTTTAAACAATATTTATTATGAAAAAAGAAAGATAACAATTCAACAATAACATTTTTAAAAGATCATTCCAGAGCGTATGATTATCGACAGGCATTTTTATAACATGAAAATAAAATAAGATTTTTATTAAAAAAAAAGTAAAGAAAACAGCAATTTTTATTAACAAATAACTCCTCTAGAAAAACGCCTGATAATTATGCATCAACCCAATACTTAGTGGAACCGACTCCTAAAAGCAGGGTCAGCTGCAAGTTCTGGTAACTCGGGCAGTCGACCAGGGATGCCATCAAGGCCGAGGGCACCATCATGACTCCACATCATGTGTTTGGGATCTTCCGAAACTAAAGATTATAAAAACATACTTACAGTCATCCATGACTCAAGACAGATTAATTTATTTGTCTATCAATGGAAAATAATCTTGTAAAGAAGATAGGTGTAGAAAACACCATGAAAAGATTTGCAGATCTAAAAGCTAGAAAAAATGTTTAGTTAGGATAATGAATGTTTTCATTAGCTTGTATGAAGTGTTGCATATTGTAATAAACTCATTATTCTACATTTTAAATTTTTCTTGTGAAAATTTTCAAAAATGACATTTAAGGGTGACAAAGTTCAGCTTGCCTGGCATGCCAGCAACCCTAGGGCCGTCACTGCCTAAGAGAATGCTTCCCTGATTATAATATTAACCTGTTTAAATCTAGGGCTAACCATTATCTTCCCTGCAAACTGTGCCTCTGTAAGCATCTACCCAAGTGGTTCTTGAGCCCTGTACAGGGGAAACATTGTAAAAAAAAAAAAAAAAAAATGTAAAAATGTTTAGAGTTCCCTGTAGGTTACCTGGAGCGATACACACCCGATGAAAGGTGCAATGGCCAAAAAAAAAAAATAAATAAATAAAACCCAAATATAAAGACAATAGTCTGAATATAAATGGTGGCTCCATCAATAAATAAGAGGATTTTTAATGTTAGCTAAACTGCAAGAAAACAAATTCTTACAACTTATTTGAAATTCAACTCAAGTAAAATGACTAAATAGCAGTCAGGTAGCCATCCTTGTGCAAATTAATTGAAACAAAACAAATAATTTTATTATTATTATTTCTTTTTTAATATTTTTCAATGAAACATGACCCAGTGTACATATTAGTACTTTGTACATCCATTCTATGAAGTCATTCCTTGCAAGTTGACCACAGATTCTTGATTGGATTTAAATCAAGAGAGTTTCCCAGCTAGTTGATAGTACTATAATTTGCTCACTGGTAAGGCTTACCAGTGTGTTCGTGCAGCGTTACAATTTTTGTACTCTTCCTTGGAGTAATGTCCATCGCAGACAATGGCTGTAGGACAACTAATCGATAGTCAAGACAATAGTGTCTGGGTGTGATGAAAATCTGACGCAATCACGGATGACAATATTTTTCAGGTCAAACAATTTTCATCACACACCACAAAAATAGATTCATATTACTGCACACAACTGCAAATGACCTAATCTAAGAAAAAAATAGAAATCAATTACACCCTGTCACTCCAGTGGGTCTAAAACTGACCTTATGGTCAAAGAAAGGAAACTAAAGCGGTTGTTTCAATTAATTTGCACAAGGGCGTAACTGAAACATTTTTCCAGTTGAAAACACCCAAGTTTATTATCTCCCTTACGTCATCTGCAGTAGATTGATCAGTTTAAATATGATTGATCGATTTGCTTATTGACTTTTTGTGGGTTATTTAAAGCCAGAAAATACAGGGTGCAACAGAAACATCTCTCACATATACCCCCCAGAAATACTTCCCATATAATGGTAAGACATTAGCTAGATGAAGACTCCATTGGCACTAATATCTTACCATTATTTGAGGGATATGTGGGAGGTATTTCTGCCACACACTGCATTCTTACATCGTAAGAATTACTGATTTACTGATACATGTCCTACTATTTAACCCTTATCTGGGGGAGAAGAGTTGGATTCATATCTTTCCCAAATGTATTTGGGCATAAGTGAATATAATGAACCCGACAGGAATTGGAACTCTGCTCTCTGATTTCCAATTCCGAGCCATTGTCCATTACCCCATCCAAGTTTATAGCACCTGCTATTCCCAAGCGGTCACCCATCTAGGTACCAAGCTTGATGTTGCTTAAGTTTAGTGATTGTACGGGAACTGGTGCTTCAACATGATGTGGCTGTAAGCCTTGAAGGAAGTGATAAGAAAGAGAGAAAAGAAAGGTGATAATGCTATCATATGTTTAATGTCTGCTTCAGTGAAATGGGAAACCTTGTCCATTTTGAATCTTTCCATTTGTACCCTCTTACTTCTTTAAATAATGACCTGCATTCATACTCATGATTGTTATTGGAATATTTTCTTAAAGTTAAGCTCAAATATTTTATGATCCAATAGAAGAATTTTCACAGGAATGTTATGGTTGTGGAACTCGGTTCAGGCTTATTCCATCGTAAAGTTAGGAATTAAAATTCCTCAGAAAATCCAAAATTTTCACAGGTATTGCAAATAAAGAATGAATTTAGAAGAAACATTTCAGTTGATTTCCCTACCGTCCTGCAATCAATCTGTCAAAGTATTTGAAGCCAAATTATATATACTGTATAAACTCGTGTATCATGCGACCGTTGAAGACCTAATATTGAAGCTAATTTGACTACAGTAAATGGATATATAGTTTGTTCAATGGTGTGGCCAGTGTCAGCATAACATAGGCCAGTTTTATATCTCATGTATGATCAGTGGGGGACAGACAAGCCTGATTTGGGGCTCTGGGCAGTGTTTATGACCCTCACTATATTATCAACATTTGATTTTTCCTACCTACATTTACATACATTCAAATTAATCTAAGCATAACTGACTATAAAAAGGATGAATAATTCTTGTGGATTTTGACGTCATTCTGAGGTCGTTTTTTTTTTCATGCAAATCTGTGAATATTGTTTTGCTCAGGCTAAATCTCGAAAAAGAAAACACTGTATATTATTCACTATTTTTTATTCATAATGCTGAATGTGTTTAAAATTCTTCAACTTTTTAACAAGAAGGATCTCAAGTTGATTGTTAAAAGTTGCTGTAAAACATTCTTGATTTATTTAAGAGGGAATGATCTGTCCACATGTCTCTAATTTATATTTACTATATAAATTATATTTACTATATAAACTCGCATATCATGCGACCTTTGAAGACCTAAATTTGAAGCTAATTTGACTACGGTAAATATAGTTTGGTCTGTGTAACCAGGGCCAGCAGTACATATGCTAATTTTATATCTTGTGTATAATGCGACCCCTTAAAATTAGCTTCAAAATGAGGTCTTCAAAGTAATGGGTAGTCAGAACGTTCACTTTCCAACTACAAGACCGCATTTGAATCTCACCATGAACGATTTGTCAAGGAAGTGATTTCTTGATGTTATCGGCTTTGGGAGAGAGTTCCAGCATGCGGTCCCTTTGGAAAGTGTCTGAAAACCAAATCATGGGTTAACTCAAACCTTGAGTGAAATTGGGTAGACAGGACTATGGTTGTTAGTGGTTGTGCTAACAGAAAGTCACAAGTCATCATGGCCGAGGGTTTGAGCGCACTGGCCTTGTTCAGACTGTTGATTATGCGCTCTTTCTCTCTCTCAGAAATTGTAACTAAGATCAGCTCAGCATTGCAGTATAAACCACAGGTGGGATCTGTGGGTGTTAAATAAACAAGTGTGCCTGAGCAAGGCAACTGCAACAGGGACTGGCTAGCCATCCTAGTAAACAAGCAAATTCAGATATGAATGACCAGCCAACAACAATGTATTAAATAAATACAGGTACAGTGTAACCCGGATATAAGAGACCCGGATATAAGAAATAGACCAAACCCAGATATAAGAGAAACACGGATATAAGAAATAGACCAAACCCGGATATAAGAGACTTCTTCTCCGGTCCCGACAACTCTTATATCTGGGTTACACTGTATATCAATTTAAACTAAATCCTCCAATTGCTGTCCCTATGTATCTGCAGTCAGTCTAGTAAAGTATGTCTTAAAAAAATAAAAAGGGAAGAGATCGCATAAAACAATGTATTCAAGTCTCACTGAATGTTATTATTCAGTGAGACTTGAATACATTGTTTTGACCATAAGAACAAATTCTTAAAAGATAACTCATCAATCTTTTTTGCTTTTACTACTACTACTACTTTCAAGGCAGTTTTGAACAAAGAGCGAAAAATTATGATTTCACATTTCAGCGAAATTTAGTAAGATTTGTTTAGTAAAACCCATCAGCTTATCTTAAAAGAGATCAGGTTAAAGCCTCAAAAACACTGAAACTCAACCAAGAGGCAAAGTCTTATAATATGCATACTGCTTTTCTATACTTGTAAAATCTTATATGGCTTGACATTGTGTGTAGTAAATATAGCAGCATATATACTACAGTCTATGGTTCACCAACTCATTAAAAAAAAAAAAAAAAGAACAAGTAAGGAATCTTCCGCTCCCTTCCAAGACTGAGAGAGATAATATTCTAGCAGAATATTTTCATGTTGTTTTTCAGTGTTTTGCAGTTGGCAACTTGCAACAGGCCAAACGTAAAAGGCAAAATCGTTTTAGAGGTGATTTAAAAATGGTTCAGGTGGAGATTGGTGAGGGCAGGGCTGAAAGAAGAGGGCGAGAAGCATTTATGTTACCTACACACCCCTGTCTCTCCACTATATTTATTGAGGAAGGAGAAAAAAAATAGATGTTAAGAATGGAAGTATTTGGCAAGTCAAAGGCGGATATATATATATATATATATATATATATATATATATATATATAAATAAAAAGAAAGAACAGTAAGATATAAAATCCAGTGTTCTTATAGATATTTTTATCTTTACACAATAGTGCTCAATGTAAATTTACAGAGCATTAATATTATAAATTAATTGATTTAAAATATGGGTTTTTCGCTACACAGTGATAACCATGTTTCAGAAATGGAAGCTAAAGCTTTTGAATTTAATTTTGTTATTAAACCAAAGAAATTAGTTCCATTTCCTCGTCAAGCGAATTTTGGATATATATATTTTAGTTTACGAAAAACTCGGTAATCCGTATGGGTAGACCCAAGGAGGATAAAATCCAGAGAGCTCAATGTAAATCAGAGCTAATAATTTAAATTAAAATTAAAGTGGTCTGTTTTTAATTTTAAAAATATATATATATATCTCTATCCTTTATAATTAATAAAAAAAAACATGTTGAAATCATTGCACAAAAGCTTTCATGTTTCACTGCTTTGATTGTACTTATTCAGGCAATGATAAGCAGTAACTGGTGATTAAATGATTCTTAAGGAAATCTAAAAACAAAGTGTTACCTCTTTTCTGAAAGTTAAAGTGGGGGGGGACAGGAGGTCAGAATTAAAATTAGACTTGTGGGTATGTCTTGATTAACCAATTAAATGTCAGATCTATGCTAAAAAGAAAAGTAAGCTCAAAGGGTGAAGGCGGTTCAGTTATTTTTTCGTGTCATGATAAACTGTAAAATATTTGACGATCATTGACGATTGTGGAAAATATGACAGCAACAAATGCGTCATGATTCATACTCCACCTGTTGTTCCTCTCATTTGGAGATATATATATATACAAGATATTTTTTATGTTTATACATTTTTTTTTTATAGATATAAGTATTTAAGTAAATGCTCTGTTTATAATAAACAGTATTAACAACATTTACCCGCCTGAATGTTCAAGAAATTTTCATAGAAAATATGCGTCCTCCGACAGGAATTGAACCTGTATCCTATACGGAACTGCCATATAGCCTGACGTGCTTTTACCAATTAAGCCACAAAGGAGCGTTCGGTTAGCAAGGTCGATTTTACTGTTTTTAAACTACAATTCTCCATGATTTTCTCTCGTACATTCATATCTGCTCGATGCATATCCAGATGTAAACAAATGACGTCACACATTATGAAATGCACAAAGTCCGACAATTATTTTAAGACATTTTTTTAGGTTTATACATTCTTTTTATAGATACAAATATTTAAATAAATGGTCTGTTTATAATAAAGGAGGACGCATATTTTCTATAAAAATTTCTCGGACATTCAGGCTGGTAAATGTTGTTAATACTGTTTATTATAAACAGGCCATCTACTTAAATATTTGTATCTATAAAAAGAACGTATAAACATAAAAAATGTCTTAAAATAATTGTCGGACTTTGTCCATTTCATAATGTGTAACGACTATATATATATATATATATATATATATATATATATATATATATATATATATATGCACTGTACTTACTGAAAAGTGCTCAATATCTGTGACAGAGCTAACATATTCATGGATATTAGTTTGTAACATGGGTTTCATGCTTTTGCAATCATCATGCTTTGGCAACTTGCATCAGTTTGTCTGATGATCGCAAAAGCGTGGAACTCAGGCTTTCAAACTAATATCCATGCAACTGAATATATATATATATATGCATAATATCTTACATTAATTGCACAACTCTAAGTTTCATGCTGAATCAATTTTCAAGTGCTGGAGTAATTCCAGCACTTGAAAATTGCTTTGGCATGAAACTCAGAGTTGTGCAGTTAATGTAAGATATTATATATATATATATATATATATATATATATATACACACACAAAATAGCTCTGCTACTTAACATTGAACACGTTTTTTCTATAGAGTATTTATATGTATTTGTATATAATCACTCACTCATATATCTACCTATATTTATCCATTTTTTATATATATATATATAAATAAAAACATTGGGTAAATATATACATTTGAAGTTATATATATAACTTCAAATGTTATTATTAGTGGATACTCATATATGAAAAAGAAACCTCTTTTTTATTTTTATTTTTTCATAACAGTGTGTGCAAAGAAATCTTAAAAATATGCTCGCTGGCAGGGATCAAATCTGTATCCCCACTTTTATAGGAGAAACCACTCTTTGATCTGGTGTGCTTTACTGCTTGGTTACAGTGTCACAGTCCAGCAAGTCTCTCTTTCCTCGTAATGAAACTGACAGAGAGACAGTGAGAGGTTCAAAATAGTATCATTAACAGCTAACAATATCTCTATGTATCTGCATCAATTCCTGTATCAGTCTGTTCATGCTTTTCTATAGCAATTATTAACCTACCATTTATAATACCAGCATACCGAACAAAGTATATATATATATATATATATATATATATATATATATATATATATATATATATATAAAATCAAGAAAAAAAACCTTAAAAGATCCATTTTGGTTATAATTTATTTTGTGAATATTCATCTCTCAGACTGAAAGTTCTTAATAAACGGGTCCTGTCACTGGATCTAACTAACGACTTTATCCACTGTGCATGAATTACTGGGTATTATAAACCCAATGTCTTCAGCAACTATTTTTTACTAGTACTCATATTGCAATTTTTGTTGTTATTATTGCTTTTCTCTGGCATTCCTTATTATTGGTTCCCATATTGTATTCATTTCTATGCTTGGTCGGCTCAGGAGATTTTTGTGGCCTAACATATGTGCTGATTCCTTAAGTTTATGAATTTTCCAATATGGCGACAAAGATGAGGACAATAGTCTGAATAATGTAAATAATGTACATAATACCTCATCTCAGAAATATAGACAGTTGTTAAAAGTGTATATATATATATATTGAATAAAAGTGTGCATCTCTCTGAATTTCAGGTACGAATAGTTATAATTTGTATTCAGACTATTCCCACATATTGTTTGTGACTGTGCATTTTACTCTTTTTTCATATTTTTCCAATGAAACATGACCCAGTGCACATGTTAGTATTTCGTATATCCATTCCACGAAGTTGTTCCTTACAGATTGACCACAGATTCTTGATTGAATTTAAATCAAGAGATTTTCCGAGCCAGTCGATAGTACTTTGATTTGCTCACTGGTAAAGCTTGCCATTGTGTTTGTGCAGCATTACAATTTTCATACGCTTCCTTGGAGTAATGTCCATCACAGATAATGGCCGTAGGACAACTAATCGACAGTCGGGACAATAGTGTCTAGGCGTGATGAAAATCTGATGCAATCACGGATGACACAATATTTTTCAAGGCCAAACATATTTCATCACACACCCTAAAAATAGATGCATGCACATCACTGCAAATGACCTAATCTGAGGAAAAAGATAGAAATTGATTATACGCTGTCACACCAGTGCATCTAAAACTGACCGTATGGTGAAAGAAAGAAAACTAAAGCGCGGTTGTTTCAATTAATTTGCACAAGGGTATAGGCAACCATCAAGCATTCCACATTATGAGTCGATCAAAGGCAGCACATAATACAAATAAGATTTGGGGGCAAACATGGGCCTTTCATGCTTACAATAGGACAGCGTCAAAAGGATGGGTTTTTCCCCACTGTCAATACTTTTATTTTAACTACCTTCACTCATCGGCAATGTTTATTGTTTTAAAAAATTTGTGATAAAACCTAAACATACGATGAAAGTAAATTTATACATTTTTTTTTGTTCTTGAGAATTTACAACAAAAATATTAAACAATATCTATTTATTACATTGTTTATTTACAAGAATAATTTTATATTTACAACATTCTAAAAACTAATACAGAAGTTCCTCAGCTTACATTGGACCTGACGTACAGTGTTTTGTGGTTATGACACAATCTCCCATAATATAATGTCATCACACCCTGCTATATGAGGAAGAGAGCATATGCTATATCGGATTGTGCGGAAGAGGGCGTATGCTATATCAGATTGTGCTACATTCCCTATCTCTCGTTTGTAGTTTTTTTGGGTTTTTTTTATTAACTTTTTGCTCGTCATTATGGCTCCCATGCTTGAGTCTGACGCATGGTGTGCTTATGTAGACAAGTTCCTACCTACATCGAAAATCAGGTTACATCACACCTAGAAATGGATCTCCGACATAAGTCAAGGACCCCCTGTACAGTTAAAACTAATGCAATATTTATCATGTACCAATTTATAAAGAAATAAATGTGAAAAATTTTTTCTTCATAAATTTTTAAACTTTTAGCAAATTAAGAAAATATGTGAACCGACTCTGAGGAAATTCACCATTTTATCAAGTTCAAAATGATTGGCAATTATCCAATGATTTGCTAACCATTCCGATAAACAATCTAATAAATAAGTAGTGTTCCAAGTTTATTATTTTTGTTGTCAATTCTCAAGAACAAAGAAAATGTATAAATCCACTTTCATGTTTTGGTTTTATTAAAACTTGACAAGGAACAGCAAAAACAACATTTTGTTTGAGTATTAAGATTGTCCTATCATTTTAGACTAATATCCTCATCTTTGTAATTTTAAATCTGAGATTTCAAATATTGTCTAAAGTTCTCAGTAGCATTATTTCTTTATTTAAATATCCTTATTCATCTTTTCTTTTTTCTTTTTTTTCTTTTTTTTCCAAAAGTTTTGGCCAATTAATTCTTCAGCTTTCATGAGCATTAAGTGAAGTTCTGAAAGCAACTGCTGCCGTTACTGTAAGAATTATTCCAACTAGTATCCAGATCTTCATTGTTCTAATGCAAAATTTGGATCAGTGAGTTTTAATATTGCCTAAATTTAAGCTCCTGATGAACACAATGAGCCAATGAAGTGCCCAAATTATTGGCCAAAAAAAAAAAAAATAAAGATTGTGCACCCTACCAATTTTAAAGAAAAGATTTTTGGTATTTCTTGATAATAAGAAAAATGCAGTGAAATTGCTTGCAGAGATTCCAATATTAAACATAACTTTCACAGAGGAAGAAACATGGAATTATTCCATGAGAGTAAATTGCACCAAAATTTCAGTTTAAAAAGAAAAATACTTCTTCATTAGGATTTAAGGGAA
Organism: Acanthosepion esculentum; assembly: GCA_964036315.1. Classification (NCBI taxonomy): domain Eukaryota; kingdom Metazoa; phylum Mollusca; class Cephalopoda; order Sepiida; family Sepiidae; genus Acanthosepion; species Acanthosepion esculentum. The sequence goes on along the minus strand of OZ038517.1, from coordinate 4,232,346 downwards.
AAAAAGACTCGATTCAAATGCTGTGATCTTAAAATTAGCTTTAAAATGAGTGTGCAGTTTGAATAATTTTTTTGCAAAATAAGTGAAGGTCAAAGTATAATTTCAAAGAATTTTTTAAAATTTAGAAAAACCTTGGAGGCAATCAACTACAAATGTCTGATTATTATATAGGAGTCAGTGTGCCATAAAAGCACATTCAGTATCAGAACCTTGGAGATGGGATTAAAGACTACGAGAATCTACTTGAAAATCCTTGTTTGGCACTACATGACCATTATATAGGAGTCAGTGTGCCATAAAAGCACATTCAGAATCAGAACCTTGGAGATGGGATTAAAGACTATGAGAATCTACTTGAAAATCCTTGTTTGGCACTACATGACCATTATATAGGAGTCAGTGTGCCATAAAAGCACATTCAGTATCAGAACCTTGGAGATGGGATTAAAGACTACGAGAATCTACTTGAAAATCCTTATTTGGAACTACATGACCATTATATAGGTGTCAGTGTGCCATCAAAGCACATTCAGAATCAAAACCTTGGAGATGGGATTGAAGACTATGAGAATCTACTTGAAAATCCTTGTTTGGCACTACATGACCATTATATAGGAGTCAGTGTGCCATAAAAGCACATTCAGAATCAGAACCTTGGAGATGGGATTAAAGACTATGAGAATCTACTTGAAAATCCTTGTTTGGCACTACATGACCATTATATAGGAGTCAGTGTGCCATAAAACCACATTCAGAATCAGAACCTTTGAGATGAGATTAAAGACTATGAGAATCTACTTGGAAATCCTTGTTTGGCACTACATGACCATTATATAGGAGTCAGTGTGCCATAAAAGCACATTCAGAATCAGAACCTTTGAGATGAGATTAAAGACTATGAGAATCTACTTGGAAATCCTTGTTTGGCACTACATGACCATTATATAGGAGTCAGTGTGCCATAAAAGCACATTCAGAATCAGAACCTTGGAGATGGGATTAAAGACTACGAGAATCTACTTGAAAATCCTTATTTGGAACTACATGACCATTATATAGGTGTCAGTGTGCCATCAAAGCACATTCAGAATCAAAACCTTGGAGATGGGATTGAAGACTATGAGAATCTACTTGAAAATCCTTGTTTGGCACTACATGACCATTATATAGGAGTCAATGTGCCATAAAACCACATTCAGAATCAGAACCTTGGAGATGGGATTAAAGACTACGAGAATCTACTTGAAAATCCTTATTTGGAACTACATGACCATTATATAGGTGTCAGTGTGCCATCAAAGCACATTCAGAATCAAAACCTTGGAGATGGGATTGAAGACTATGAGAATCTACTTGAAAATCCTTGTTTGGCACTACATGACCATTATATAGGAGTCAGTGTGCCATAAAACCACATTCAGAATCAGAACCTTGGAGATGGGATTAAAGACTATGAGAATCTACTTGAAAATCCTTGTTTGGCACTACATGACCATTATATAGGAGTCAGTGTGCCATAAAAGCACATTCAGAATCAGAACCTTGGAGATGGGATTAAAGACTACGAGAATCTACTTGAAAATCCTTATTTGGAACTACATGACCATTATATAGGTGTCAGTGTGCCATCAAAGCACATTCAGAATCAAAACCTTGGAGATGGGATTGAAGACTATGAGAATCTACTTGAAAATCCTTGTTTGGCACTACATGACCATTATATAGGAGTCAGTGTGCCATAAAAGCACATTCAGAATCAGAACCTTGGAGATGGGATTAAAGACTATGAGAATCTACTTGAAAATCCTTGTTTGGCACTACATGACCATTATATAGGAGTCAGTGTGCCATAAAACCACATTCAGAATCAGAACCTTTGAGATGAGATTAAAGACTATGAGAATCTACTTGGAAATCCTTGTTTGGCACTACATGACCATTATATAGGAGTCAGTGTGCCATAAAAGCACATTCAGAATCAGAACCTTTGAGATGAGATTAAAGACTATGAGAATCTACTTGGAAATCCTTGTTTGGCACTACATGACCATTATATAGGAGTCAGTGTGCCATAAAAGCACATTCAGAATCAGAACCTTGGAGATGGGATTAAAGACTACGAGAATCTACTTGAAAATCCTTATTTGGAACTACATGACCATTATATAGGTGTCAGTGTGCCATCAAAGCACATTCAGAATCAAAACCTTGGAGATGGGATTGAAGACTATGAGAATCTACTTGAAAATCCTTGTTTGGCACTACATGACCATTATATAGGAGTCAATGTGCCATAAAAGCACATTCAGAATCAGAACCTTGGAGATGGGATTAAAGACTACGAGAATCTACTTGAAAATCCTTATTTGGAACTACATGACCATTATATAGGTGTCAGTGTGCCATCAAAGCACATTCAGAATCAAAACCTTGGAGATGGGATTGAAGACTATGAGAATCTACTTGAAAATCCTTGTTTGGCACTACATGACCATTATATAGGAGTCAGTGTGCCATAAAACCACATTCAGAATCAGAACCTTGGAGATGGGATTAAAGACTATGAGAATCTACTTGAAAATCCTTGTTTGGCACTACATGACCATTATATAGGAGTCAGTGTGCCATAAAAGCACATTCAGAATCAGAACCTTGGAGATGGGATTAAAGACTACGAGAATCTACTTGAAAATCCTTATTTGGAACTACATGACCATTATATAGGTGTCAGTGTGCCATCAAAGCACATTCAGAATCAAAACCTTGGAGATGGGATTGAAGACTATGAGAATCTACTTGAAAATCCTTGTTTGGCACTACATGACCATTATATAGGAGTCAGTGTGCCATAAAAGCACATTCAGAATCAGAACCTTGGAGATGGGATTAAAGACTATGAGAATCTACTTGAAAATCCTTGTTTGGCACTACATGACCATTATATAGGAGTCAGTGTGCCATAAAACCACATTCAGAATCAGAACCTTTGAGATGAGATTAAAGACTATGAGAATCTACTTGGAAATCCTTGTTTGGCACTACATGACCATTATATAGGAGTCAGTGTGCCATAAAAGCACATTCAGAATCAGAACCTTTGAGATGAGATTAAAGACTATGAGAATCTACTTGGAAATCCTTGTTTGGCACTACATGACCATTATATAGGAGTCAGTGTGCCATAAAAGCACATTCAGAATCAGAACCTTGGAGATGGGATTAAAGACTACGAGAATCTACTTGAAAATCCTTATTTGGAACTACATGACCATTATATAGGTGTCAGTGTGCCATCAAAGCACATTCAGAATCAAAACCTTGGAGATGGGATTGAAGACTATGAGAATCTACTTGAAAATCCTTGTTTGGCACTACATGACCATTATATAGGAGTCAATGTGCCATAAAAGCACATTCAGAATCAGAACCTTGGAGATGGGATTAAAGACTACGAGAATCTACTTGAAAATCCTTATTTGGAACTACATGACCATTATATAGGTGTCAGTGTGCCATCAAAGCACATTCAGAATCAAAACCTTGGAGATGGGATTGAAGACTATGAGAATCTACTTGAAAATCCTTGTTTGGCACTACATGACCATTATATAGGAGTCAGTGTGCCATAAAACCACATTCAGAATCAGAACCTTGGAGATGGGATTAAAGACTATGAGAATCTACTTGAAAATCCTTGTTTGGCACTACATGACCATTATATAGGAGTCAGTGTGCCATAAAAGCACATTCAGAATCAGAACCTTGGAGATGGGATTAAAGACTACGAGAATCTACTTGAAAATCCTTATTTGGAACTACATGACCATTATATAGGTGTCAGTGTGCCATCAAAGCACATTCAGAATCAAAACCTTGGAGATGGGATTGAAGACTATGAGAATCTACTTGAAAATCCTTGTTTGGCACTACATGACCATTATATAGGAGTCAGTGTGCCATAAAACCACATTCAGAATCAGAACCTTGGAGATGGGATTAAAGACGATGAGAATCTACTTGAAAATCCTTGTTTGGCACTACATGACCATTATATAGGAGTCAGTGTGCCATAAAACCACATTCAGAATCAGAACCTTGGAGATGGGATTGAAGACTATGAGAATCTCCTTGAAAATCCTTGTTTGGCACTACATGACCATTATATAGGAGTCAGTGTGCCATAAAAACACATTCAGAATCAGAACCTTGCAGATGGGATTAAAGACTATGAGAATCTGCTTGAAAATCCTTGTTTGGCAATACATGACCATTATATAGGAGTCAATGTGCCATGAAACCACATTCAGAATCAGAATCTTGGTGATGGGATTAAAGATGATGAGAATCTGCTTGAAAATCCTTGTTTGGCAATACATGACCATTATATAAGAGTCAGTGTGCCCATGAAATGTATACTTCATAATTCATCTTGGCATTAGAGGTGTTCAAAGCCAGAACATTAAACTACTTGTGTTGAACAAAAGCCAACTTGTGAAATCAAGTTGGTACCTCACCCTAACGTCATTCACATTTAACAATGCATGACTGACTTATATCCCAGCCCTACAAAAAGAATTTAGAGTATTGTAAATAGTCATTACAACATCATCAATTTGATATAATTCTTACTGAACAAGAAATCTCTTTTTCAGTTGTCAAGGAAATGATCATTCAGAAGTGATTTTCAGATCAATGGCTAACTCGGTCAGCAGACAAATGATCCTAGTTACGATATAAGATAGTCAGACATGCTATTTGATCATAAACTGCCTTCAACTCAAATTGTAGAAACAAGAATTTTCAACAAAATATTTCTAAACTAAATACGAAGGTAGTAAGATTTTGTGTCACTTGAGTGGGGAGGACTTATCTGTCAGCCTTCAAAAAATAAGCAATGATAACTTCCTCAGTCAATAGAAAGTATTAATTGAAAAGTTTTTTTAAAACGAAACCTTTTTTTTCTTTTTATCCTATAAAAACCAAAAAGACTTCAAACATGGACCTGCGTGCCTTAAAAAAAAGGAAAATGTCAAAAAAACATTTTTCTCATGACTGCTTTTTTAACTAACTTTTCTCCTCTGCAATGTTTTTAAAAGTGATGATTAGAATTGTAATAAAACCTAAACGTATGAAAGTGAATTTATAAATGTTCTTTGTTCTTGAGAATTGACAGCAAAAATAATAAACACTATTAGATTGTTTATTTACACTATTTATTCTATTATTTATTGGAACGTTTGGCAAAACTTTGGCCAATTGCCAATTAGTTTCAACTTTATAAAATGGTAAATAATGATTTCCTTGTAGTTGGTTCACAGATTTTAATAATTTAGTAAATGTTTATAAATTTATGAATAAAAAATTGTGTTCGTGTTTACTTATTTACAAATTGGTAAATGATAAATATTGCATTAGTTTTTAGAATGTTGTTAATATAAAATTATTCTATTAAACAATCTAATAAATAAATAAAGAGTTTTTTTAACATTTTTACTGTGTAATTCTCAAATAAAAAGAAAAAAAATGTATAAATTCACTTTCATCATACGTTTAGGTTTTATTACGCTGAGGTGTGAAGGTAGTTAAAATAATAGTGGCGTCGAGGGAAAAAATAATGTTTTTTTTTTAGACACTGTTGTTTGTATGTATGAAGGCTCAACTTTGCCAATGGTTTTGTCCCCTTCAAAGTTCCCCCACCCCACTTTAAGTGTCGCAAATATTTATCCCAACATTTGTGGTTTTCTTTTGGGATTACCATCAGCTGAATCATTGCATACTCGTTAATAACATCCATAACATTTTAATGGTAATTTTCGTGTCTGGGAAAAGGCAAAGTAAAAGCGAAATAAATCTGGATGGCGACAATGCAACTTTTTGCCAAAAAGGAAACGTTAATAACCTACTCATTATAAATGAGAGCCATGTGCTACACAAGCTTACGCAATGGGGTTTTATTACTGACTGAGCAACCCAATGGAAGAGTGCCTGTTCGCACATGCATTGTAATTTCCCTTTAGATTGGTCAACTTAACGTAAGGCTGTGCAACCAGTTCTAGAAATATTCAGACAGGTTGCATCCTTTTTTTTTAATAAAACCTATACATATGATGAAAGTGAAATGGGCACCTTGACATGGTGTAATGGTTAACAAGCTTGTCTCACTAAAACAATTACAACCGAGTAGTGAGTTTGATCCTCAATGGGTGCACCTATACTCTCGGCCTTGTGCCACATCTAAGCTATGCTTAGAAAATCACCATATGACTAAAGTGAACGTCTATATTTCTGAGATGAGGTATTATTTACATTATTTACATTATTGCCCTCATCTTTGTTGCTATATTTATCACTACATTTTGGCCAATGTATTCTCCAGCCTTCTTCAGGTAGTTGAAATGTCGAACTGAACCCTTTATTTTGCTCGCTAGAGGAGACTGTTCTAGTTCTACGTGCCATGTCTAATGGATGTCAGTTATCCACTGCCTTAAGCGGGTATTGAACTCAACTCTTTTGAGTCCTGTCACTGGATCTAACCAACGCCTTTATCCACTGTGCCATGTGTCCTTGAGGACTAGAACAGTCTCCCCCAGCAAGCGAAATAAAGGGTTCAGTTCGACATTCCAACCACCTGAAGAAGGCCAGAGCGTACATCGGCCAAAACATTGTGATAAATATGGCAACAAAGATGAGGACAGTAGTCCAAATAATGTAAATAGTGGACGAAAGTGAATTTATACATTTAAATAATTTTTTTATCCTTTTTTAATACCTTTTTTATTAAAAGGCATTAAACTGATTAATTTAAATAATTTTTTTATCCTTTTTTAATACCTTTTTTATTAAAAGGCATTAAACTGATTAATTTAAATAATTTTTTTATCCTTTTTTAATTCCTTTTTTATTAAAAGGCATTAAACTGATTAATTTAAATAATTTTTTTATCCTTTTTTAATACCTTTTTTATTAAAAGGCATTAAACTGATTAATTTAAATAATTTTATCCTTTTTTAATACCTTTTTTATTAAAAGGCATTAAACTGATTAATTTAAATAATTTTTTTATCCTTTTTTAATTCCTTTTTTATTAAAAGGCATTAAACTGATTAATTTAAATAATTTTTTTATCCTTTTTTAATACCTTTTTTATTAAAAGGCATTAAACTGATTAATTTAAATAATTTTTTTATCCTTTTTTAATACCTTTTTTATTAAAAGGCATTAAACTGATTAATTTAAATAATTTTTTTATCCTTTTTTAATTTCTTTTTTATTAAAAGGCATTAAACTGATTAATTTAAATAATTTTTTTATCCTTTTTTAATTCCTTTTTTATTAAAAGGCATTAAAATGATTAATTTAAATAATTTTTTTATCCTTTTTTAATTCCTTTTTTATTAAAAGGCATTAAAATGATTAATTTAAATAAAATTTCTCAGGAATGAATGGATTTTATTTATAATCTGATATTATTTGTTTATGTTACAAGTTTTTTAGAGTTTTATTTTTACTATACAATACCTGTTGGTATGAAAACAAAACCTATGTTATATTGTCAACAATTACTACAGATTTGTTTTTTACTAGTATTTACTTTTGCCTTCATGTTTATGAGAGAAAACACTCAACTCTTATTTATTTTTAATCTGTAAATAGTTTATTTTCATTAGATAAAGCATTGTCAACTGATAATAACTTATGACTAGTATTTGATTTCAACTTCATTTTTTATTAGATAAAGCATTGACAGCCATTATTTTTAATTATTTATTTACTTTCATCTACAATTTTTTGAGATAAAACATTGAAAAAAACATTTTTGACTAGTATTTACTTTCATTTTCGTTTTTTTTATTAGATGAAACTTTATCAGCCATTATTAATAATTTGTGTTTAATCTTCACTTTCATCTTTACACTATTTACATTGCTTGGATTTTTGTTCTCATCTTTGTTGTCGTATTCACATTCTGGCTGTCGTACACTATAATGTAACATTTCTAAATTTATGTCTACCATCCTGTGCCTTTGAGAGCCTTAAGATATGTCTTCTGGCAGGGTTTGTCCATGCAACACTCTTCTATGGGAAACTAACATTAAGTCTATCATAGTCTAGCAATGTTCAATTACCCTAAGAAATAAAAAGGGAAAGCACAATTATACCTTGCTAGGAGACATTTTTTCTTTATTAAGACTCTTGAATGCACAGGCCGGTAGACATTACATTGTTTAAAAAAACAGCTATGATTACTCAAACATATGCAGACACTAAATATAATATCAAATATTAATAGAATATTAAAATAATAAGTATTAAATTAAATGTAACATTCAAAGGTTTGCTTGTTGTCCAAATTAACTGATTTAATTAAACTAGTGTCCTCGCGGTAGAGTAATGGATAGAGGCTCGGATTGAGAAGTCAGCGAGCAGAGTTCAAATTCCAGTCGAATCCTTTACATTCACTTACGTGCTAATACCCTTGGGAAAGGTATGAATCCTTTTCTTCTCACCCCACCTATGGGTAAATAGCAGGACAGACCGGGTTCTATAGCCTTGGATGCCATATGGTCTACCGCAGAAAGAAATGGCAACCTACTGCGGGAAAAAAAATCTGCCTCGTCAGTCATGTATCGAAAGATACATGATCGGCTAAGCGTGTATCATGCATGGCACATAACTGACTGGCTGAAATATGACTACGACTCTAAGAATCTATTTTTGTCTATTTTCTTATTCAATTTAATCCCTCTTCCATATATAATGGCTTATGGCTCTCCACAGCCTCCTCTTCTTTGATTATCTGGACTTATGCTTGGAGTAATGGATAGCTGAAGTGGCATAAATAGAACTCGGGTCAGTAGAGAAGAAGGCATTTTGACATCAAGGACGAGAAGGCATTTTGAAAGCATTTAGACTAGAGGTGTAAAAACGTTTTTGAAAGAGGGCCAGACTTGATGAGATGAATATACATGAGGGTCAACCATTCTGCTTGGCATTCTTTGAACCATTAAAATTAAATGCAAATGAACTATCTTACGAACATTTTATTGCAAATGGCATATTTTTATTTCTTCACATGAATGACAAATAAATTTAAACATGTCTTACCAAAAATCACCCAGCCTGCCATAACTGAAGCCTGTATAAGATGAAGTAAAATAAGTCTGAGAAAAAAAAAAGAACTTCCAGGAAGCTATAATATGTCTCAGGTTAATCTTAAAAATTATATATTATTGGTAATTAATGTTGTCTGTCAACTTTGAAGTTAAAAACACAAGAATAGGAACGTCACACCGACATTCATCTTATTAAGAGACCGAAAACAAAGTGACTAAGGATTAAATGTCCGAATGATTTATGACTTATTTTGACCGACACAAAACGAATTTAGTCCACTAAAAATTTAGAATTCATTCATCTCCAATGACCAAAACAAATCACTTGCCTGCACTAATGTGAAGGGTTAGACTGAGATCTGGACTGCAGTATGTTGGCCAGGTCTGGTTCAAAGGAAGTGATTTTAGAAATTGGCTGAAAAAGGCTGAAGTCAGAGTCACACCGCGCTGCTGCCATCTTTTGGTAAAACATGAAATTGCATTTCTTAGGTGAAGTGTGTACTTTACATACTCTGATTGACAATACTGTAAGGCTGTAAGTGATACATTCTATGACAGAGGATGGGTGCTATATGAGGCTGGACTTTGGAAATGCCTGATCTAGACATCTCAACAAGGCAGCACAGTTACAAGCCAGCTGCACAGAGCTCAAAAGAATTTGAATTTCAAGTGAAAATTCTCCTGCAGATGAATAACAACAAAAAAAAAAAAAAAAAAAATTCCAAGAAACATTCCAAACTCAAATAGTGTGAATATATAAAAGACATTTCCAAAATTGTTATATGTCCCAGAGACATTCGGGAGAATTAGTTTTTTTTATTCGTTTTTCTAAAAAGGTGGTTGCACCTTTGTTTTTCCGCCCTCTTGAAGTGTTTAACCTGTCACCATTTTCAAATTGAATCTACGTCCTGGATAAGGCGATAAACTACATCCACGTCCTGGGTAAGACAAACTACATCTGACAGCAAGGCCTTTGATCAGGAGGTTTTGAGGAGCATGGAACCACCTCTTAATTGCTAGTGTTCCCAGGTCCACCATGACCCGGGGTGGTAGCACCTGTCAGGGTCCCAGTTATGGGCAAATAGTTAACTACCCAAAAAGGGGTCAAAACACTATTAAAGTATAAAAATAGGTTTTAATATACCAGCAATACTTTTTTGAAAAAATTATTACCAGCAATACATTTTTGAAAAAAAAAAAAAATATTACCAGCAATATTTTTGAGTTTGGCATAATAATTTAGATTAGATAGGTAGTTAAAAAAATTTATATTCTGGCCCATGATTAATTAAATTTAAAAATAAATGGTTCAATTAATAAAAGTGTTATAATGATCAAACTTAGTAGTCATTGATGTTCTGCATACACTGACTCAAAAGTTGCCCGTGAGCTATAGTTATAGCTCTCTTTATGCTAATTACCTATTTAGCTAAACCAATCCCATTGCAACATAACTTATTTATTTTTAATTTTGACTATTTTTAATTTTTTTAAACTGTCACTTATTTTCAACAATTTTTTACCTCAGCTCCATTGTTCAAATTTTCTTATCTTTTTAGTAATGCAAAAAAAAAATGTGTTTAGTATGAATAAAGTACACTACATAAATAGACTTGGACACTCATAAAAAATAAGATTTTTTTTTAAATAAATTTTATAGATTACAAAATTTTAGGTCTTCCTTATCACTCTTGTCAAAATAAAATAAAAAAAATACTGATTAGTTATCAATTTAGAAGTGGGGTCTGGTCCATAATAGCAATAAAGTGCAAAAGTCAATCACTGATTTTGAAGTGTTATTGGGATTGTTTGAAACTGTTTTCATCATTGATATCATGTCTTCAATAAAAAAAAATTTCCACTTTATTAAATCTTTTTGAAGATGAGACAGAGAATAAAAGAGAAAAGAGAGAAAAGAGAATAAAGAGAAAAGAAAAAAGAGAAAAAGAGAGAATAAAGAGAATAAAGAGAAAAAAGAGAGAAAAGAGAGAAAAGAGAAAAAGAGAAAAAGAGAAAAAGAGAAAAAAGAGAAAAGAAAAAGAGAAAAAAAGAGAAAAGAAAAAAGAGAAAAAAGAGAAAAGAAAAAAAGAGAGAAAAGAGAAAAAAGAGAAAAAGAGAGAAAAGAGAAAAAAGAGAAAAAGAGAAAAAAGAGAAAAAAGAGAAAAAGAGAAAAAAGAGAAAAAAGAGAAAAAGAGAAAAAAGAGAAAAAGAGAGAAAAGAGAGAAAAAAGAAAAAAGAGAGAAAAGAGAAAAAAGAGAGAAAAGAGGAGAAAAGAGAAAAAAGAGAGAAAAGAGAAAAAAGAGAGAAAAGAAAAAAAAGAGAAAAGAAAAAAGAGAAAAAATAGAAAAAAGAAAAAAGAAAGAAAATGGCTGTCATGAGACAACATTTGTTTGGGAAAACCGCTGGTAATTTTCAACATTATTTTAGCCGCTTAGTTTCGATTTTATTCTTTATGTCAAGGTCGACAAAATGTCTTGGTAATTATTATTATTATTTCTATTTTTTTTTTTTGACAAAATTTATAGACAGGGATTTCTTAATTTTTGGATCATTTTTGGGGTGTATATTATTTTTGAGAAATTACAGTAGTCACCAAGAGAGTGCAAATTAATGACGGAGGCAAAGTTTCAAACTTGACATTTGTCAATAAACAATTATTCTAACAACTCTGTAAAAAGAAAAAGTCAGGGATCGATTTTACACTGTATCTCTATTATGAACAGGACCCTCTTGTCTTCTACATCAATAACTTCACTAAATCAATATTTTTCGATTCTGACAAAAATGTCATGGCCTAAGGAAGTTTCTAAAAACAATGCTAATCTACAGGGTGTTCCAAAAAAGTCGTATTACCATTGATAACCTTGTAGATTTTAGATTTATTTACCAAAATGGAATCATGTTTTCTACATGTGACAATATAAGAAATTTTATTGGTTGAATTATGGAAGACGAGATGATGCAAATTTTCCCTGGTTGCCATTTCATAAAGTGTACGTTTTTCTGCCAATTACTGTTGCTTACAAAAAACAGAAATTTTTCCCAAAAACATCTTTCCTTATTTTATACAAGTGAACCAGTTTTTTGCTTAAATAGTGCCGAATAAAGATCAAAGACATTTTAAATAAATATTGCAAATGTCGTGAAGGTTTATGCAATTCAAATAAGTAAATACAAAAAAAAAAAATGAGGTTTCTGTAAATTCTTTTAGATCAATTTTAGGCGAAATAAATTTGGCAGAATAATTTTTTCAAACAATGTGTTTTATAAAAAAAAAAAAGTCAAAACATTGACTACTGAAGAAAAAATTGAAAGAAAAACTGTTTTAAAAATAAAATTTTCTTTCTTTATCACACAATAATACATTTTCTAACTAAAAATAATAATTTAACAGCTTCCTTAACAAAGTTTGATTAATCTCAGTATAAACTCATATATATATATATATATATAAAATTTTATTTCAGTCATTTAAAAAAAAACAAAAAAAAAACAAGAAAGCCATTTTTACAAAAATGTCAGTCAGTCATACATGTCTTTCTTGTTCACAACGGAATTTTCTTTTCAACTAGTTTGATATTTTATTTGTTTTTTATAGTTTGTGTCCTCTGAAAATTTCAGACAGTTTTGTTTTTTTTACCTTTTATTGGCCAAGGAAAGGGGTTCTTATAATTTTTTATTTTCTTTTAGCCTCAGATGCAGGGTTTTTTTTGCAACAAACTGCATTTTATTTCTATTGAAAAATCTTGAAATTCGTAAACTAAAAAAATAAAAATGTATTTCTAAGTCAGAAAATAAATAGAAAAATCCAATTTTAAAATAACGCTGAATTACTTCAGACATTATTTTTATTTTTTATTTTAAATAAACAACATTTTAAAATTAATCCTTAATTATTTTTAAAATTCTTTCAGAAAAATAAAATTTTGGGATTGAATTTAATTTTTTTGTAAATTGAAAAAAAAAAAACTTCAACAACGCATACTCGCATACACGTAGGGAGGGTAAATGTATGCGCATATACGCAAAGATACGTGTACTCTGTACTGTAAACGTGTACACAACGCACTCTAAATCTCTCTCTCTAATGAGAGAGAGAGAAAGAGACATAAAAAGAGAGAATCAAACACAGATATATATATATATATATATATATATATATATAGGGAGAGAGAGAGAGATTGACAGATTTAGAGAAGCTGACAGAGAGAGAAAGAGATTGACAGAGAGAGAAAGAGATTGACAGAGAGAGAGAGAGAGATTGACAGATTTAGAGAAACTGACACAGAGAGAGAGAGAGATTGACAGATTTAGAGAAACTGACACAGAGAGAGAGAGAGATTGACAGATTTAGAGAAACTGACACAGAGAGAGAGAGAGATTGACAGATTTAGAGAAACTGACACAGAGAGAGAGAGAGATTGACAGATTTAGAGAAACTGACACAGAGAGAGAGAGAGATTGACAGATTTAGAGAAACTGACACAGAGAGAGAGAGAGAGATTGACAGATTTAGAGAAACTGACACAGAGAGAGAGAGAGATTGACAGATTTAGAGAAACTGACAGAGACAGAGAGATTGATAGATTTAGAGAAACTGACAGATTGACAGATTTAGAGAAACTGTCAGAAAGAGAGATAGTGACAGATTTAGAGAAACTGAGAGAGAGAGAGAGATTTAGAGAAACTGACAGAGAGATAGAGAGAGAGATAGAGAGAGAGATTTAGAGAATCTGGCAGAGAGAGAGAGAAAGAGAGACACACATGCAGAATGACACAGAAAGAAAAAGAGAGACAGAGAAAGACGGAAAGACACAGAGAGAGACAGACAGAATGAGAGAGAGACGGAAAGACACAGAGAGAGACAGACAGAATGAGAGAGAGACAGAAAGAGAGAGAGACACACACAGACAGAGAGAGAGACAGAGAGAGAGAGACACACACACACAGACACAAAAAACAGAGAAAAAAACAGAGAGAGAGAGAGAGAGAGAAAAAACAGAGAGAGAAAGAGAAAAAACAGAGAGAGAGAGAGAAAAAAACAGAGAGAGAGACAGAAAAAAAGCAGAGAGAGAGAGACAGACAGAAAAAAAACAGAGAGAGAGAGACAGACAGAAAAAAAACAGAGAGAGAGAGACAGACAGAAAAAAAACAGAGAGAGAGAGAGAGAGACAGAAAAAGACAAAGAGGCAGGCAGGCAGGCAGAGAGGGAGAGAGAGAGAGAGACTGCATGATTGTCAGTTTTCTTCTTCAAGTGATTGTCAGGACATGGTTGAGCTCCTGAACCATGAACCTGACCATCACTGTACAATGTTGATTTCTACGGACAACTCCTGCCCCAAGATATAAATTACAATTTCATACACACACATGATGTAAGTATGAGAAAAATACACATTAAATAACATGAAAACTTCTACTTTAGTCCTGCGGTAAATCTAATTCAAATTATTCTTGACTTACTTTAAAAAAGTATTTTATTCCACACCCTTTACCCAGGAAAAGGATTTTAAAAAAAGAAGTTTATTTTAAACATTCATTAATTAAAAAAAAATCATAAATAAACATCGGTGTCCATTGCAAAAATGGCCGTTTATTTTAAAAAAATCTCTTTTTGCAACCATATTTGGTGTTATTTTTTTCCTTCCTTCAATGTTCTAATCATGTTACTTAAGAGTTTGTTAAAATTATTATCTTTAAAAATGCAAAAATCACAATTTCTGAAATAGATTTGAATTCCTATGTATTTCTTTTTAAATTAATTTTTCTTTATTTTGCCAGAAACGGTGTACAAATTAATAAAACCACCCGTTTTTACAATTTACAACTGGCAAGATAAAAATACAGAGTATTTTAATTAAATTTAATGAAGATTATATATACAATGTGGATAAACAAGGATTTTTGAATAAAAGATAAAATTATATTAAAAAAAGACGAGAAAATAATTCTATTTTGAGTTAAGTGTGTCAATTACAGACTTGATTCTCTAAAAACTTTGTAGAGAAACAAACACTTTTTTTTGTTTAATAAAAAGGGTATTATTCAAATCATGTTTTGTTAACTGTATTTTTTCTTTTATTCAACTTTATTTCTTGATTCGAAAACACCTGACACCATTGGGCACCTGTTGTCTTGTTACCTACATTTTTTCTCTTTCTTTTTAAATAACATACCACACCCAACAAATCCTGCATTTAGGAGGATAGAATTTTGTTTAATTTGTTCATTTTTATTTTATTTCTAGTTCTTTCTAGACAACTGGGTTTTTTTTTTACATTCAGTTGGTGAACCTTTAAAACGGGCATTCTTTTCTTATCCAGCAAGGTCGTGGGAAATGGACCTTTCCCCAGTCATTCCAATCTGGATTTCAAAGAGGGTGGTGTTGGGGATGATGCCGGTTGCGGTGAGGGAGAATAATTAAAAACAAAAATCCCAAGAAAAAAACCCCAAAAATCCCAAGAAAAAAAAAACAAAAAAAAACATAAAACAAGCCCTAAAAAATAAAATAAAAAACTAAAAAAAAAAAACTATAAAAATAAAAAAGGAAATGGCAAAAATATCAAAAAACAAAAAATAAAAAAAGAAAGAGTAACCACTGGAGAGAAAGAAAAAAAAAGTAAAAAACAAACCCCTAAATAAAATTTTAAAAACGACGTGCACACAAACACGTAAGAAAATTGCAAAAATACAATACAGGGAAAAAAAAACAAAAAAACAATTAAAACACCTGGAAAAAAACACAAAAAAACAGGAAATTATAAAAATACAATATAAGAAAAAAAAAAAAAAAACACCTAGAGAAAAAATAAATAAAAAAACAGCAAAAATATAAGAAAAAAAAAACCCTGTCCTATTTTCTTAATTCACTTTTTAGGCAGCAATTGTTTTATTATCATTTATGGTGAGGTAGGAAAAGAACCACCAAAGTTGAATTAATTGTTAATAAAAGCCTTTCAAATATGGTTGAATATTTATTGTTTGTTATCACTGCACACACAATCACTGAACATTGATCTGATAAACATTATAAGTGTACGTACCTACGTTTTATAGGGCATCTTACCATATAAGGTAACAGTTATGCTAACATGCCATGACAACTGTGCAACTATATTTATACTCCATGACTTATGGCCTTATGCCAGACTAAGCTAAACCCAGATAAGTTCTTATATGGAAAAGAAAGAAGAATAGGCATAAGTATCTATGTGCTATGTCCCTGCAGAAAGTGGGCGATCATGGCTCTCCACAGCTTCCTGTCCGTTTGTAGCTCTCAGTAATGTCAGACTTTTTGCTATCTCTCCTAGTCCCCATTCTGCCAACCATTTACACAAACATGTTAGTAGTTTATTCTATGCTTTCCCTCGTCTTTAATGTCTTGTGAGTATCATAATCTCCAAGCCATCTTTCCTCATTATGGGTCCGAGAAATTTCAATTATCTCTTTCTGATTCTATGTCCTATTTGCTTCCATTTCCCTTCACACTTCGTCGTTACGAGGTAATAAGGTTACCTCACAAGAGAACAGAAGTGCAATGCATCACTCCCCCCCCATGATAATTATCAAAGGTAGCCTGTTAACGATACCCTCAAGACTTCTATGTAGCCAAAAAGAAAACATATTTATAACCCCTATTTTTATGTTCTTTGAGAGCCAATCTAAGAATTACAAGTCATTTTTGTTTTATTATTATTGATATAGGAGATGCACAAATTTGTTTGTTTAAAAACAGTAATTTGACTTTGCTAACCAGATGCTTCCTCTGTAGCTAAATGGTATAGCATGTCAGGCAATATGACGGTTCCGTGTAGGATACAGGTTCAATTCCTGTAGGAGAATGCATATTTTTTTTTATGAAATTTTTGGGACATTCAGGTCAGTAAATGTAATTAGTACTGTTTATTATAAACGGTGCAATTACTTAATTGTATCTATAAAAATAATATATAAACAATAAATATATTAAAATAATTGTTGGACTTAGCCCATTTCATAATATATAATTTTTTTCATATAGACAAAGACAATTTACTCACTACAAAGATGCAACTTCATTTCGGTGCATCATTCTAGTGAGTAAATTGTTTTTGTCAATATGAAAATAAAAATAATAATTACAGCTCGACTCTCGGTATTGAGCACTCTTTTTAATTAATGCTGTGAACGTTAGAATTTATATATTATTTTTGTTCTCATTACATTCAGATATATCTATATATATAGATACCTATATAGGCACCTTTAAAATTTTGTTAGCGAAGGGATTTCGCCATTTTTTATCATTAACTTTATTAATTTACTTTTTGTATGAATGATTCATTGTAATATAAATTGAACTGTACTACATATTATATATATATATATATATATATATATATATATATATATATATATATATATATATATATGTTTAATACAAACAGAACATTTACTTGAATAATTATATTTATAAAAATAATGTATTAACAGAAATTATATATATATATATATATATATATATATATATATATATTCACTGGGCTATTATGTTTTTAATTTGGTTTGGTAATATAATAATCGTAGGAGGTTAAATTTAAATTTATTATTGTTGAAATTTATGTGCATATGTCTGAATTTATACACATACACACATCTATTTGCAAGCATATATAGGTACACTTATGCATGCATATGTACACAGATGCACATACATGTATATTTATGCACGTGGTTTGTTATTAATAAACTAGTGCTTAAATGGTTATACACACTCTCACCAATGTGTGTGTAGTGAGAGTGTGTGCAGGTTGGATTGAGAAATTGGAGAGCAAATTTTAAATTCAAGTCGAGTTCATTATATTAACTTACAAATACCTATAGGCATGAATCTATCACTTTGTAACCCTTTCCTATGGGTTAAATAATATGGATATATATATATCTTACCTCTGATGGGTGCTCCTTCTTGTCATGGTGGGATTTGCATGGTCCAATGACAGAGTGATGCCATCAGTAGTTCTAACCTCCTGGTAGGGCCGCCATTGGCAGCAAAATCAAAGCTATAGATATATATATTTTGTTATCCACAGACAGACTGTTTTGCTGTATCACAGTTCTTCAGTGTGGATAGACATCTGATTGCTTCAAGCCGAGATCAAAACTTGACCGATTTGGCATCAGTCAGAGATCCTACCCCCTAAGCCCTCGGCGCATGACAGAGAAAGGGAAATTTTAGCATTTTCTATATGAAATACACCAATGGCTAAGAGAATTCAATTTCTACTTGAAGAGTAATGCATTTATAGCAGGAGCAGCCAAAGTTTTTATCAAATTTAGCCTTTATATATAAATGGCCTAGAGGTAAGATATCTGACTAATGTCAAATCGGTTGGGTTTCGATCTTGGCTTGAAGTAATCGTATCTCAAGCCACGCTGAGGAGCTGTCATATCAGCTAAAAAGCCTGTCTGTGGATGACTATATATATATATGTGTGTGTGTGTGTGTAAAAATCCAGATATAACTAAAACTATATCTATAAAAAGGATAATATGAATAAAGAGAAAAGAAATACTTATCGTAGCCAACGTTTATCCTCTGATGGACAAATGTAAGGACTTTATTTTGCAACATGTATTTATAAACAAAAGTAAAAACTGTTTGAATGCACCTTGTAGGTCCATAGCAGTAGAAGTATTAATAAAACTGGTTGGACTGATTTTTTTTTTAATCAAGTTCATCACAAACAAGACAATGAAGCCACTAAGATGCAATAAGGTGTTCTTGACTGTTAAAGAGTGTCAGAAAAAACAAATACTATTAAGAGAATAATAAAACAAGAATTAAGATGACAGAAAAGAAAGATTGACATTAGATGTTGGTAAGCAAGGAGCCAGAAGAGAGTTCCACAAGCGAGAAGTGTGGTGGAAGAAACTGTTAGCATGGAACTTACAGTTCCATCTAGCAGCCGTTTCAACTGTAAAATGATGAGACCTTGCTGCCAATCTAGTATTGCACTTAAATTGATAGATTCTAGGTATCACAGGAAAGTTTACCAGAACAATTATATCAAAGGCACAGGAAATCTACATTACAGTGATGGAAAAGTGACTGAAGGCAAGATATTAATAACATTACAGATTCTTCTTTGGATTTTATCAAGATGATAATTGTCAAAATGATTTCTGTAACATCCTGCAGATGTGTCCTTAACAGGATATCAGCTGACAGCTGATATCACTACATCAGACAATTTTGAAGTTGTTTTACTTTGACATGTTTCATTGATGATGAGGCTACATCAGAAAAAAAAAGAATCTTAATTCGCAAAAACAAAGTCTCTATTAACAAAGGTGATTCATGTTAATTGTTTGAACACAAGCACACTTACACACTTATTCACAACGAAAGACATTACTCCATCTTTTCTCCCTCCCACCAGCTATGCGCTAAATAGTAGAGTAGACGGGGCTTTTTAGCGTAGGTGGTAAGTAGTCTAAGAGAAGGCAAATAATAAACTGAAAACTGAATTTCAAACAGTTATTCCCCAAAATGTATTCCAATTTACAGATATTTTTTTTTAATCAAATTCACTCCATGCAAGGCAGAAAAGCTACTAAGACACAAGGGGTTACTGGGTGTGAAATAATTAGAAAACAGAAGCATTATTGAGGAGCGAGAACAATAGAAAAGTAATCAAGAAGATAGTAGATAACGATTGACATTGCATTTAAATTTTTGAAGATCAAAGTTGACTGGAAAGCAAGAAGACGGAAGAGAGTTCCACAAGCAAAAATTGAGTGAGAACAATAGAAGAGTAATCAGGAAGACAGTAGATAACGATTGACATTGCATTTAAATTTTTGAAGATCAAAGTAGACTGGAAATCAATTAAAAAAATATGCGGAGAGACATTATCACCTCCATTCTGAAATAACATGACATTAAAAAATGTTAGTATTTGTATAAAAGTTTCTACTGGAAATGAATTAAAATGTTCTGAAGATGATGTAAATAAAACATTGAAATAGTACAGATCATGCATACAGGTCAGGAAAGTAGTTTGACGCAGAATTTTAAACTTTTTAAAGATAAGCATAAGTCAGTGAAGGGCATCTTTTGTATGAGATAAGCAAATCAAACTCTGAACAGTGAAAGATAAAAGGATCAAAGAACAGACCTATATATATATATATATATCCATGACAAAGTTGTAAACTGGTTGTGACTAGCACTTTTATATGTATAAAAGAGGCAATCATCAAACAACCGACAAAGCCTTGGGAGGCTGATGTATTTCTTCCACCTACTTTGATTCAAGATCCTAAACCTCCATAGCAGAGAAATCAAAGCATGCCGAATTAGACACTGGTTTCTCCTCCAAATGGGTATGCAGATTCAGACCCTATCATAGGGCACATTTTCTTCAGTAATTTTTCTCAAGTGTACAGGCCAGTAGATAAAACAAACACTATTTAAAAAGTGGAACATTTACTCATATAAGTATCCACTAAAAATAACATTTGAATTAACAGAGCATACATTATATATATCTGCTGCTAATGCAATGCTCTTCAACTAGAATCGTGTTCTCCTAGCCACTGACATCTTTTGTATAGTAAAAACATTAAAATTTCCCTTACTTGGTGTGTGATGATAACTTAGGGGTAGAAACTGACCGATACCAAATCGGTCAGGTTTGAATCCCAGCTTGAAACTATCGAATGTATAGCCACACTGATGAGCTGTGATACAGTGAAACAGTCTGTGGATGACTATATATATATATATATATATATACAGTAACAAATCTGTTGGTATAAAATCCAAGTGAATCCTAGCAATATAGAATATTAAAACTGATCCACAAAAAGAGCTCAATGCATTTATTATTACAGAGCAAATAATTAATAGATAATAAAATCCAATAATCACCACATATGGGGAATAAGCTTATTTCAGCAGATGAAAATAGAAGCCGTCTGCCTTATCAACCTCGGTATGGATTGAGTTTGAAAATTGCTATAATAATAATCCTTCTTGAAAATTGCTAATAGATTAGTGAAAAGCACTCAGAAGAAACAATCATTTGGTCGAATCTACAGCCACACTTGCTACAAGAAAGAAATCTCCTGTCCACATACAAGAAAAAATATTTCACAGTACACGGTCAGTCATTTTTAGTAAAATATATTAGACAAGGCTTGCTACCCGTATACATGTAGGATTTAAATTTGGATGAGTATCCGACTGAATGGTAAATATATAATTTGGAAAAGTGCAGAATTTGTGTTGGCTGTTGATTCTCAGTCAATACTATGGCAGTGTCTACTTGGGTATATTCTTCATTTTGCCATTTCAGATGTCTTTCATTTTTTGTTTTAGTTACTCACAACAGAATGTTTCTAGGAAGGCCTGCTCATCTGCCCTCAATTTTCCTTTGTTTAGTAACAGCTACCACCAAATTCATTGTGGACCTTTTTGTTTTTTTTTACATATCCACTATATGATATATGACATTATTGCCTTGCTTGGGGTGGGCCCAAGCAAGGCAATAATGTCATTAAGATGTAAGGGGCTACTGGGAGTGAAAGAGAATGAGAAGATTTTAGAAGAAACTGGAAACCTAAGCTTAAATAGCAAAGTACTGATAAACCTCTACTCCTGTTCAAAAGGCCAGGGAGGAGTGTGAACCTATCTACTCCTATTGAGGGGGGGGGATTTAAATAAAGAAAAATACAAAAATAAAAATTCAAAAATTAGGCAGAGTTTAGGTGGAGACATTCCATATAAAAAAAAAATATAGGGATCAATGACAGAAGGAAAATTAAAATAAAATGAAGAACAATGAGAGGTCGATGGGGGTCATAGGTGTATGGTCGACATCAAATATATGTATTTTGGTAGGGTTAGGAATCTGTTAGTGTATTATTAACTATTAAGTTTCAACTTAATACAAATTGTAAAAACTCTTTTCAACTAAAAATCAAGCAGAAATTAATTTACTCCTGTCACAACAGAGCCACCACCCGTCAGGCACTCAACCCCTCAGGCATTTTTAAAGTAGGTACGCTAAAGACAGTCTTTAACAGATTTGTTAGTTACCAAAATGACCAGTAAGATTGTAAATCCAATAAATGCAGCTATGGACAAATATTTTTAAATGAATCCAAAATTAAAAAATACAATTGCAACAAAGAAAAAAAAGAAATAATAATAATGATGATGATGATGATTAGGAAAACCTGAGAAAATTTCACGGTTTTCCTATTTGAGTTTTCTGATAAATCTTAATTCTTCAGTTAATGACTGAATAAGCTCATGGTGAGTTCTATGACAATAAAATTGCCATAGAAATTCCCCTATCACATCATTAAATGCTTAACAAAATATTGCAATAACAGTCATAAATATGAATGCTGGCTGTTATTTTAAGAAGTAAGGGGATACAAATGAAAAGATTAAACACTTCTATCTTCCCTTCTTTCATTCATTTTCTCAGTGAAACTAACTTTTGTTTTTCTATGCAATCAAAATAGAATACTTCATTATTTATGAGCTACTGGCAGGAGATGTTAAACACTTTGTGATTGATGGATTCCTTTTTTATGACTTATCAACCCTTTGCAGGTTTTAAATAACATTTAAAAACATTTTTAGATTATAAGAAATTTTTTTTGACATAATGATTTAGTGATACACTAAATCATGTCAAAAAAAAATATTTCTGGAACTCGACTGAAACTCGGAACTCGACTGAAAATTCCGAGTCATTATCCATTACACCACCTGCACATCCAGGCTTACAGCACCTGGGCTTCCCAAGTAATCACCCATCGAGGTACTGACCAGGCTCGACATTACTTAACTTCGGTAATCATACGGTATTTCAATTTGATGTGGCCATAAATCAAATTTGTATTGGAGATCCAAACCCCCAGAATCAAATATTTGGAAGCAGTAATACATAGACTGTCCTGAAGCTAACGCCAGACCGCCAACTATTGTTGATGTTGGAAATTTATGCATTGCAATGTTTCAGTTTGTATATGTAGTTGGTAATAAGATGAGAACTATGCTTATTCATTTTGGTTTCAATGCCAAAATAAATAAAAATAATTTTGAAAAATTTCAAACAATATTTTAAACACGAGAAGCACACCTTTAAAAGCACGACTTTAAAATGACATGGATGTTAGTGTACCGTGGGCATGGATTTTCCTACTGTCAAAAATCACCAACAGATCTTTCACGCCATCAAAGTCGTTCTGTCTATATCTCTGAGATAGGTATTATGATTATTTACATTATTTGGACTTATCCTCATCTTCATTGCCATATTCACAACGTTTCAGCCGTTGTACGCTGTGGCCTTCTTCAGGTGATGGGAATTTCGAACTAAACACTTTATTTCGTCCACCTTCCCTTTAACTCAAATCTTCAAGTTTTTTGGTTCACCACTGCTGTAGAACACCTTTATCCACTTTACCAAGGGTTTGGTCCAAAATTCCAATCACCTGAAGAAGGCCCTAGTGTACAATGGCTAGAAACGTTGTGAATATGGCAATGAAGATAAAGTTGTTGGCACAGATATTTTATTCCATCAAAATAGCTGGGATTCATTTTCTTACAGTCAGTCAAATTAATTATATATTCATGTTTCCTATGCTAAATATAACTATTTCATTTTTTTCGCAATAAATTATTGAAAATTTAAACCCAAGTATTTTCAGTTCAGCTGGGATCTGAAATCTTTAATTATTACATAATTGAATAAATTAATGAGATAAAGATGACTGTAGATAAATTATTGATAATAGAATTAGATGAAAAATCAAAGTGAAAGGAAAGAGAACAAGTGAATGAATTGCTATCATTATACGTGCCATAGCATTATCATATACTTTCCAAGTGCTAGCCATATGGAGAACAAGACTGTTTTTTCACTGCCAAACAGATACACTACTATATGGTTAGAGAAAGAGAGAGAAAGGAAATAGAGAGAGAAAGGAAATAGAGAGAGAAAGGAAATAGAGAGAGAAAGGAAATAGAGAGAGAAAGGAAATAGAGAGAGAAAGGAAATAGAGAGAGAAAGGAAATAGAGAGAGAAAGGAAAGAGAAAAAGAGAAAAGAAAGAGAGAGAGAAAAGAAAGAGAAAAAGAGAAAAGAGAAGAAAATAGAAAAGAAAGAGAAAAAAGGAAAAAGAAAAGAGAATAGAAAAGAAAAAAGAGAAAATAGAAAAGATGAAAAGAAAAAGAAAAGAAAAAGATGAAAAGAAAAAGAAAAGAAAAAGAAGAAAAGAAAGACAGAAAAGAAAAGAAAAAGAACAGAGGAAAAAGAAGAAAAGAA
The DNA here is from genome assembly GCA_964036315.1 of Acanthosepion esculentum. Lineage (NCBI taxonomy): Eukaryota > Metazoa > Mollusca > Cephalopoda > Sepiida > Sepiidae > Acanthosepion > Acanthosepion esculentum. Next base: position 4,207,905 of record OZ038517.1, on the reverse strand, counting down.
AAAAGAAGAAAAGAAAAAAGAAGAAAAGAAAAAAGAAGAACAGAGGAAAAAGAAGAAAAGAAAAAAGAAGAAAAGAAAAAAGAAGAAAAGAAAATGAAGAAATGAGGGAATAAAATGAATGAAGAATCAAAGATGAAATGATGGAAAAAGGTAGAAATCAAAGGAAGGAAAAAGTAAATAAAAATGTGGGAAAGAAGCAGATGAAAAACACTTTGAAGGCGACCAAATAAAGTCAATTATGAACTGCTTTTGAGGAAGAGAAGAAAGAAAGACAGGCCGAGATGATGTGGGTGTAATTTCTCTACCCAGCCCCACATTCGTTGCTGCTGCTTCAAGAACAACCAAATACTTGGAATGATTAGCAGGAAGCAGAAAGAAGCAGGAAGAATTTGAAGCCGAGATTTTTTATTCTTCTTATTTGCACAACATTAAACAAGCAGCATCCGTCTCTATTTCTGAGATGAGGTATTGTAACTATTTATGTTGTTTGGACAGTTGTCTTCATCTTTATTGCCATTGCAAGCTCTGGCCTTCTTCAGGTGATATACGTTGGAATTTCAAAATGAACCCTTTATTTAGTGCACAGGGGTAGATTGTCTCCAAGGAGTGGATAAAAATGTTGGTTGAGCAATCCAAAAAGTAACTTAACCCAAAGTTGTGAGTTCAAAAAGAAAATTTAGAAATTCAAGATGAACATCAAAGTTTTATTAAATATGTCCAGTGAAACTATTTACATTATTCGGACTATTATCCTCATCTTTGTTGCCATATTTATCACAATGTTTTGGCTGTTGTATGCTCCGGCCTTCTTCAGGTGGTTGGAATATTGAACTGAACCCTTTATTTCACTTGCTGGGGTAGACTGTTCTAGTTCCTTTATCCACTGTGCCATGTGTCCTTAAGGACATCTGTGTATGAATTTCTAGGACTTATAAACTTAATGCCCTCAGCAACCATTTTTTACCAGTGCTCATCTTGCAATTTTTGCTGTTATCATTGTATGTTTTTTTACCAGAGCTCATATTGCAATTTTTATTGTTATTATAGCTTTTCTCTGGGACTCCTTATTACTGGTTCCCATATTGTATTCATTTCTATGCTTGGTCGGCTCAGGAGATTTTTGTAGCTGATTCCTTATATTTACAAATTTTCTTTGTCTATGATTTCAACCTGATCCCACAGAGGGCAGTGATCTCCCTTTTCTCTCTATATGTGGTCAGCCATGCCTGATTTCTCCACTTCCCCTCATGTTACAGCTTTTTGGTGTTCTTGAAGCCTTACTTTAAGGGGGTGGCCTGTCTCCCCTTTATATTTCTTTCCACAGCTGCACTCCTGTGCAGCTGCGGAAAGAAATATAATGCAGAATGTGAGTTCAATACCTGGTTAAGGCAGTGGAGAACTTGGAGAGGGGAATTTACAGGAGATAACTGATAACAGACATCCATTAGACATGGCACATGGATCTAGAACAGTCTGCCCCAGCAAGCGAAATAAAGGGTTCAGTTCAACATTCCTACCACCTGAAGAAGGCTGGAGCATACAACAGCCGAAACGTTGTGATAAATATGGTAACAAAGATGAGGACAATAGTCCGAATAATGTAAATAGTGTACATAATACCTCATCTCAGAAATATAGACAGATATCCAGTGACATTAGCTTGCCCAATGGCAAGTGGGCACCCAACATCAAATAAAACTTCAATAAAAAGAAATAAACACAGACCAATTTCTTAGAAATAAGGAATAAGAACTTTATAAAGTAATCTGCATGCTACCAGTTACTCAAGTCCAATGTGAGAGGACATTTTCGAAGCTAAATATCATAAAAACGAGGCTAAAAAAAATTTGCTGTTCGAGAAGGATTTGGAATTGTATATATTGCGATCTATTGAAAAGAATTGATAGATGAATTGGATGCAGAAGTAATTATTGGCTGATTCGGACAATCATTTTGTGAATACAAACGATTGCTTTTAATATGGCGAATTGCATACAGTGCTCTATTGTACTTTTGAACTATTTGTTAATATGTAAATTGTGTAGTAAACTATTTAAAAAAATATCACTTGCATTATTTACATTATTTAGATTGTTATCCTTATCTTCATTGCCATATTCACATTTGGCCATTGTATGCTCTGGCCTTTATGTCAATGTTTCTCTCTATATCTGTCTATATCTTTGAGATAAGGTATTATGATTACTTGCATTGATTACATTATTTAGACTGTTATCCTCATTGCCATATTCACAACGTTTCAGCCGTTTTACGCTCTGGTCATCTTCAGGTGATCATAATTTCAAACTGAACCCATTACTTCATCCACCAGGGTAGATTGTTCTAGTTCCATATGCCAATCACCTGAAGAAGGGCGGAGCATACAATAGTTCAAAATTCCAATCACCTGAAGATGACAGGAGTGTACAACGGCCGAAACGTAAATATAGCAATGAAGACAAGGATAACAACCCAAATAATACAAGTAATCATAATACCTTATCTCAGAGATGATAGAAAAATATCAACCAATTACTTAAAATTAAAAATAAATAAATAAAAAACTAAATTATAATATTCTGTATTTCCATTTGGTGTCAATCACCAACATGTACAGTACCTTGACACCGTAATTCCTAAGAAGTACAGATTTTTTCCACAAAAATTCTAATTTAAGAATGATTTATGAATTTAAATGTAGTACTAGATTGGTGGCAAAGTCTCATCATTTTATGGTTGAAATGGTGAGATGGAACCATAAGTTCTATGCTAACGTTTTCTTCTATCGCACTTCTCACTTGTGGAAATCCCTTCTGGCATTTTGTTTTCCGGTCAGTTTTGATTTTCAAAAATTTAAATGCAATGTCAATGGCTATGTTCTCCCTTTTTAATTTCAACTCTTTTATTGTTCGCTTTCCTTAATAATTTTTTTTCTCATATTCTCTAACACTCAAGTAACCCCCACTTGCATCTTGGCTTATTGTCTTGCTTGAGGTGAAATGTTTTATTTAAAAAAAAAAAAAAATTTTTTTTTAAAATTCTATTTATTCGTTATGAAAATTAAATGATAGTATTGAAGATATGGGTGGGTCCACTTTGTCTCCTGGCAGTTGATGTTTTTAGATCCAGTCCACCAGTAAATATCTCAGTTACGCAATACAGATTAATTTTCAGTAGTTTTAACTTGTGAAAATTTCACGGTTTTCCTATGTGAAATTTCTGATGAATCTTAATTCTTAAGTTAATGACCAAATAAGCTCATGGCGAGTTCTCAATAAAATATCTGTAGAAATTCCCCCATCACATTGTTAAATATTTGAGCTTAACAACTTTAACAAAATAATAATTAAAACGACCCATGGAAATTTCATGGTTTTCCTATGTGAAATTTCTGATGAATCTTAATTCTTAAGTTAATGACTGAATAAGCTCATGGCAAGTTTAACAAAATATTGCAATAACAATCATAAGTATGAATGCTGGTCGTTATTTTAAGTAGAAATTAAAAGATTATACACTTCTAACTTCCCTTTTCTTTCTTTCATTTTCTCACTGAAACCAAGTAGTGTATGTCTTGTTTTTCTAAGCAATTAAAGTGGAATAATTCATTATTTATGAGCTGTTGGCAGACGATGTTAAACATTTTGTGACTGATCAATTCGTTTTTATGGCTTATCCATAGAAATTCTATCACATCATTAAATATTTGAACTTAACAACTTTAACAGAATATTGCAATAGCGATCATAAATATGAATGCTGGTCATTAAAGAAGTAAGGGGGTACAAATGAAAAGATTTGAAATTGACAACTTTTTCCATTTCACTGAAAGCAAATTAAACATCTGTTTTCCTTTCTTACTGAAACCAAGTAGTATCTTTGATATGTTTTTTCATGCAGTCAAAACCAAATAGTTCATTATTTACTAGGTATTGGCAAATGCTTCTTTTTTTTTTTTCACTGAAACCAAGTAGTATTTCTCATATGTCTCATCTTTCCACGTGATCAAAACGGAATGATTCATTATTTATGAGGTAACGGCAGGAGGTAACGGTCATGCAATCTAACGAAGGGAGAGACAAGCACAATTATAAGTTTTCTTTAAGTTGAAAAACATGTTATCTTTCTGAAAGCAACATTGAAATCCTATCTGCAATGATGGAGCCATCAGTAGAAATTGAAATGTTCTAAAAGTTAGCAGTCTCATAATACATGCAAGACACTTTTTTGCGTGGCTGTTCATTCATAGATTTGTAGCGCATCTGAAAGGATAAAGCGTCAGCCTGTCCCTTGTTAAATAGCAGAACGTGTGCATGTGTCTGCATGTTTAGACCAGAGATAATTGATTCTGTGTAACTGGGAAATTTTGGCAGTACACGTCACCGTTGTCGTCGTCGTCATCATCATGTAGCAGTTATTGAAATAAGATATGCAGACAGCCAAGTGTTGTGTATTTTCTAAGTCTGTGGTTTGCTGCTCACGTTAGTTGGTTCCTGTCTCCGGAGCCTTTGTCATATCAACATCACACTGATGAGAAGAGAAACAGACAAGAGAAGCTTTCATTTAGATGAATGGCAGGGGCGAGGGTTCTAAGAAGAACAGCCTCCACAGAGAATGAAAGGTAATTTGTTAAACGTACACATGCACTTACCCAGTATTTGCATATTTAAGAGGCACTAAAATTAAACTCGCATATGTCGATGGTATTTCACAGACATGCATACAAACTTTCTTTTTTTATTGTTTTAATAAATTATTGGTTTCTCGATAAAAACTCAGTTTTAAAGAGTTCACAGAGAAACTTGTGTATTGATTTGTCTGTTTAAGTAATAAAAATATAATATATATTATTCTGCTTTCACAACTCAATACATGGTAGATGATTTGTCTGTTTAAGTAATAAAAATATAATATATATTATTCTGCTTTCACAACTCAATACATGGTAGATGATTTGTCTGTTTAAGTAATAAAAATATAATATATATTATTCTGCTTTCACAACTCAATACATGGTAGATGATTTGTCTGTTTAAGTAATAAAAATATAATATATATTATTCTGCTTTCACAACTCAATACATGGTAGATGATTTGTCTGTTTAAGTAATAAAAATATAATATATATTATTCTGCTTTCACAACTCAATACATGGTAGATGATTTGTCTGTTTAAGTAATAAAAATATAATATATATTATTCTGCTTTCACAACTCAATACATGGTAGATGATTTGTCTGTTTAAGTAATAAAAATATAATATATATTATTCTGCTTTCACAACTCAATACATGGTAGATGATTTGTCTGTTTAAGTAATAAAAATATAATATATATTATTCTGCTTTCACAACTCAATACATGGTAGATGATTTGTCTGTTTAAGTAATAAAAATATAATATATATTATTCTGCTTTCACAACTCAATACATGGTAGATGATTTGTCTGTTTAAGTAATAAAAATATAATATATATTATTCTGCTTTCACAACTCAATACATGGTAGATGATTTGTCTGTTTAAGTAATAAAAATATAATATTATTCTGCTTTCACAATTGAATATATGGTAGATGATACGCAGCTTTTGTGCATATACATGTTTGTTCCAAAATATATTGTTAAATATAACAGACAACGAATGTCTAACATAATAGACATTCGTTGTCTGTTATATTTGATCATGCGCCGTTCTAAGCTTCATATAATGGCTTTAGTTTCGGGAGAAAATAAATACAAAAACTGTCCGACATTTGAATATTTTTTTTATGCTGTTCCTCGATCTAAACTGTCGGCTCACATGAGCCATTATCAGAGGGGTTATATGGATATTTCAACAAAGATATTCACCATCAAAGATGATATCCTGTTATGTATACACAGAAGTTTGCTATGCGATGATAACGGTTGCAGAATAGCAGACACAGGTTGTAAATTTGTGATGCCGTTCTATGACATCGCACCACATGAGAAAACGAAATATTAACAATAGAACGACGATCTGTTTAGGTGCAACGTAATGTCTTATGACTAGTTTGAAATTCCACATAGCAAACTTCTATGTAAACATAACAGGATATCATTTTTCATGGTTAATATCTTTGTTGAAATGTTCATATAACCATTATAATAATGACTCATGTGAGCCATGAACTTAGATTGAGAAACAGCATAATAAAAAGTATTCGAATGTTGGACAGTTTTTGTCTTTATTTTCTCCTAAAATTAAAACAACTATACGAAGCTTAGGATGGCTCACGATCAAGCATAATAGACATTCGTTGTCCGTTATTATATATATATATATATATATATATATATATATATATATAAGTAAATATGTGGATATAGATCCGACAGTATGAGGAAAAATATGGAAAAACAAAAAATCTGAATATGCAAGTTTAAACAACATTAAAACAGTAAAATGACATATTCGGATTTTTTGTTTTTCCATATTTTTCTTCATATATATATGTGTGTGTGTGTGTGTGTGTGTGTGTGTGTGTGTGTGTGTGTGTGCAGGTATGCAGAAAAATAGGAAAGAACACGTTAGGTAAATAATCCGGTATTTTTGCTTTTATTTTTAAAAAGACAGTGCTCCATACAGAAGTAGACATCATATTATAATTTTTTTTTTTTTTTTTTTAAATATGATTCCTTCGCTACGTAAGAGTTCTCATGTTTCAAAAATTATGTTAAGGGTCTTGGCTCTTGCTTTTGAAACATGAGAATTCTTATGTAGCGAAGGAATCATATTTAAAAAAAAAATATTATAACATTATATATATATATATATATATATATATATATATATATATATATATATATATATATATATATGTTATAATATATATATATATATATATATATAAAAACCTTTATATAATCTACTCTTGTAGTTTCTTCTTATTCTGTGATACAAATCTCAGACAGAGATGTGATATCTTGTCTAATTCTTATTTAGTACTGCTCAGATATTGCTTGTCTTATTTCTACAAAGACCAAGTATACACTGCCCACCCCAGGGATTGAACTCACAATTACTATGTCACCAAATTCATGAACCATCACTTTAATCCAGTAGGCTAATTCAGAGAGAATAATTATTCTAAGAGACTTTGAGAAATACTCAAATACAAATAGATAAGTTTTTTTTTTCCCACCAAAGTGGCATAAAATTATAAATGGAAATATTTTGCCTTTGACATTGGACTTTAGGTTCACCTGTTCTTTGTTGACAAAACATCAGATAGAATCTCTTATTTTTAGGCCAGCCTGCCCCCCCTCCCCATTTACAAGACAATGGACAGCCACTTTTCATTTTTCCTAGCGGAAACATTCAAACCAAATTCATTTAATAGATGCAGATCTGCATGCATTTATCTTGATGCATTTACACTGTTCAGACAGTTGTCTTCATCTTTATTGTCATATTCAAAATGTTGCGGCCATTGTATGCTCTGGCCTTCTTCAGGTGATATACACTGCAATTTCGAACGAAACCCTTTATTTAGTCTACTAGGGAATTAACTGCAACCGAGACATCAAAAGGAAAAAAAAAAAAAAAGGCATGGCCTTTGGAATTAGAACAATCTACACTCGTGAACTAAATAAAAGGTTTTATTCGAAATTCCTACAAAATATCACCTGAAGAAGGCCGAAAGCTTAGATCAAGGACCAACTTTTTAAGCATTTCATCCCAAGCAAGGCAGGAGTGTGACTAGCACACAAGGGGTTACAGAGAGTTTGGAGGAAGAGTAAAGAGGTGTGTCTGAGGAATGAATAAGAAGAAGGCCGGGAGGGGGACTAGGTCAAGGCATCAGAAGATGTCAATTGACATTACATTTGAATATTATATCTATCAGAGAAGCAAGTAAGAGGAAGGTAGTTACACAGATGGGAAGTGTAAGAAGTAGAGTTGGTCGGTTTGGCAGTTTATGTTTCAGTATCGGTTTCCGGTATTTTTCTTTGGTACTGCGGTTTTCAATTCAGTATTTTTGCTTTCTAATAATGATAGAATTTCCAATTGACATCCGATTTCACTTGAGATTGATAAATTTGCAACTTAGTCTATTCAACTCGCAATATCTTGTGTATTTATGGTTCAATCTTAAAAATATTCATATGGCTGGAAAGAAAAGAAAATAATCTTTCTAAATATGTAATTTAGATGTGCTTTTATACATTGGATTTTTTTTTTTTTACAGTGAGTTAAAATGGTATTGCTTCGACCAGCCAAAAATGCAAAATGACTTTTTTTTTGGAGACTAAATTTTACAAGTTACTTTGTTTCACAAAATCAAAGAGACCAATCTTTATCAATATTCTTGAAATTGTACACTCATTTAGGAGATAACTTAAACTACAACCAGGAAGATGTTCATTTCTTCTCTGACCCGAGGAAGCGAATTTCTTCAAAAATTATAAAGTAAGCAAAAAAAAAAAATAAATAAAAAAAGTATTAAAAAAAAAATAAATAAATAAAAAAAGTATTAAAAAAAAAAAAAATGGCAATTCTTTTCTGGTATGCCAGTCAACTATTATTGGGGTTTTGCAAATAAATTTCTTCTAAACAAGGAAAGTCAATGAGTTATTTTTCCCCTAAATAAATTTATGTTTTTATCTAGCGAATACACCTAAAATTAAATAAGAAAAATAATTAAAAGCTTTTTATTTCATTTTTAGAATGTGTAGATTTCCAAATCTGTGAGTATCACCTGTTTTTTTAGATACACATTTTAAAACTATTTTAATCATTTTAATATAATCTAAAAAAGAATAATTTTTACTTTGGGTTTAACAGAAGAAAAAAAATAAAAAGACTTGCAGTTTTGAAAATATACATTAAAACTTACTTTATTTTTTTAATATCTAATTTTAGGTGTATTCACTAGATAGAAACAATTTTATTTGTAGAAAACAAACTCTCATATCTGGAAATATACACATCTTCAAGAAATTAAGAACTATTTTAATATCTAATTAAGGAGCATTCCCTAGATGAAAAAAAAAAACAAATTTATAAAAAAAAAAAACAATTTATAAAAAAAAACAAAAAAAAAACAAATTTATAAAAAAAAAAAAAAAAAAAAAAAAATTTCATTCATTTTTCTTGTTTACAACAATTGGTGTACTGGTTAACTAAAAAACCCTTACAAAAAATCAGACTCCATAAAATTTAACATTAAGACAAAACTGGCAACTATTTTTTATTTTTTTTTATTTTTACTCACTATTTTGTTGTTAACTTAATTTTACCACAAAAATTTTATATTTCCTTTTTTTTTCTTCTTCATTTCATTTGTAAACAAATAGATTTCAAATTTATTTCCTAAAACTAGTCAAATGTTTTTAGCATATTTTTGTTCAACCCTTTTCTCTTACAATAACGGTATAAACGGTATAAATGTTGATAAAATGTAATTTTATTAACATCTGAAAGTCTTTTTCAATAGTGTTTCTTTGGATAGGCTCACTCAGTAGCACTTAAACCGAATGATTTCAGTTCCGTAAAAAATTTCAATGCTGTTACACGGTGTGAAGACGAAACCGAAAAAGTCGTTTTTTCTGTTAAACTTTCTAGTAAGAAGCTATTGGAGTAGAAGAGACAGCTACATTTAACCGTTTCAACAGTGAAAGGGTGGGACCAAGAAGACATCCTAGTATCACACTTAACTTCATACAGTTTGGGAGACCGTGAAAGTAGCTCATTGAAGCAGTTGCCATGAAAATACTTGAAAGAGGGAAGAGACGGTATGTCTGTGAGAAAATGACTGCAGTTGAGATGCCTGATCAGGACCCACCACATTACATATCTGTCTCTGGATTTTGTCAAGGGCACTGAGATGAACAGACCATATATGGCAGCAGTATTCCATGCAAGGACAAATGGTTGATTTATAGATTTGAAGGATGGACTCTAGCGAGAAAAACTTTCGGGCGCAACACACAGAACCAACTTTCCTTGCAGTAGATGAAGCTATTGATTTAATGTATTTGTTCCACATCAGGTCAGTGGACAGTGTGAGACCAAGCAGTTGCAGAGAAGGACTCTCGTGGGGGCAGGGAGGTTTTTCTATGGTGGGTAAATGAAAGCAGTTTCGTTTTGGAGGCATTAAAGTTAACCAGCCTGTCCCAGTCGACCACAGATTGGAGGTCCTTTTCGGGACCAACAGCCAAGTTAGTTTTGTCAGTGATACCAAATTTGCTATTTAGGCAGGAGTAAATAGTAGTGTCATCTGCATAGAAGCCTACTTGGGAACTGATGACATCAGGAAGATCGTTAATGAAGATCAGAAACAGTGTAGGACCCAGGATAGAGCCTTGGGGAACACCAGAGTTTGTGGGAAAGGAGCTGGAAGAGAACCCGTTTAGGATGACCTTCATTTCAGTTTGACAGGAATGATTATATTAAGTCAAATAATCATCCTGTAATGCCGTATTCCTGAAGCTTACAAAGAAGGCCGGCATGCCAAACCGTATCAAATGCTTTAGAGATGTCTCGAGCCTTGCTCTAGCTTCTCCGTTATTGTGAAGTGCTTGGTATACAAATTCAGTTATGACCATAAGAACATCAGTGGTAAATCAGGCAAAGCAGAAACCATATTGCTTGTCAGAGAGCAGACCATGGGATGTAAGGTACTTGACCACTTCGGTGTTGATTAAAGCCTCAAAGACTTTACCGCCCAAAACTGTGTGTCTTTAGCGATAGAGAAAGAAGAGATACCTTACAGCATTAAGGAGAGATAGATGGAGACACATGTATGAATGGTCTAGAGATTCAAGAGAGTTCCCTAGCCAGTGGGAAATCGTCCCGGGCGTAAACACCCTGGCCATGCATGTGGGTTTTAGAGTCTTTTCTAAGGAGAGGAAGGTAGCTGGGAATTGAGAAGTCAGATGAGGGAACTGACAAGTTAAGATTGGTCTTGCAGAGGGCTAGTCTATCAGGAGACTTCTCAACGAGGAATGATTCCACACTGCAGAAGATAGTGAGAATGCCACGGATGTTGGAAATGTCAAAGAGTTTAGGTGATTTTTTTTAAAGCTGGTTTAGGTTGACTTTTTTGATTATTTATAAAAAAAAAATCTTTTCACTTGAAATTAAAGCAAACAACCTTTAGAATGGTTCATGATCAGATATAATAGATATTCATTGTCTGTTATATTTAACTAATATATATATATATATATATATATATATATATATATATAGACACATGCACAGATATACATGTTTGTAAATGTGTGTGTCTGTATGTGTGTCTTCGCATAGAAAACGTTAAAATTTCCCTTCTTCACTGCCGTGCAACAGTAGAGATAGAATCTCTGACTGGTACCAAATCGGTCGGGTTTCAATCCCAGCTTGAAGCAATCACATAGAAAATTGTCATCCCCAGATAGACTGTTTCGCTGTATCACAGCTCTTCAGTGTGGCTAGCTGCTAGATGTTCATTTGCTACAAGCCAGGATTTAAACCCGACCAATTTAGTGCCAGTCAGAGATTCTAGGTCTATCGATACACGGCAGAGAGGAAGGGAAATTTTAATGTTTTCTATGCGAAGACACACACACACACATATATACATGCACATACAGGCAGACACACACAGATATTTACAAACAAAGACACACACTTGAATTCAAGAACACTTACAGAATTAGTTGAGGGAACTTAAAAAATTTTAACTTCTACATTCATAAAGATTCTTTTAAAGGAAAAAGTTTAACATTTTTTGAAAAAAAAAAAAAAAAGAAAAAAAAAGTGTCTCTGCTATTACTGGTAATTTTTATGATTTTAAGTTATTTTTATAATTTTAATAAAACGAAACCTATGAGCTGGAATCATGTATTCACTTCTTGTCAGTTGACAACAAAAGCATTACACGATTTGATTTTATTAGACAAGAATAGTTTTAGAAACTTGTAAAATTAAAAATACGTGAACCAAAAGGCAATATTTATTGTTTAAAATTATGACAAAATGTTTTTTATCCATAAATTTATAAAAATATCTGAAGAAAAGAAAAAGAAAATTTAAACAATTTAATAATAAATTTAAAAAAAAAAAAATTCATTTTCCAGGAATTTTTTTCATTTGCTCTTGCCACAAATTCATTTGCATGTATTCCTATAGAGATTTTAACTTTTATTTTTCACTACACTCTTTTTTTTTTTTTTAGCAGACATTTCGGTAAATGTTTATTTTAACACCCGAGCGCGAATATCCCTTCAAATTTTTCCAAAACAGTCTTATTTCCGTGCAAATGTATATGTTGAACTCAAATCAACAATTAGATATTGAAGAAACCTACCTTTTTGGATGTTAACGACCCGAAAATAATCGGACTCTTTCCTAGTCTTTCTTCAACCATTACCGGCTTATTGATACTTAATTCACTGCTGAATTTTGTCGGTGGAGGTATACAATTAGAGCCTATTTACTTATTTATTTAAAGTCCTTGCAGAAATTAGTACGCATTTCCGTAAATGATTTTTTTTTTGTACTTAATTTAAGAATAAAGTTAACTTTCAAATTAGGGTTAGTTTTTTTTTTTGTTATTCTTTTATTTTTTTTAAAGAAGAAAATTAACTTTCAAATTAGAGTTAGTTTTTTTTTTTTTTTTTTCTGTTATTCTTTTATTTGTCGATGTTTACATATATTTGTTGAAAGTTAACTTTCTTCTTAAATTAAGTACAAAAGAAAAAAAATCGCATTACGGAACGGAAACGCGTACTATTTTCTTTCAGTAAATAATTCAGCAGTGAATGACGCTCGGGTGTTAAAATAAACATTTACCGAATTTTCTACTAAAAAAAAAAATAAAAATAAAAATAAAAATAAAAAAATAAAATAATGTCTACTAGCCTAAAGATCTAGTTTTAATAGTAAAAAAATAAATAAATAAGTAAAAATAAAAAAGTACCTCCTGACAGAAATTGAACCTGCATTTCCCGATTAAAAAAAAAAAACAAACATAAAAAAAGCCAAACAAAAAACCAGCAATAATGTCTACTCAAACGTCTATTGAATGTTTAAGAGGGGATGAAAAATTAAAAAAAAAAGGTAAATGTTGGTTTTATTTCCCGAGCGTTAAATATCCGTTAAAAAAACTTTTCCAAAATCGTGATAATTCCGTGCAAATGTACATGCTGAACTCAAATTAAATTATGAAGAAACCTTACCGTTTTGGAGTTAAGGAAAAAAATATAAAAAATGATTTATTTTTATAATATTATTTAATTTGTTCTTTTAATTTGTCATTGCTATTCGAAACGGAAAAAAGGTTCTATTGTTTTGTTATAAATAAAACTACACTTACCAAAAAAAATTTACATTTCTTTAGAGTAGTGCGTAGTGATTTTCTGCAAGAAAGTCTAAAAGAAGTAAATAGGCCAAATTTTATTATTACGCCTGCGTGGGTAATACGCAGCGAATGAAGATTCATGATGGCAGTAATGGGGGGACGAACTTCAAAACGGTAAGGTTTCTTCATAATTTAATTGTTAGCACGGAATTATCACGATTTTGGAAAATTTTAACGGATATTTAACGCTCGGGAAATAAAACCAACATTTACCAAAAAAACAAAAAAACTATCCTTTTTAATTTCTTAATATATAGGATTTTTTTCTGTTCAAATTCAAAGAGGAAGAAGCTTGAATTTTTGTAGTTGGCCATTCGTGACTAAAAAGTGTGTAGAAGAAAACGACAACTTCCAGACGTCAGTAAATCCCCCCCACCACCACCACCACTCTTCTCCGTAGTCGTCTCAGCTATTTCTGGAATGTAAATATCTTCCGGATATTATTGATACGATAACAAATACTGAAGTGTATCCATTAACAAATTATTCCCCCATTAATTCGAGTACTTTCTGAAAAACTGGTACAAAACAAGACGAATAGAAAAAAAAAGTAGAAAATCAAATACGTGATTAAATGTGTATGACGTCACGGAAACATGCGAAGTATTTCAAACCATGCAGTCGTACAAATTCGAGTTTCCCCCACTTTTTTTTTTAAACCCTTGCTTCAGTATCCTGCATCTTTACTCGCTCGCATTTATTAATTTAATAAAGGAATCGATTATTTCTATAACTTAATACATTTTTAATGTTTGAGTGAATTCTTCGCCTGTTTTCGTGATGTTACACAAGACCCAACCCGATGTGTGTATTTATCTACAAACCGGTAGATTTATGAGGGCCTCCGTAAATGTCGAAATTCATTTTCTTTTTTTTTTTTCAAAGTTAATTCTTAAATATTTAGCTAAAAAGAGTAAGAGTTTAAAAAATAAGATATTAAGTTTTATTTCTAATTTTATATTTGACCCCCATAAATTTTTTTTTTTTTTTTAACAATCCATCCTATTAACATTTTTTGCTTTAATTTTTAATTTAATTCATTTGCGTTTTTCGCGCGTACTTATTTTCTGGAATTAAACTAATAAAATTTTTTCATAAATAAACTTAAAATATTTATAAGCTAAATGTCATGGAGTAAAAAAAAAAAATTAAATTTATGAGAACTCTTACAGAGGACAGCAAAGGAAAGCGAGAAGAAAGGACTAAATATCAATTGCAAGAAGATGGAATGCATGGTTGCTAGAAAAAGGAACAGTCCAAGATGCAAATTACAAATTGTGGCTGCCAAAATTAAACAAGTACAATTTAAATAACTATTTTATCAGAGGACAGAAAGTGCAACACCAAAATCCGAAAGCACATTGGGATAGCAAAAGATGCCTTCCAAAAGCAAAGCAAAGTATAAAGAAACAGAGAATTTCATTAGAAACAAAGAAAATAATACTGAACTGTTATGTAATATCAGCCCTTCTATATGGCAGTGAATGCTAGACAATCTCCTCACAGATGAAGAGAGACTTGAAACAATGGAAATATGGTGCTACAGAAGGATGCCGAGAATGCCATGGACATATTCTGTCCATGGCATTCTCAGCAATGACGAAGTTTCAGAGAAAATGGAAACAAAAAGGAAAATTATACTTAGCATCAGAAAGAAACAGTTGAAATTTGTGGGGTACTTAATGAGGAAAGAGGGCTGGGAAAATTTGATATTCACAGGACAGATTGGAAGCAAGAGGGACAAAGGAAAACAATGTATAACCTATTTAGGGAATTTGAGTAAATGGATGGCAGAGCAAAGTTTAGGAAAGATAACAAAAAGATAAAATTTATTAAGAACCATAAGAGACAGGAAAGTGTGGAGAGCCACAATCGCCTAAATCCTGAAGAGACACAGCATATTAAAGAAGAAGAAAGATTTTAGACAAATGATACTCCGAAAACGAATTTAGTTTTCTGTCTAGTTCTTAGTTTCAGCAAAGGGCAAAGGGGCTGAAATCGTCCAACCACTTAGTGCCAGAGATGATTTATTGAATTTAGCCGCACCCACCTGCAATTGACATGACATCAATCCTCCAGTATTAGTTAATGTTGTAGCATACCTACGGACAATAATGGCTATGTCCCCATTCCCATAGATACAATAGTAAATACTGTATGTTGATCTGCAGTTGGAGATTCATTGTGGAATTCACTTCGCACTTCTAGCAGTTGACTACTACTTCTACACACCGCTGGTGAATCTTATACGTGTTGTTCTTGTCCTAAGTATTATCGTTCATTACCAACCTTTGTGTGATTATTCTATTCAGTAACCTTCCCTAGGTTACAACAGTTAACATGCTCATCTGACTAACAATTAGTACCAAATAGTGAGTTTGGACTTCACTGGGTTCCCACTGCTTGACACTATTTAAAATTTGTATGAAGACATAAATTGAACATCTCAGCCTTTCTGAAAATGTAGGATTTGTTCTCCCATTTGAGATGGGAGGAGGTACCCAGTCCCAGCACCTTCCTCATTGCACTCAGGGAGGTGGGGTCAGTGTAATAACAACAACGGTGGTTGTGTAGGCTGGGCAATTTTTGTCCTTGGCCCATATGCCTGTTTATAGGTATTCCACATGATAAAAAAAAAACTGACGTCATGTAACATCCTACCTTAGTAGGGAGAGCAGGTAAAAAAAAATTTTTTTTTTAAATTCAACATCTGGAAACTTATGTTTACAGTCAACAGAATCAAAATAACGGTGTTTTCAATTTAATACAAATTCAAGAACCAATAATATTAAACAGGATACAAATGTATGGCGGCAGGATGCCAAAAATGGTAAAATCTTGAGTCTTTAAATCTTTGATTCCACATAAACTGTGCAAAGTAATTATTATTTATGCTATTTACAGATTATTATCCTCATCTTTGTTGTTGTTATCAAAATGTTTCGGCTGTTTTGCATTCCAGCCTTCCTCAGTTGTATATTGATCTGGATAACCTACACGGAATTCAGTTCATAATTCCCTGTAGGTTGCCCAGAACAATATACACCTGATGAAGGCTGGAAAGCACTGCTGAAACGTTGTGATACAACAACAAAGATGAGGACAATAGTCTGAATGTAAATAATGATAACTCTTCATCCCCGAAAGCCAAAACAAAAGTAAGTATAATAATATTTTTCTCTGTACAAAGATTTGTTGTTTTCCACAATGCATCCCAGCCCACCCAGTTGTTCAGGGTGGAATATGTAACTTGGGTGGAGGTAAAAGTAAAATAACATCTCCATCCTTGTGGACTTATGCTAAAATTAAACAAACTTGGTAAATATTGATGCCAATACTTTGTCATTTTTATTGTATTAATTAATATTATTATTACTTATTAATATTAATTATTATTATTACTTATTAATATTACTTATTAATTACCATGTACTTGTCAGTCTATAATATTTAAACAAATAAAACTTCTGAAATTAATTATACTTGTAATTATTTGCACTTGCAATGTGCTAGTATTATGACTAAAAGCAAATCTACTAATGGACAATTAGGTTTCTTGGGTAAACTACGAGAGGTACAGATCCACACGCCCATTTGAATGGAGAATCAAAAAATGTGAGAGTCTCATGTGTACATGGAAATCAGAGTAAAAATTGCTTAAGCCCCCTTGGCATCTTCCCCTTTGGGGACGCCTCAAGCATCAGGGCTCAACCATACAACAACCCCTGTTCAAATATCTTCTTGCATGTTTGTTTTTTAGGGCTTTTTTTTTTTTTTTTTTAATTCTGACGTTGTTTCTAACCCAGCAAACATGAAATAAATTTGTTATAAAAATATTTGTATAAAAAACTAAGTTCGTTTTTTAAGGCAAAAAAGTCACATCATTTTTATTTAAAAGTATAGAGAGAGAGAGAAAAGAAAAAAGGAAATAGAAAAAAAAGGAAAGAGAAAAAGGGAAAGGAAAAAAGGAAAGAGAAAAGAAAAAGGAAAGAGAAGAGAAGAAAAGAGAAAAGAAAATAGAAAAGAAAAAAGGAAATAGAAAAAAGAAAAAAGGAAAGAGAAAAGAAAAAGGAAAGAGAAGAGAAGAGAATAAAAAAAGGAAAGAGAAGAAAAAAGGAAAGAGAAAAGGAAAGAGAAAAGAAAAAGGAAAGAGAAGAAAAGGAAAGAGAAAAGAAAAAGGAAAGAGAAAAGAAAAAAGGAAACAGAAAAAAGCAAAGAGAAAAAAGGAAAGAAAAGAAAAAAGGAAAGAGAAGAAAAAAGGGAAGGAGAAAAAAAGGAAAGAGAAAAGAAAAGAAAAAAGGAAAGAAAAAAGAAAAAAGGAAAGAAAAAAGAAAAAAGGAAAGAAAAATAAGGAGTGCAAAAACGATCTTTCTCTTTTATTTAAGCAGGATACAAGAAAAACTGTCGGCCAAAGTCCAAAATTGTTACAAATTGACAAAAAATAGCAGACCAGGGAGGTGGTTGGTTTTGTTAGGATCTGAGAGTGTGTGTGTGTGTGTGTGTGTATATGAGTGAGAGAGAGAGAGAGAAAGCATGTGTGAGCGAGAGAGAGCGGGGTGTTGAAGGTAGAGGAACTGAGAAGGGAAAGTGAGGAAGAAAACATCACTGACTGACCTTAGACAATGGTAGAACCAAAAATGACCCTCCTCCGGCCGCTTCCGTAATAATGGCCACAAATTTTGGGTTGACTGCAGTAAAAGTGGAATCCCAAGAACTCTTTGTGATCCGGATGCTGTCATAGCACTGGTCTCGCCGTAATGCCTTACCGAAGACATGGCGAAATTTACTTTTCCGCATAAAAGCCATAATGGACACTTACACTTGATGTGTGTGTGTGTGCGTGCGTGTGCCTCTTTAGGGTGGAGAGGATATGGGTAAGTTAGGAGATAAACACAAAAAATATAAGTGCTGTTTTTTTTCTTTGTCAGTACAGTGTGACGGCAATGTGTAACCCACAGCCCGTCCTGATCAAAGTTGTTGTTACTTTATGTTTGAGGTCAGTGTGTGGCAGGGAGGGGGTTGTTGTATTTTTTTTGTTTTTGTTGTTGTTACTGTTGTTTACTTCGCGTGTTTTTTTGTGTTAACTTTTCCTCTGTCCTTCTTTGTACGTGTGTCTCGTTGGCTGAGGATGACAGGCTAAACTGGGGAGAGAAAAAATACATTTTATTAACAAAAGATGAAAAAGAAAGAAACAGTTTGAGGGGTAGAGGCAGAAAAGACAATTTCAGCAATAAGAAAGAAAAGATAGAAAAAAGAAAAGGAAAAAGAAAAAGAAAAAGGAAAAAGAAAAAAGGAAAAAGAAAAAAGGAAAAAGAAAAAAGGAAAAAGAAAAAAGGAAAAAGAAAAAAGGAAAAAGAAAAAAGGAAAAAGAAAAAAGGAAAAAGAAAAAAGGAAAAAGAAAAAAGAAAAAAGGAAAAAGAAAAAAGGAAAAAGAAAAAAGGAAAAAGAAAAAAGGAAAAAGAAAAAAGGAAAAAGAAAAAAGGAAAAAGAAAAGGAAAAGAAAAAAGGAAAGAGAAAAGGAAAAGAAAAAAGGAAAAAGAAAAAAGTAAAAAGAAAAAAGTAAAAAGAAAAAAGTAAAAAGAAAAGGAAAAGAAAAAAGGAAAGAGAAAAGGAAAAAGAAAAAAGGAAAAAGAAAAAAGGAAAAAGAAAAAAGGAAAAAGAAAAAAGTAAAAAGAAAAAAGTAAGAAAAAGAAAAAAGAAAAAGAGAAAAGGAAAAAGAAAAAAGAAAAAAAAGAAAAAGTGATATTTAGTCTCTCAAAGGATTTTTTTTTAATTTCAAACATTTTTTTTTTTAATCACTTGAACAAAGTATACGTTTTATCAAGGCTAAACAGCCCATTGTATTTTTATTTATTTTGCCACAAGTAATGGGGTGAGGGAGCAGGTTGAGGGAAAAAAAACAATTTGAGGAGTGTCTGTTTTATAAGAGTTTACAAGTTCACTCCTCGATAGGCGCTCCTCAAAATACTTCATATTTTCTATTAAATTTTGATAAGCACACGTAAATAAAATAATGAAAATTCAAAAATTAAAAACAGAAGTAGAGACAATGAAATCCCTGAGTTTTGAAAGCGTTCAACTTGACAGTATTTCGATCTTTGGAAACTCAATTCGGTGCAGTTGACCAGAAATAATAAATCTTTTCAATATTTTTTTGCTTTTTATAATCGTAGTGACCTAGAGATTACCATGAATATAAAAACAAAAAATTAAATTTTATAAAAGTTAATGGGGGGGGGTGAAGTGGGGTGCTGTGTAAATAAACTGCAAATTGTCTCCCCTACAGAAGCCGAAACAAATATGCTCATACGTCGTTATTCCTTAAAATGTAAAAAAAAATACAATTTTAAAACTCATAATCTTGAGGGTTTTTTTTCACCAGTTGAACAGCAAAGTTTTAGAGAGAATGGAAACAACAAGGACATTTATACCAAAGATCAGGAAGAGGCAGTTGAAATCTCTAGGGCACATAATGAGGAAAGAAGGCTTGGAAAATCTGATACACACAGGACTGATTGAAAGCATGGAGGAAAACAACACATAACATACTTAGTGAACTTGAGTAAATGGATAGCCAACAAAGTTTAGGAGAAATAACAAAAAGACAAAATTTATTAAGAGCTACAAAGGACGGGGAGTTGTGGAGAGCCATGATCGGCGATGTCCTGACATCAAGAAGCTCTCCAGATTATGAATTTCAAAAATTTTGTTTATTCATTTATTTTAGCAATTTTACCAAGTTACATCAAAGTTGCACAACTAGTTCTTGAGATATTTAAAATGGCCGGACACACTTCATACTGTAGTGTGTGTCTCACTAGATCAAGTCAAAATAGACTGCACACAGTGTGTGTCACTACAAACCCCCAAAAGAGCCAGATACAAAGCTGACCCGAAGTGACTTCCCATCCACCAAGTACGGATTAACATACCATACCAGCTGCACCCACGGTTGCAAATGTGGGGAAAGTATTGCAGGAGAGAGATATACATAAAAAAAAACCTACACCCCCACCCCACTGCAAATAGTTTCATGGCAACTGTTCTAATGATCTTTCCTCTGCGGTATTTTGACTTTATTTTAAGTGCAGTACCAGATTGTAAAATAACGACCTACCTACCAGTTAAAATGGCGAGAGATGTAACGCTAAGTTCTATGCTAACAGTTTCTTCCCTTGCACTTCTCACCAGCGGAACTCTCTTCTGGCTTCTTGATTTCCAGTTAAATTTTGATCTTCAGAAATTTAAATGTACTGTCAATCGATACCTTCTGCCTTCTTAATTTCTGTTCTTTTATTGTTCTCACACTTCAATGATGGCCGGTCTTCCAAGGCCCATGTGATCAATGCACACATCTCCCAAGATTCACTTCTCAGTCTCTCCTTCTTCCTGCTTTATATTAATGATACGCCTAAGAGCTTACTTTTATCTCTTGTTAATATCTAAACAGCTGATACAACCTGTTTTCAAGGAGAAAGGGGAAAAGGGGCGAGGGAGAGAAAGAGCGAGGGAGAGGAGAGGAGAGAGGAGAGAGAAGAGGAGAGAGGAGAGAAGAGGAGAGAGGAGAGAGAAGAGGAGAGAGGAGAGAGAAGAGAGAAGAGGAGAGAGAAGAGAGAAGAGGAGAGAGAAGAGAGAAGAGGAGAGAGAAGAGAGAAGAGGAGAGAGAAGAGAGAAGAGGAGAGAGAAGAGGAGAGAGGAGAGAGAAGAGGAGAGAGAAGAGGAGAGAAGAGAAGAGAAGAGAGGAGAGAAGAGAGAAGAGGAGAGGGGTAACACTTATGTGCTTAACAGCTGCTTCTGTGAAATGGAAAAACTTATTGATATCAATTTCAATTTTTTTTCATTTGTACCCCCTTACTTCTTTAAATAACAACCAGCATTCATATTTATGATTGTTATTGAAATATTTTGTTAAAGTTGTTAGGCTCAAATATTTAACAATGTGAGAGGGGAAATTCTATGGGTAGGGGTCATGGAACTTGCCAGAAGATTATTGAATCATTAACTTAAGAATTAAGATTTGTCAGAAAATTCAAATATCAAAACCCATAAGATTTTCACAGATCCTATTCGTTACATATTGAGAAGTATTTTTCTTTTTTCTTTTTCCTCTCCTGCTGCCTTCCTCTTCCCTCATTTAAAAAAAATTGTTATCTATTGTCTGTCTTAATGAGGTAACTCAAGTTGTGGGTCAATAGATCACACAGGCTGTTATCCTCTTCAAGCCAAATAGTAAAAATCTTGATATGAAGAGGCACGTGATTCTCAGCAGGTCCCGAGTCTATTTATATCTGTGCTTGAATCTGCTTGGTGGTCGAGGCAGTTGGGTATTTTGCACCCAGACCAACTTTTGGCTGTACAATCCTGGTAAAAACCTAGGATTTCAAATGCTGATTTTAATGATATTCTGAACCTTCCCAATTGAGAATTGGTGAGGGGGGAAAATTTACTGACTCTTATTTGGTCAGCTGACTAAACTAAACTTGGTGAATATCAATGGATGGTCTGAATTGGTTGGTTGGTTGGTAACCAAGATAGTTGCCTAACTAACTAGAGCTAGTGGTCAGTATTCAATCCTATTTAAAGGCTAGTGTTTAAAATATTGATTTTCATCATAGGCTCCCTAGGTTGAAGAAGGGCTTAATAATATAATTTTCCTGCTTTTCTATATGCTGTGATATCAGACTAATCTACTTGAGTGTTTTGGCCTTCTTGTAAAATGGTGATCATGCTAGATTATGCACATTTTCTCCAGAAAACCACATCTGCAAGGCAGGCAACAAAAAAAAACAAAAAACAAAAAAGGGCAGCCATTATACAAGGTATTATTTTATTTATGTTGACTTACTTTCAGCTTGCTTTATAGTTAAAATAGTTGTACCTTTTCTACTGGTAAAATCCAGGATCCATGAAAATTGTTGCATCACAATCTTCCTAAAGCTTATTTATTCCTATTTGGTTTTGCACCTGTCTCAACTAGACTCAAGCAATGACAATAGATGGTGAGACCTGACGAACTGATTGAAATAAAGGATAATAATGTGGAGTCATGGATAGCGGCTCGGATTGAGGAATCAGAGAGCCGAGTTTGAATTCCAGTCAAATCCATTACATTCATTTACATGCTAATACCCTTGGGAAAGGTATGAATCCTCTTCTTTTCCCCTCCCATTAATGGGTAAATAGCAGGACAGACCAGGTTCTATAGCCTTGTATGGCAAATGGTCTACGGCAGAAAGAAATGGCAACCTACTGCAGGAAAAAAATCTGCCTCGTCAGTCATGTATCAAAAGATCCATATTTGCCTAAGCGTGTATCACGCATGGCACATAACTGATTGAACAGTTTTTAAGCAAATATTCAAAGAAAACATTTAGACACTTGTTGATAGATTTATTCAACCATACGTGTGCCAAAGAGTCTGACATCTGAAATGTCAGCACCTAAATTTTATTTGGGCTTCACTTCTCATTTAGTACAAATGGAACAGACACACAGTATCCCAGCTCACTGCCAACCAAGCAACCTCACAAGAGAAGGATGGATTGCCAACCTGCATCAAGGCTGTGTAATCAGTTCTCAACAGCAGCTGAATACTTCCCAAACAAACCTAGTGTTCATATCTCCAAATAAGAGAAAGAACAAATGGAGTAAAAATTAACAGTCTTAAAAAAAATGTGCTCAATACAAAGTAGAACAAAATATTATTATTATAAGAGATTAAAATAAAAACATGTAATCGCTACACAAAAGCTTTCATGTTTCAATACTATGATGTACTTAAAGCTTTTGTGTAGTGATTTAAAATGTTTTTTATTATAATTTAATATATATATATATATATATATATTTTTTTTTGAAAGCTATTCTCAAGTGGATTTTGTTTTTGTGTTTCAAAACTGAAAACTAATATATATATATATATATATATATATATATATATATATATATATATATATATATATATCTCTTTCGGTCGGATAAACACATATAAATCGTCTCCCAGTTTTGATTCTGATGGATAATAAAGCCTGATGATGAATGACATGAAGCATTCGAAAGTACTAGCAGAAATAAAAAAATACACCATATCCATTTTATTTAATTATGAGGATCTCATCATTCGGAGGATTATGAGTAGTGGAATGCTTATGTTTGTCAATTAGCAAAGTGATTTCGTCAATAATTGCATTCAAATTGCTGATTAATTCAAGGTATGATTGATTCTTTGTAATATATATATATATATATATATATATATATATATCACACACAAGTTTAAAAACCACCCTATCAGGTGGCATTTAAGTTAGCTCCTGCGTAGATGATATAGGCATCAATAAACTACAGAAGAACTCAAAATTGATTGCTGCATTTAAGTATTGAATTAATATTTAAGATTAGCTTTTAAAAGTTCAATGATAATTCTTCTGCTGCCACTTAATTTAATGACAATTTGATGTACGTAGGTCCTTACTTTCCATACAAACAATTATTTTTATTTCATGGGTGACTTTCGCTGGATTTTGCAATTAATTTTGATCATTCTAAAATTTATTTCCAAGTTATAAAAATTATTATACAAAAAAATTTGTAATTGCTGTAATGAAAACTTGGAAATCCAAAATTCAGGATTGTGGGTCAAGATCCAACCCAGAATGTTTTTAAATTTGCTCACAGAGTCATCATACCATTTTGGAATCAGGCTATGTTGGGCAACTGTCTCTAGGAATGAAGTTGAAAATACGGACAATTTTATTTTGAAACCCTGTAATTTGAGAATGATAATTTTTTTCATGTGTACATGAGTTATTGAAAGTTAAAGAGTTGTGTCCCTTTAATTGTTTTTATCAGTAGAAGCTAAGATGGTGGAATCTGAAAACAATTGCAGTAATGAAAACTTGGGAATCCAAAATTTCAGGATTGCGCGTCCAGATCCGGCCCACAGTGTTTTTAATTTGCTCACAGAGTTGGCCCGATTCCAAAATGGTATGATGTTACATTATCGCCTCTAGGAGTAAAGCTGAAAAAGTGTGACACACTGACATTCGCATTTATTATATAAGGGAAAAAAATCAGAATGGGAAAAATTTTTTATTAACTTGTTTTGTCCTTTAGAACTTCAAACAAAAGTCATATTTACGTTGATGTGACTATATATGCGCATGAAGGAGAGGGGACACCAAGAATTTTAAATATAATTGTCTTATTACAAAAACACACTAAACACATTAGTTACTCACTGTAATAAGTCTAAGCATAATTTTTTATTTAAAAAATGCTACTCTAATTAAAAGAGAAAACAATTCACAAGAGCAAAACGTATAGAAAGTGCTTTAATCGCTAGATCATCCACAGTAAATTTATGTTCAGGTCTCTAGAACATTTCACCATTTTTTTTGCAGATCTTCTATTATCACAATGTGGGATATTTACTAACAAAAGTGATGGAAACATAAATAAATAGAAATGAAATGTAATTGACTAGATTATATAAGAAAAACACATAAAAATTTAAATTTAAAATTCAGTGCCCCCCCACACACACACGCACACCCTCCCCACTCCTTCATGCATATGTGTAGTCACATCAACATAAACATAACTTTACTTCAATGAAGTCCTTCAGGGCAAAAAGTGTCACAAAAAATCTTTTTGCCTGTTGTGGTTGTAAACAGAGCAATTACTGTAACTCCCCACCACCTACCCGACCCTAATGTTGACCACTCCTAAAATGCTCTCTTTGCAAATCCATATAGTTTGTACAGTGTAACCCGGATATAAGAGACCCGGATATAAGAGAGATTTTATCTGGTCCCAAATTAGAGCCATACTTACCTAAACAAAATAGACCAAACCCGGATATAAGAGAAACCCGGATATAAGATACTTATTCTCCGGTCCCGACAACTCTCTTATATCCGGGTTACACTGTATTCATTTTCATATTGTAAGGATTTGCTTTGTCATTTGCCAATCTTATTAAAATGCAAGAGGGATTTTGTGTAAAATATTATGTAGTGTCATTTTCTGTAAAATTTCATCACTCCATCATGCAATGTTTTCTTGTATTCGGATGGGTCTAATTTATATAGATTTTTAGATCTATCGGTTCTGATAAATATTTTCACTAAGCTTCAGATGTTGTGTAAATCATTCTTTTTAATTCATTCTGAAATCTGCTTTTATCCTTTTTCGATCTAATGTTTGTAAGAATTTCAGTTCTATTTTGAAATCAGTCACATCTTCATTAACAAGAGGATTTTTTTGGGGGACAGGAATCCATATTTATCGCCTTGAATCCATGTGCATTTTGTGTATTGCAGTGTAATGCATATCAGCTCAAAATGAGAAATTGGAAGAGACCAGTCAGGTTCATTACATTCATTTACTTGCAAATACCCTTGGGAAAAGTATGAATCCACCCTGTCTTCACCCAGGACAGCAGCACAGACTGGGCCCTATAGCCTTGGTTGGCAACCAGTCTAATACAGAAAGAAACAGAAAACTGATGTGTCAAAATCCCAGCCTAGTCAGTGATGAACCAACAGACATGATCGCCCAACTGTGTATCACACACAATACTTAACTGAGTGACTGAAATAAATTTTCTATTTTTGTTTTTTAAATCGGTATCATCCCAAGCAAGGCAGTAAAGCCACTAAGACGCAAGGGGTTACAAGATGTGGAAGAATTAGGAATAGAAACTTTAATGACAAGCAGAAAGAGAACAGAGTAATCAGGAGGACAATAGATAGCAATTGACATTGCATTTAAATTTTTGCAGATTAAAGTTGGCTGGAAAGCACGGAACCGAAAGGGAGTTCCACGAGCGAGAAGTGCGAGAGAAGAAACTGTCAGCATAGAACTTACGGCTGCATCTAGCCAGCTAAACTGTAAATTGATGAGATCCCTATGCCAGTCTCGTACGGCACTTAAATGAAAAAGGTTTAAGTATCTTAGCAAAGAGCTTATTTAAACAATTACCATGAAAGTATTTATAGAAAAGACACAGAGAGGCAACCTTACAGTGATGAGGAAGTGACTGGAGATGAGCCACCAGATCAGGACCAATAATATTGCAGATTCTTTTTTGAATCTTATCAAGAAGCTCAAGGTAAACAGCAGGGGCACGGAACCATATGTGGCAGCAATATTCTAGGCATGGTAGATTATAGATAAGTAAGATAGATTCTGGAGAGGATCATTGTCTCACCCGATATAGTGAGCCGACTTTCTTAGCAGCTGACCTAGCAATGGATAAAATAGATTCAATATCTAGTCAGGAATAACGGGGATCCAATCTTTTAGAAGCATTTTGAATGGATGCTGATCTGAATGTTCTTGCATGAATTCAAATTGTTCGCTTATTATAAAAACACAATGCAACCCACGGCCACACTTTCTGCTGACTGGCCAGTGATCTCCCCACCACATCAAGAAATAAGAATACGAACACTGTTTTCCACATAGATCTTTTATTCAGGTCATCGCCTGCTTATCCATGGGGATAGGCTGGTTGGTTATTTTTTTTTAGCGGCATATCAACACCTCTATGGGTTATTTAATGCCAAAATCTCAATATTGTGTATGCAATTTTATTTTATTTTGGAGATAATGGTTTTAGTGATACAAATCTTACTAATTAATCCATAGCTGGGGAAGGAGAGCTGAATTGATAACTTTCCCAAGGGTATAAGTGATAATAACAAACCCAACTGGAATTGGAACTCAAAAAAAATGTGTAAAATAATTATATATTATTTAAAAGTAACGGAATAAAATAGTGCACAATCAATACCAGTTAGTGACCACAGTTTCATTACATAGGATCATCATGCTCTCTTTCAGGAATCAGTGCCATATATTTATATATATATATATATATATATATATATATATATATATATATATATGTATGCATGTTTCATTAAATAATATAGACAAGTGTTGTCTATTTATTTTGTGTAAATTCTTTTCATATCGTCTGATAAGCTTAATAACATTATCATTAAAGAAAGAAAATCACAATATTGATACATATTTTTTAATCCTATCTAAGCTTTCAGCTTACATAAGCCATTAACAAAGATAATCCTTTAGTTTATCGTAGATGTTCTGTTTGTTGCTGTTAAGAGTGTTCAATTTTTCATTGGCTATTTCAATTTGCCTTTCCACAAGGCTGCATTTATAATTCCAAGTGTTGATAGTTTTGTGGGCTGCTGGATCATGTAATTTAAATTGTCTGTATTTAGGCAGCACAATTTCTACAAGGCTGGCATCTTGCTCACACCCTTTCACTGTCAAAACTGTTAAATGTAGCCGTCTCTTCTACTCCAATAGCTTCATGTCTCGCACCTCTCGCCTGTGGAACTCCCTCCCCTTTTCCTGTTTCCCTGATAGCAATAATCTCCAACTATTCAAATGTAATGTTAATCAATGTCCCCAGATGCCTTGATCTATCCCCTAACCTTCTCTTCATCCTTTCCTCTATCACTCCTATTTGGTCTCGCTCCAACTCTCTGTAAGCCCTTGCGTGCTAGTGGCTTCCCGCCTTGCTTGGGGTGAAACGCTTAAGAAAAAAAAAATCTGTGTTCCACATCAAACCAAACTCATTAATAATTATACTGGACATACCACTACATGCCTATCAAGAAGATTCACATTACACATATCTGACCAGAGCTCAGTTAGGACTCATTTAAACAGACACATAAACCTACTGAACTATCTGCAACATAGAAAACACAAGTATAATAGCCTCATCCAGATGAAAAAAAAAAAGGCTAAAAATAATGGAAGCATTATTAATAAAAAAAAAGAAAAAGCCAACACTCAATAATATTAACCATGAACACAGCCATATATATATATATATATATATATATATATATATATACACACACAAACATATATATATATACACACACACAAACATATATATACACACACATATACACAAACATATATATATATACACATATATATATATACCCAAACATATATATATATATATATATATATACATACACAAACATATATATACACACACATATATATATATATATACACAAACATATATATACACACACATATACACAAACATATATATATATACACACATATATATATATACACAAACATATATATATATACACAAACATATATATATATACACAAACATATATATATACATACATATATATATATATACACAAACATATATATATATATACACAAACATATATATATACACACACATATACACAAACATATATATACACACATATACACAAACATATATATATACACACACATATACACAAACATATATATACACAAACATACATATATATACACACACACATATATATATATATACACACACACACATATACACAAACATACATATATATATATATACACTCACACATATACACAAACATACATATATATATATATACACTCACACATATACACAAACATACATATATATATATATACACACACATATAGACAAACATACATATATATATATACACACACACACACACATATACACAAACATACATACACACATATGCACAAACATATATATATATATACACACACATATGCACAAACATATATATATATATGCACAAACATATATATATATACATA
The DNA here is from genome assembly GCA_964036315.1 of Acanthosepion esculentum. Taxonomy (NCBI): domain Eukaryota; kingdom Metazoa; phylum Mollusca; class Cephalopoda; order Sepiida; family Sepiidae; genus Acanthosepion; species Acanthosepion esculentum. The sequence continues at coordinate 4,178,876 of OZ038517.1, read as the reverse complement.
CACACACATATGCACAAACATATATATATACATACACACACATATGCACAAACATATATATATATACATACACACACATATGTATATATATACACACACACACACACATATACACAAACATACATACACACATATGCACAAACATATATATATATATACACACACATATGCACAAACATATATATATATATGCACAAACATATATATATATACATACACACACATATGCACAAACATATATATATACATACACACACATATGCACAAACATATATATATATACATACACACACATATGCACAAACATATATATATATACATACACACACATATGCACAAACATATATATATATACATACACACACATATGCACAAACATATATATATAGACATACACACACATATGCACAAACATATATATATAGACATACACACACATATGCACAAACATATATATATAGACATACACACACATATGCACAAACATATATATATATACATACACACACATATGCACAAACATATATATATATACACACACATATGCACAAACATATATATATACATACACACACATATGCACAAACATATATATATAATTAAAACTATATATATACATACACATATGCACAAACATATATATATACAATATATATATACTAATACACACACACAAACATATATACATACATACACACACAAACATATATATATATACATACACACACAAACATATATATATATATACATACACACACACACAAACATATATATATATACATACACACACACACAAACATATATATATATACATACACACACACACAAACATATATATATATACATACACACACACACAAACATATATATATACATACACACACACACACACAAACATATATATATACATACACACACACACACAAACATATATATATATACATACATACACACACACACAAACATATATATATATACATACACACACACACAAACATATATATATATACATACACACACAAACATATATATATATACATACACACAAACATATATATATATACATACACACACACACAAACATATATATATATACATACACACACAAACATATATATATATACATACACACACACACAAACATATATATATATACATACACACACACACAAACATATATATATATACATACACACACACACAAACATATATATATATACATACACACACACACAAACATATATATATATACATACACACACACACAAACATATATATACACACACACACAAACATATATATACACACACACACACACACAAACATATATATATATACACACACACACACACAAACATATATATATATATACACACACACAAACATATATATATATACACACACACAAACATATATATATATACACACACACAAACATATATATATATACACACACACATACAAACATATATATATACACACACACACACATACACAAACATATATATATACACACACACACATATACACAAACATATATACACACACACATATACGCAAATATATATATATATATATACATACACACACACATATACACAAACACATATATATATATATACACACATACACACAAACACATATATATATATATACACACATACACACAAACATTATATATATACATACACATACGCACACAAACATATATATATATACACACAAACACAAACATATATACACACAAATATATATATACATATATACACACATATACACACAAACGTATATATATACACACACATACATATACACACAAACGTGTATATATATATATATACACACACACACACATACATATATATATACACACACACACACACATACATATACACTCAAACATATATATATATATACACATACATACATACAGATACACACACACACACACATTTATATATATATATATATGTATACACACGCACACACATATATAGACACACATAGATAGATAGACAGATATGTATAAAAATAAATTATAAGGTGATTTGGGATTTTATTGGTGTATAAAAATTTATAAAAGATAATGGCTACAAAAGCCCAAAGCTAACTTACATAAAAAATGAAAATGGAAAGCATAGAAAAAACACAAGCAGAAAAATAATTTGGTATACACCCCCATACAACCAAATTGTAAAGTATAAATTAGTACAAAAATTCCTTGGATTAATCATTAAACATTTTCCTAAAGATTGTAAACTCGGTACTATTTTCAATAAAAATACACTAAAATTAAGTTACAGTTGTACTGAGAACTTAGAGAAAATTATTAAGAAACATAATGCTAATATCTTGAATAAACACTTAGACCAAAACGAAACAAATTTAGACAATATAAAAGTAAAAAAAACAGATGAAGATAAACAAAAATTATGTAACTGTAGAAATCCTCATAACTGTCCTCTACAAAATAAATGTCGCACGGAATCATTAGTATACCAATGCAATATCTCATCTATTGAGAATCGCAAAAACATAAAAATTAATATAGGTTGCACAGGCCAAGAGTTAAAAAAAAATTCAATTAACATCAAAGTTCATTTACGATAAA
>OZ038517.1:4171265-4173765 GCA_964036315.1 Acanthosepion esculentum | reverse complement strand
GGGAAAAGGGAGATCACCACCCCCTGTGAGATGAGATTGAAATAATAAACAGAGAACATCACTGGAAAATATGAAAACTTAAGGAATCAGCACATATGCCAGGCCACAGAAATCTCCTGAGTCGACCAAGCATAGAAATGAATACAGTATGGGAACCACTAATACAGAGTGCTGGAGAAAAAAAACAATAATAACAAATTGCAATATGAGCTCCGGTAAAAACGATTACTGAGACATTAAGTTTGTAAGTCCCAAAAATTTCATACACTGATGGAAACACTCAAGGAAACATAGCCCAGTGGATAAAAGCTTTGGTTAGATCAAGTGACTTGATATAAAGTGTTTTGAGTTCAATACCTGGCTACTGCATTGGTGAACAAAAACTTGGAGAGTTGAGTTTATGATTGAGTAATATGGAAGTGGAGGTGTGGCAGAGTAATGGATAGTGGCTCAGATTGAGGAATCAGGGAGCTGAGTTTGAATTCCAGTCGAATCCATTACACTCACTTACGTGCTAATACTCTTGGAAAAGGTATGAATCCTATTCTACCCCACCAGCTATGGGTAAATAGTAGGACAGATTGGGTTCTAAAGCCTTGGATGGTAACTGGTCTACCGCAGAAAGAAATGGCAACCTACCGCTGGAAAAATTCTGCCTCGTCAGCCATGTATCAAAAGATACATGATCACCTAAGTGTGTATCACGCATGACACATAACTGACTGAATATGGAAGACCTCATATCCATTATCAAGAAGAGAAAGTTAAAATGGTATGGACATGAAATAAAAGCCAATAATTTTACCACTGCCATTCTACAAGGTTCAACCTTAGGCAAAAGAAAAAGTACCATCACACTAACGGCATAAGGGATCTTTTCAACAAGACTAAAATGCACAAAATAATAGTGCTTTAAAAAATAAAATAAAAAAAATAAATAAAAAATAAAAAAATAAATAAAAATAAATAAAAAATAAATAAATAAATAAAAAATTAAAAAAAAAAAATAAAATAAAAAAAATAAATAAAAAATTAAAAAAATAAAAAAAATAAAAAAAATAAATAAAAAATTTAAAAAACTTAAAAAATAAAAAAAAATAAAAAAATAAAAAATAACCTTCACGGAATTTCAAAAGGAACTTTTTATTTCATCTACGGGGGGTAAATTGCTCCGATTCAACTGACCATGTCTATGGATATCTCGTCTTTCTTATTTGATACTGCACAGTTATTGTTTACACTATTACTAGTGATTCTCAGCCTGTACTACCCTGCCTTGGGATTGAACTCACAATTACTATACTACCAAATTCATGAAGCAATACTTTAATTCATTCAACCATTAATCTCATCTTTGTTGTTGTTATCACAACATTTCGGTCATTGTACACTCCAGCCTTCTTCAGGTGTCTGTTGCAAACTGAAAACTTTATTTAATCCACTCCTGTAAACAGCTGTTAAATGCCAAGGGACACAACGACTGAAATGGTGTGATAACAACAACAAAGATGAGGGTATTAGTCCAGATGTAAATAGGTACCCCAGTTTGCTTATATACATATAACTTTCAAAGATGCAACCAATCTTTGGCATTAAATGACTTTATTAAGGGTCGATATGCTGTTACTTCCAACAATCTGTCTTGGCATACAGCATATGTAACCACCTTTTAAAGTGTTTAGACCCAACAGAAATGAGAGGCTGTAGAACCATCCAAGGCATTACCCACATAAACCGTATCACAAACAACACAGTGTGAGACCCCATCAAAACAAGAAATACGCTTGTAGGAAGGCCTCAGAACCACCATCAAGAAGAGGAAGTTGAAATGGTATGGACACATCATGAAAGCCAACAGTCATCTCACTGCCATCCTACAATGTACCTTCTTCTACGTGCCGTGTCCCTTCAGGACGTTGGCGATCATGGCTCTCCACAATTTCCTATCCTTTGTAGCTCTTAATAAATTTTGTCTTGTTGCTATTTCTCCTAAGCCCTGTTCCGCCATCCATGTACTAAAGTTCACTAAGTTGTTTTCTTCTGTACCCTCACCTTCACTTCAATGTGTCCTGTGAGTATCAAATTTTCCAAGCCCTCTTTCCTCATTATGTGCCCTAAAAATTTCAACTATCTCTTTCTGATGTTAAGTGTAATGGTCCTTTTTGTTTCCAATTTCTCTAAAACTTCCTCATTGCTCACATTTGATCAATAGTATTCTCAGCATCAGGCCACATATATATATATAATAAATAAATGACTTCCGGTAAAATATCTGCCAAAAATGACCCGTATATATAAATAGCCGAGAAAAATAACAGCACTTGTGGCCCGATGATTGCATCTAGCATGAAACAGACTGTCATCTCTAAGTGTTGACTTCTATGTTCACTTTTATATATATATATATATATATATATATATATATATATATATATATATACACACCTCCAAATATAAACAAGCATGATGAACATTTTAAGAATTCAGAAAAAAATAAATT
>OZ038517.1:4158765-4166265 GCA_964036315.1 Acanthosepion esculentum | reverse complement strand
GCCATATTCATGATGTTTTAGCTGTTGTACACTCCAGCCTTCTTTACATATCGGAGGAGGAGGTCTAGTTAGGATTTTCATAAAGATAAGGAGGCATTATTGTGACTGCAGTAAAAATGGTAAGAATGTGGTCTTGGTATAAGGAATAGTGTGGTATGTTTGGGTCAGTAACTGTGGCTAGCTACTTTTAGATGTAAGACAGATTGACACTAGAAACCTTTGGCCTTGTGCCACAATCCTTGTAAATTACAAAAATAAATATTACTTTCTTCTATGGTACCTAGATTTGATGAATTAAACACAATACTAGATTGGCAGCAAGGTGTCACTATTTTCCAGTTGAAATGGTCAGATGTAAGTGTAAGTTCTATGCTAACAATTTCTTCTCTCGTTTGTACAACTCTTCTCCAGTTCCATGGCTTCCAGTCAACTTTGATCTTCACAAATTTAAACGCTATGTCAATCGTTATCTTCTGTCTTCTTAATTTTATTGCTTTCTCTCTCTCCTTAACAGTGTTTTTTGTTTCATATTCTCTAACATTCAGTAACCCCCTCGTATCTTAGTGGCTTTATTGCCTTGCTTAGTTTGAGATTTTAAAAAAGACTAATATTATATATATATATATATATATATATATATATATATATATATCAAGACCAGACAAGCATTTGTTTCTTTTTTATCTTGATGCGACAAAAAAAAAAAAAAAAAGAGAGAGAAGAGATATATTTACTAAAAAATTTGAACACTACCAAGAAAACAAAGGGGAAATTAAACTATTTTTTATCATTTCACCTTAAGCAAGGCAATAAAGCCATTAAGACACAAGGGGTTACTGGGTGCAGAAGAATTAGAAACAGAAACATTACTAAGGAGTGAATACAGAAGAGTAATCAGAAGGATAGTAGATAGTAATTGACATTGCATTTAAATTTTTGCACATTAAAGTTGGCTGGGAAGAATGGACCCAAAAGTGAGTTCCACAAGCAAGAAGTGCAAGAAAAGAAACTGTTAGCATAGAATTTACAGTTACATCTGGCCAGCTCAACTGTAAATTGATGAGATCTCGATGCCTGTCGAGTACTGCGTTTAAATTCAAAAAGTCTAGGTATCATATCAAAGAGCTCATCTGAACACTTACCATGAAAGTATTTATAGAAAAGGCAGAGAAAAGCAGCGGTGGGAAAGTGACTGAAGCCGAACTGCCATATCAGCACCAATAATATTGCTGATTCTTCTTTGGATTTTATCAAGGAGCTCAAGGTAAATAGCAGAGGCACCGGGCCATATGTGGCAGCAATATTCTAAGCATGGATGAATGGTAGACTTATAGATATGGAAGATAGATTCTGCTGAGAAAAAAATGTCTAGCAGAACACAGTGAGTGAACTTTCTTAACGACTGACCTAGAAATGGATTCAATATAATCTTTCCACTTCAAACCGAGAACATTAGCCTGAGAAGTGGTTACAGGGAGTGAAAGAGAATGAGAAGACTTTAGCAAGTAGAAGCGAAGAAAAAGAACAATAAAGAACTGGATCCAAGAAGACAGAAGATGGCAACTGGCAAGAAATCGGAAGGGCATTTCACAGGTGAGAAGTGCAAATAAAGAAACTATTAAATTAGAACAGATGGCTACACCTAAGTAATCCAACAGTAAAATGATAAGACCTAGTCATAAATCCAGTAGGATACTTAAATTCATGCAGTCAAGACATTAAGGAGGAAAGCTCATCAGAACAATTACAAGAGGATATGTGCAAGAATATTTGTAGAATAGACAGCGGGAAGCCATGTCACATTGGTGAGAAAACGACTTAAGCAGAGATGCTAGATCAGGATCGATTACATTGCAGACCCTTCTTTGGAAGATTGTGCTAGGCTGATCTTTTAAATGTGGAGAGCCTGTATACAAAAAAAAAAAAAAAAAAAAAAAAATCTTCGGCTTCAATACTAATCATTAACACTGCAAAAAAAACCTAAGTTTAACGGTATTTACCAGAGGAAATTCTTTTTTTTTTTTTGTCAACCATTTAAGAGGTTGACCCAGAGCTGAACCAAAAACCTGATATTTTCTAATCTATAAACCTCTGACTGCAAACTCTCACTTCGTCAACACACAACCCTAACCCAAAATCAAGTTTTCCACTCTGCTTAGTTTTTAGATAAGTAACTAACTGATTTATTCTCAGACTTACTTGTATTTAGTTGGCTGAGGGAAGTGTTAGGGGTTCAAAACTTTCACCGCCATCAACTTTCCTAAAACTCTAATCCAGCCAACACTTTCTCCTGAGGAAAAAAAAACCGAAAAGCCCTAGCCAAGTTATGTGAAACAACCCCTCCTACTACTTGTGAATATGTAGGGATGTAGCACATGCAAAATTCCCACAAAATGTACAATTTAGTATTTGTTTTCCAGCTGATTGGTGAATCTCGAATCCATCTATGTTCTTTATCAGCACTCCTGCTACATACACATGATTATCAGCACCCCCTACTCCATACACATTCTATAGAATCTGTACATCAGCTTTCTGTCAAATTCCAGACCAACGCCCATTATTTTCTGGGAATAAAGAAACTGGAGATTTAATTTATTTTTTTTTTACAATAGTAAGGTTCATCCTGTACATGGCAGAGTTAGGGTTAGGGTAAAGCAGTTTACTCAAGATAGAGGATTACATTCAGGGGTAATTTATGCAGATAGGAGGGGAAGATAATTGTTAACCCTAGACTTGAACAGGATAAGATTTTAGTGATCAGGGAGGGGGGGCATCCACAGGGGAGTGGCTCACAGGAAGAAGCTGTTCAATTAGAACTTACTTCTCACTGATGGAATACAGAGGGAATGTGGGTGGTTTTCCTACAACAAAAGTGGCATGGTTGGGTCCTAGCCCTGAAGGTTAGACACGGCAGAACCAAGAAATGTAGTTTGTCCGAGAACCTTCCATGGAAGGAGCGATAGAGTAGTGAGAAGCTCGCCACATCCCACCTGGGAGAGAGAGGTTGGAGGGTGGAACATGATTTGTCACCCACAAGGGCTCGGAGACGCTTTTGAACTCTATCAAGACTGGAAAGTGAGATCTGAGCAGGTCCCACCCAAATATAACAACAGAACGCCATTTTGGCCTTGATCTGGCAGAGGTAGAGGATAGTACAAGGAGTACTTACACAAGTGGCACAGGGATCCGACCATTTTACCTGCATCTCCAGCAATGGATCATATGTACGAGTTCCAATTGAGGTAGAGAGTCTGAGGTTCCCATATTCTTCCTATATTCTATGACAATTTCCTCCCCCTTTCAAACACCTTACGAAATTTAAACCAGGGAAAGCTGCCCCTTCAATACTAAATTTAGGCCGTCTCAGCTCCTCTTTGAAATGTTTTACAATTTACAAAATTTCATTAAAGAAAAAAAAAAAAAAAATAATAAATTATAATATTCAGGTGTTATTTAAATACAAATATTTGTTGAATGTCACTGCAATATTGTAACGAACGACATGACTTACCTCGGAATTCGAAACGAGCACGAATGTATCTTGCCTGCAAAGTGATGACAAAAAAGAAATATGGCCACTATTGAAGACACAATTTATGTGCGCCTATCTCGTCCAAGACGAGACGATATTTGCACACATGCAAATTTTGGCCGTCTTGGAATAGCATAAAAAGTGGGGTGCCAGCAGCACAACAGAACCAAAGTCATTCGGCGGACTGCGTGTGATAGAGTTGGACGTACGGATTGACAGACAATGAGGAAGTTGAAGTAGGCGCGGCTGAGCTGGTGTCTGTTTCCAGTGTAACAGCCAAGAAAGGGAGCCACGCAATCCATTTCCTTGAGGCGACCGAAGAAGAAAAAATAGCTGGCTTGCCGGCGAGCACTGCACTGCACTTTTTGACCCCCACCTCATCACCATTTTTCTCTACAAATATATTATAAATTACAGCTGTAACAATACCACTAATAATAATATTGGTAACATGAAGAATAAAAAGACGATTCCGGTTGTAGTTGGAGTCTTTGAATTCGATTGGAAAAGATTTCAATAGATTCATTGAAGAAATCCCTGGTAGCCCATGCCTTAAAGAAATACAAAAAAGAATAGTATTAGTTTTTTGTATTTCTTTAGTACAGCCCCCACCTTACGAAGGGCTTTATCTATGGAAAATAGGTGTGATTTTTTTTTTTTTTTTTTTTTAAATCTGCTTAGTGGAAAATGTCATGTCGTTTCTGACCTTATGTCTTTGGTTGGGACCCACAAAGAAATGAGTATACACCAGAAACCAAAGGAAATAATAATAGTAACTAATAATACTACTAATAGCAACAACAAAAATTTCTACCTTTGCTGCACATTGGCTCAGATCCACTGACCCTCAATTTATTGGAGGGTAGGCTGATTTTTAGTAAGATTTGCCTGAAATGTGTTTTTAATACCCATAAAATCTGCGGAGGAATTGTTGGCGTAATTTATTGTTTGGGGTAAGGGGAATAATAGAATACGACTTGAAAGAAACGTATTGTACACATCTCAAGAACTTGTTAAGTTATTCTTGTACATCTCCCAAATTAATAATTTCTTAGCATGAAGCAAAAGCAACGGTCAACAAAGACACTAGACTGACTGCAAACTAAATAATTACAGTAATTACCGCACATGTTCCACTAAACACACAACTAAAATTTAAAGTGATTATTGTATCAGCATATCTCAATACCATTCATTTAATGGTATGAATGACAGGAGATAATGATATTATCAGTCAGAATAGTTTACTGACGGTGACAGTAGTAATTGTAGTTACAGGTTGTAATAATATTGATCAGTTGGAATAAAAAGACTAAATCTGTGTCTCCATTAAACTAGAAAGCACTTGTTGCAGAAGCTGGCATGGTTGAGCGGAACTGACAAAATTCTCAACAATAAAAGGAAGAAGAACGTGGCAAATAATGTGAGACAAGATGATATAATTTAAACTATTTACATTGTTCGGAATGTTATCCTCATCTTTCTTGTCATATTCACATTGTTTCAGCCATTATACACATTAGCCTTCGTCAGCCGATTGGAATTTCAAACTGAACCCTTTATTTCGTCCACCGGGGTATATTGTTCTAGTTCCACATGTCATATCTCTTCCGGATATCTCAGTTATTTCTCACTTCAAGTTTTTGTTCACCACTGCTGTCGTCAGGTATTGAACTCAAAACTCTTTGGGTCAAGTCATTTCAACCAATGCTATGTGGCCCCAAGGACATATGGCCCAGTGGATAAAAGTAAAAAGTAAAAAAAGTGAAGTAATCCAGTGACTTGTCCCAAAGAGTTTCGAGTTCAATAACTGGCCACAACGGAGGTGAACAAAAATTTGGAGAGTTACTAAATAACTGAAACTGCGATATCCAGAAGAGGCATGGCACGTGGAACTAGAACAATCTACCCTGGTGGACAAAATAAAGGGTTGGTTTCAAAATTCCAATCAACTGAAGAAGGTTGGAGCATAAAAAAGCCGAAACATTGTGAATATGACAATAAGGATGAGAACAACTGTCCAAACAACGTAAATTGTGTAAAGAGTTACAATACCTCATCTCAGGAATATAGACAGATTCTGAAGAAGGCTAGAGTATACAACAGCCGAAACGTTGTGAATATGACAATAAAGATGAGGACAACAGTCCGAACAATGTAAATAGTGGAAATAGTTACAATACCTCATCTCAGAAATATAGACAGATTCTGAAGAAGGCGGGAGTGTACAACAGCCGAAATGTTGTGAATATGACAATAAAGATGAGGACAACAGTCCGAACAATGTAAATAGTGGAAATAGTTACAATACTTCATCTCAGAAATATAGACTGATAAGGCAATATAATGCAAGGCAAAGCAAATTCCTGAGCCAACACACACATATATATATATATATATATATATATATATATATATATATATATATATATATATAAGGTTAATGTTCCATGGGACAATCCTGAGTGGAAAACTTGGAGCCTTAAATGTCCTTGATTTTTATCTGGTGGAATACGAACATGGAGGTAGTTTCTCTCAACACTGGAAATTTCTGCAAAACCAAAACATTAACCTGAAAACTTGATTCACTGTTTTTATGCAACCATTTCCTCATATCAATAATTAAAAATGGCTTCAAATGACTGAATACAGTAGGTCTTAGTGGGGACCATCCTACACTGAATCTCATGCGACAGAATCACAAAGAAATGTACCAGATAACAGAAACCACATCACTTGAGGACTTCCAACAGCAGCAACAATTAAAATGGATATCACATGTAACTCAAAGGGAAAATATTGATATAATAAAGATTTTGACATTCCACTCTACTTCAAATAAAAGGTTAGAAAGGAAACCCCCATTAATACTGCAAAGAGTGATAACAGCTCCTGGACTTAAGAAACCTATTTTCCTGAAAAAACGGATTGATAGAAATATTTTATAAATTTCAACCAAAAGCAGTACTAGCAGCTCGGTCAATGAATGCCAAATGTTTCCTTATAGGGAAACAGTTAATATTACCATTAAACCTTACCTGCTTGCTGATGAGTGCTGTTAGTTGCCACACTTGACAATGATGAGTTTTGTTAGTGTCAAATAAGCTTCAAAAGACTTATCAACAAAACAAATGTGAGACATAGAAATATAGTATTTGTGTTTTGCCTTATGTGATGATAAATGGGTTTTGCCTTATGTAATGATAAATGGGTTTTGCCTTATGTGATGATAAATGGGTTTTGCATGTCAGCAGAAAAAAAAAAAGTGGTTATCACAAAATGAGAAACTAGTGCCAATACCAAAACTGGAACACCATCCACATATGTCCTTAATTTTAATCTGGTGGCATATGAAATGTGTCATCTATTTTGAGCTAATGGAACATGGAAGGACTGTCAATGCAGTCAGTTATTGCTAGCAACTTGATTGAATAAATGGAGCATTATATCGAAGATGTTCTACTTTGGTAAATGGAGGGGGTGTTATTTTCCAGTATGGCAATTTACACACTGCAAAATAAACCCAAGAAAAAATATAAGTTTCTTCCAAATCGCCCATACTCAGATTTAACAACTATAGATTATTTATTTTGATTACTAGTGGCAGAACATTGAGAAGCAAAGAATTCTAAAACAATGTGGTTTCGGTCATTGTGCTCTCAGGCCATCATCAGGTGTATGTTGATTTGGATAATCTATAGCAGAGGTTCTCAACCAGGGATAAATTTACCCCTAGGGGGTAAAAAATTATATAGTCGGGGGTAAATAATTGAAGTACCTGATAATTTAAAAAATAATGTTTTGGTAATTTTACTAATGACTAATTTGCACAATTTTTAGTCACAAATTAGTCAGTACTAATCATAATCATTCATTAAAAAAAATTTTTTTTTAGTATTTTGCAAAAATTTTTTAAATTGGCAAAAACAAAAAATACTAAAAAAACTTTTTTTTTTTGAATGGAT
>OZ038517.1:4143765-4146265 GCA_964036315.1 Acanthosepion esculentum | reverse complement strand
TATATATATATACCACTAATATTATATATATATACCACTAATATTATATATATATATATATATAGATCACTAATATTATATATATATATATAGATCACTATTATATATATATATATATATAGACCACTATTATATATATAGACCACTAATATTATATATATATATATATAGACCACTAATATTATATATATATATATATAGACCACTAATATTATATATATATATATATAGACCACTAATATTATATATATATATATATATATATATATATATATATAGATAGAGAGAGAGAGACCACTAATATTATAAATATATATATATATATTGAACACTAATATTTTATATATATATATATATATATATATATATATATATATATATATATATATATATATATATATATATTGATCACTAATATTGTGTGTGTGTGTGTGCATATATATTTATAACTATCTTAAAACACAACTTCTGCTAATCATGTTTTTTATTTCATTTTTCAGTTGATTCCTGGAAGATTTTGGGAATCCATCATTCTTTTGGATTTGTTTCAGGATTTATATCCTTCCTGAAATTATCCATACGGATTACCAATTAACTTTATCACATTATATATATATTAAAAATTAATTACCAAGACTCTCTGGATAGCAAGATGACTCTTCAAAAAGCTGAAGTGACCCTCTAGAAAGTTGGAGTGACATCTTGGAAAGACAAGAATTTACATTAAAGCATGAAGAATACAAGAGATGCAGAATGCCCTCTGGGTGACTGTAGCGGAGAGGGAGAATATATCACCCATCAGACTGATTTTAATGGAAATCACCTGGATATGAACCCGGCTACAATGTGTGATTGTGGCAGAAGATTTAACGGTTTACGTATCCATAAGGCACACTGGTGCAAACAACGTAATTCTCTTATCGGAGAATGTCAATCAAGTGGTGGGATTATGAATCTCGACTACACTCACAGTGTTCAGGATTCCATTGTTAGTAAACCAAGAATCCAGTTGCCCAAAGGTAACCAGAAGACTGTTTGGACAAATCTTGACAAAAAGCTTTCTTTTATCATTAATAACAATCTTAAGGGTCACATAGGGCAACAGATCAGTTCCTTTTGTAGAATAATATACAACGTTTGCTTTGAGTGGTTTGGACCAGTAAAGGAAAAGAAAGGTAAAAACGAGGAAAAACTACCAAATCAACGACAAATCCAGTAAGGGAAGTTACGATCAGAGCAAAGATTACTGAAGCACTGTTTTAAAGCGAGAGGAAAGGCCTTCAAGAACTCATGAACGATATCAGAAGGAAGATTTTAGTGATATCCAGAGCTGAAAATCAAAGGAAGCATCGGACGAAAAAGCGGCAGTCTCGGAGATCTTTCTTGATAAATCCGCATGCATTTGCTAAAAAGCTTTTCGTGGAAGCAAAGAGCGGCAAGCTTGATATCCTAGAGGAGTTGGAGAATCACTTGAAGATGACGTATTCAGATAATATGCAAGATATACCAATCCCTATTATAAAAGATTTACCAAGGCCTCAAGATCCAACAGTTATGTTTGATGATAGTGCGATAAAATTAAGTCCAGTCCAAGATTTTGTCCGAAAGACACGCGTTGGTAGTGCCTCCAGAATAAATGGGATATCATATAAACTATATAAAAACAGCCCTTGCGTTCTCAGGAAACTTACTGTCCTCCTTCAGCGGGTTTGGAAGCAGAATATTGTACCACAAGAATGGTGTTTGGCTGATGGTATTTGGCTACCTAAAGAGGTGGATTCAAAAGGCATTTCCAATTTTCGCCCCATATCCCTCCTTAATGTAGAAAGGAAAATATTTTTGGAGTTCTCGCTCGTCGTATGACAGATTTTCTTATAGGAAACGATTATATAAACACATCTGTCCAGAAGGCAGGGATACCTGGCTTCCCTGGTTGTCTGGAGCATTCACAAATGATATGGAACTCCATACTATCAGGCAAAAGAAATAAAACAGAACTCCATGGAGTATGGCTTGATCTTGCCAATGCATATGGGTCAGTCCCACATCAATTAATAGGAATGGCTCTTGACTTTTTCAATTTCCCTGGCAAGATTAAGGAAATCATAATGAAGTACTTCAACTCAGCTTTCATGAGATTCACCGTCAAAGATTACTCTACCAAGTGGCAACCAGTTGAGATCGGCATTATGATGGGCTGCGTGATTTCTCCTCTTCTTTTCGTTTTGGCCATGGAATTGATTTTACGAGGCGCATCAACCACAGCCAAAGGGGTGATGACTGAAGAAGAACTGGTCCTTCCCCTTTCTAGGGCTTTTAGGGAGGATATCACAATTCTCGTCCTGTCTAAAATTGCTGCCAATGACCTGTTAGAAAAATATCACGATCTCTTCATATGGGTGAGGATGAAGGCAAAGCCCAAGAAAAGTCGAAGTCTGTCATTAGTCAGGGGGTCTGTTAAGGAAATCCACTTCAAAATTGGTGATGACACGATACCAAC
>OZ038517.1:4075370-4115370 GCA_964036315.1 Acanthosepion esculentum | reverse complement strand
TTAGCTGATTCCGGTCACATTGAAAGAAATGGGAGAGAAAGATCGTGTTGCGCCAATAATTCAAGTGAATTTGGTTAGTCTGTCATGAATTTAAAAAAAAAAAACAAAAAAAAAACAGTATTTGAAATCCTAGATTTTATTTTTAATTAAATTTCTGCAGCTGTAGAGATTTACCATCTCAGAAGGTATAAGGCTTTTTTTTTCTTTTCTTTTTTTAATTTACCCTGGCCATAAAAGACAGCAGTTTCGATCTGCTGTCGTTACTTCAAGAGAGGAAACCCGTCAAAGGAAAAAGTTACGGACATAACAATGATAAAAAACTTAGACTTCTTCAAACTAAGTAAATGTTTTTTAATGATGAGATCAGAAGAGAAATGACATTTTAAGCTGGCTGCTCCTTGTAGTTTGGAAAATGAGAAAAATTAAAAACAAAAATAATAATCTGGGCTCGTTTTGTATCCGGTTTGAGGAAATATCCCTAAAATTGGGCCATCTACCATCGCCACTACACGGGGAAAGAATTTTTGGTACGGCTCATCTGATTCCAGAAAAAAAAAAAAGTGCCTACTTTAAAAATAAGCATATTTACATTTCAGTATATCCATAAAAAAATGTGTGCCCCCCTCCTCTAACCCCTGCAGTCAGTCTGATCCTCCAAGTGGTTTATCTCTTGTGAATTGTGCTGTTCAAAATAATGAGGGATTGGCATCATAGCTCATGTGGTAAACATGTCAGCTGCTAACCCAAATTTTATTTTGGATTCCAACTGCTGCCACAAGAGAGAACAATTGTATTAAATGTCCACTGCAGGCAGTCTTGTACACACACACACACACAGCTACAAAAGAAAAAATAGTTTTTAAGTTAAACTTTAATCTTTGTGTTCACCAGTTCACGTCATTTAAATTAAATTTTAAAAATACATTTTTGGTGTTGTTTTTTCCTCTTTATCTTCGTTGTTTTTATTAAACTTAAACACACAACGTTTTTTTGTCCGATGTGTTCTTCGGCTTTCTTCAGGCTTTCCTACCATTGAATAAAAAAGTTATAGATAGTAAATGTGAAGTTACAAACAATATTTGATACCAAACAGACAGACGAGAAAGACTGTGTAGCGTCAATTTACCAAATAGAGCCTTCATACTTTGAGAAAGAAAATACGTAGCTGATTGTTGTTATCTCGATTCGAACCCAGACAGCCAGCCGTGGAGCCGGCAGGAAACGATGTCGTTTTTAGTCGAAGTTCAAAAGACTAACTTATGACACAAGGCAACACTAGTGAGCACCCAAACTGACCATAAATGGTGACAGAAAGATACAGATTTAGGTTTTCTAAAATCCCAGATTTTGATCAATCAGTCTCTAAAATTCATTACTAACTTTAACTTACTAAAAAAAAAAAAGTTAGGTGTAAGAATTTCTAAGGCATGTTTGAGAGAGACAAAGAGAAAAAGAGAGGAAGAAATACAAGGAGAGGGAAAGAAACAGAGAGGAACAGATAGACTGAGAGGGACACAAGAGAAAGTGTGACAAAGAAGGGAGACAGAAAGAGAGAGAGACACACAGAAAAAGAGAGAGAGATAGACAAAGAGAGAGACAGACAGAAAAAGAGAGAGATAGACAAAGAGAGAGACAGACAGACAAAGAGAGAGACAGAGAGAGATAGACAAAGAGAGAGATAGACAGACAAAGAGAGAAAGCGAGAGACATTCGCCCCTTGAAAGATGATATTTTTCCTCATATCGCAACTGCAGTATCGACCTCTGCACACATTTTATTTTCAGTATGCACAATAACCCCCCCCCCACAATGTATGTGTATGTATTTAGCAAATATAATAAATACTCCTTGACACACACAGACAATTATTACTCACACAATTGTCCACTTTTCTACACAAAAGATAATTTGAATGTTTGCCTTTTTTTTTACTTCTTTACAGACAAAAAAAAGACTATAAAAATTACATTAATTTTAATTTTGTGTTTATCTAAAAATTTAAAACCGTCATTTTAAAAATTTTTCAAGATTTTCTGCACACAAGAAAAATATGTTGCAACAAAGACATGAAAACCGCAATATGGTATCAATAACATAATGATTGATGATGATCATCATCACAATAACGATTCTATGAAAGTAAAATCTGCCAAGTTCCCGTCAATGTGATATAGTTGTAAATGTAAATATATTTAATGGTTTTTTGACATACATTGTACATTGCTCTTTAAATTAACCAAAGTTCAAAGTTCGACAGTACAGACCATCTATGTACATTTTCATGAGAATTTTTAAGAGAAAGAAACTGATTTTTTTAATATTTGAAAAGTAAATATTATAAATAAAGGAAAGTCAGACACATTAAAAAAAAAAAAACTAAAAAAAAATCTATATTTTAAGTGATATTAAATAAATTATTTTTTTTACTATAAAAAAACTTCTTTCACTATTTTAATACTAGAGTTTTTTTTTTTTCTTTACTCATTAAGAAAATTTGATTCAAACTTACAATTTCTTACACTAATAAATGTAATTGGTTGTAGCAGTATAAACTCTGATTAGAGTGGAGTTTTATGTTTTGTTTTTAAGAGGGGGGTACTTGGTCGAAAGACATGTTTTGTTTTTTTAATAGGAAATCAGATGTGATCGATTTCGATCCAGAAGGACTCCTTATTTTTTTTATTAAAGTTAATATTGGTATTCTGACTTCATTTTTTAATTTTATTTTTTCCCTCGTCTAACGAAACTTTATAAGCATTTTTTTATATAGCACAAGAAAATCAAAGTAAAAAATAATGTGTAAAAATGAAATGTACAACCATTTCGGAACACGTGCCCCCTTTTTCCTCATTCAAAATTGAGGCATTTATTTATTCGTTAGTAAAGTAGCAAAAAAACTAATTAAATCACAAAAAAAAAAAAAACCTTTTCGTTTTTAAATATATACTTATTGAATTTTTATGCAAGATTGACATTTTTCAAATGATCCGTTACTAATTTATATGTATGGTACTACTAGTTTTTTTTTAACTGGATAATTAAAGTCTATTAGTAAGAAAAGACGTAAGTGAATTATGATGTGTCCATAAAATGTTCACATTGATTATTATTGTCACATTGTGTCTAATTAGAAATCCCCAGAAAAAAATCAAATCAAATACAGAGGATAAAGTTATAATTAATTATATAACTAAGAAGAAAAGCATTATCGATTTTATTAACATAAAAATTGACACGTAATACTTAAAAGTTAAGCTAGTAAGAAAAACTAAGTCAAGTAGGTCATTATTTTTAACAGATAAAATGGGGGGGGCAAAATATTTTTTTAAATGAAAACAAAAGTTGGGTTTATGTCTAAATTACTAATAATTAAATTTAAATATAGGTCTCTCTCTACTACAAATAATACCGGTTTTCTGAACATTTGATTTTTAAATTATACAAAAAAATAAATAAATAAATAAATAAAATAACGTTTCTGACATATTTTATTTAAAAAGCACTCCTCACTTTAAAGAAAGAAAAAAAAAAGAGACTTATTACAAGGCAACACATGGAGTGTATATTATTCAAATATTGGAAATTTTATAAATGTATAAAGCAATTATGCAGATCTATAAAAAAAAACAGAAAAATTGGTATTTTATGCGTGAGTAAAAGTGTTGATAGATAGATAGATAGATAGACTGAGAGTAGGAAAAAAAGACTGCCATAAAAGGGGATTTTTAATGTCTTCAAAATCATACAAGATTTAAGTCAAATTAAACATCAGACAAAATTTGGTATATACCAATAAATAAATGTTGATAGCTAGCAAGATAAACAAAAAAAAAATCACTGACAGAAGGAAGTTTACCATAAAAGGGGATTTAAAATAAACATACACCCAACAAAGTAAAGAAATACCAAATTGTGTAATAGTAATAATATACACATGCAAAAAAGAAGGCGTGTTTGGTAGCAAGATGGATAGACTGATATATAAGTTCACTTTTAAAAAGGGGGTTAAGTACATTATTTAAGCCAGATATCGACCTAAAATCGATTTTAATCATATTTTAATAATAATTTAAACAGACAACAGTATATCTTTCTAAAATGTGTTTAAAAAAAATAAGATAGAAAGAAAGACAGACTGATCACAGGCGGTCTGTGATGTTTTTTTAACTCAACCTTTCTTATTTTTTTAAAACAATTTCAAAACCAAGAAATAATATTTTTTTAAATCAATAAAGAAGTGCTTAATTATATATATATATATATATATAATATTTTAATAATTAAATAAACAAAAATAAATTTTTAAAAAGTGAAAAGGGTACTCACTGTTTCAGAGATTGGCAGTGATAAAAAATATATTAAAAATCTCTTCTTTTTTAAAAAAAAAAAAAAATATACCCGAAGAAGTCCTCTGGGCAGGGAAAATGAAATCCAGAATTTTATGTCTATATCGTAGGTATGTGTTCTTGTCGAATTGAAACAAAACTTGGTTTAAACAAAAAAAAATGATTTCTGCTTCCTTCTTTTCTTTATAAATTTGGTTTATTTTGGGGTTTTTATTGTTCGTTTGTTTCTTTTAAGGGAATAATCCTGTGGGTATTTCAAATCGGGTGGCAAAGTTCTTGTGACTGGTCCCCCCACTGTTCCGTGTGTTCTTCTTCTCTGAATGCAAAGAAGAAAGAAGACGGGACTGGCCGCATTCAACTGTGAGTGGTGATGGTGATACGGAGGCCCGTTGGAGACATAAATACAAATCGTCGGCGGCAGAAAAAAAGTGGTGGCATGTTATAGATGTTTTGTGGTAGGTAGATACGGTTCATAGTTTGTTCACAGTTTCAAGGGTGATGAAAACTGAATGATAACGTATATCTATTTTTAAAGAATTTAAAAAAATGAATTGTCAGTGTGGTTGCAAGCCGGATGTATGAGAAGAGATGTTTTGGCAGATGGTACTTAGATTTTTGTTAGAAAGTTCAATGTAGACAAATTGAGATAAACTTTTTTGACTAAAATGTTTATCCAAGACAAAGCCTAAGACGGAAGGTAGACGGATGCTGCAATAAGTTGTTCTAATAAAGATAGATAATGAACAGAGTTATTTAGATAGACAGAGAGATATGAACAAACTGAGATAGATAGATAGATAGATAGGAACAGATTGGCATAGATAGATAGATATATGGATAGATAGGAACAGATTGGAATAGATAGGAACAGATTGGAAGAGATAGATAAATAGATAGAAACAGATTGGAATAGATAGATAGATACATAGATAGATGCAGGGTTAGATAGATATGAATAGATTGATAGATATAGATATCTATGAAGACAGATATGAACAGAGTTACATAGATACAATATAGACAGATACCTTATAGATAGGTATGAACAAATTAGGATGGATAGATAGATACTTAGATAGATACAGAGATAGGAACAGACTGGCATAGATAGATAGATAGATAGATATATAGATAGATAGATAGATATGAGCAGAGGTTGGAATAGATTGATAGATAGATAGAAATATAGATAGATAGATAAATAGATAGATATGCATAAACTGAGATAGATGCATAAGGACATAGATAGATACACAGATAGATACATAGATAGCTAGATACATAGATACATAGATAGATAGATATGAAGAGACAGATAGATGTCTCTGAGGATAGATAAATACGAATAGAGTTACATATATACAATATAGATAGATATAATCAGATAGGGAGAGCTAGAGAGATAGGACCAGAATCTATCTATCTTAGTTTGTCCCTATCTATCTATCTATCGGTAGATATGAATAGACTGATAGACATAGATATCTATGAAGTTACACAGATATGATATAGACAGATACAATATAGATAGATGTGAACAGATTAGGATAGATAGATAGATAGATAGAATACGATATGATACAGTTC
This sequence comes from Acanthosepion esculentum, assembly GCA_964036315.1. Taxonomy (NCBI): domain Eukaryota; kingdom Metazoa; phylum Mollusca; class Cephalopoda; order Sepiida; family Sepiidae; genus Acanthosepion; species Acanthosepion esculentum. The sequence continues at coordinate 4,109,437 of OZ038517.1, read as the reverse complement.
AATATGATATAGATAAATATATCAACAGATTGGAATAGACAGATAGATACATACATACATAGATAGATAGATACATATGAGTAAACTGAGATAGATAGATACATGGAGAGATAGATACATCGATAAATATAGAGATAGATACATAGATAGATAGATAGAAGATAGATACGAATAGAGTTGCATAGATATGATATAGATAGATATGATCAGATAGGGATAGATAGATAGATAGATAGATAGATAGATAGATAATCAAGAGACAGAGATAGATAGATAGATAGATAGATAGATAATCAAGAGACATAGATAGATACATAGATAGATAGATAGATAGATAGATAGATAGATAGATAGATAGATAGATAGATAGATAATCAAGAGACATAGATAGATACATAGATAGATAGATAATCAAGAGACAGAGATAGATAGATAGATAGATAGATAATCAAGAGACAGAGATAGATAGATAGATAGATAGATAATCAAGAGACAGAGATAGATAGATAGATAGATAATCAAGAGACAGAGATAGATAGATAATCAAGAGACAGAGATAGATAGATAGATAGATAATCAAGAGACAGAGATAGATAGATAGATAGATAGATAATCAAGAGACAGAGATAGATAGATAGATAGATAGATAATCAAGAGACAGAGATAGATAGATAGATAGATAGATAGATAGATAGATAATCAAGAGACAGAGATAGATAGATAGATAGATAGATAATCAAGAGACAGAGATAGATAGATAATCAAGAGACAGAGATAGATAGATAGATAGATAATCAAGAGACAGAGATAGATAGATAGATAGATAGATAGATAATCAAGAGACAGAGATAGATAGATAGATAGATAATCAGGAGACAGAGATAGATAGATAGATAGATAGATAGATAGATAGATAATCAAGAGACAGAGATAGATAGATAGATAGATAGATAATCAAGAGATAGATAGATAATCAAGAGACAGAGATAGATAGATAGATAGATAGATAGATAATCAAGAGACAGAGATAGATAGATAATCAAGAGACAGAGATAGATAGATAGATAGATAGATAATCAAGAGACAGAGATAGATAGATAGATAGATAATCAAGAGACAGAGATAGATAGATAGATAGATAATCGAGACAGAGATAGATAGATAGATAGATAATCAAGAGACAGAGATAGATAGATAATCAAGAGATAGATAGATAGATAGATAGATAGATAATCAAGAGACAGAGATAGATAGATAGATAGATAGATAGATAGATAGATAATCAAGAGATAGATAGATAGATAGATAGATAGGAACAGATTAGCATAGATAGATAGATAGATAGATAAGAACAGTCTGGGATACATGAAGAGATGTATAGATAGGAAAAAACTGAGATAGATAACGAGATATATAAATAGGTACGAATAGGCTGGGATAGATAAATAGATAGGTTGATAGATAGACTTGGACAAACTCTGTATATAAGTAGCCCTTAACGTAACATTCTACCCTAAGTGGGCTTCGGTCCTTATACAGGGTGAACCTTACTGTAAAAAAATTAAAATTCTTTTCTTTTCTTTACTTCTTGCAAAGTCAAATAAATATGAGTTTACCATATTGATATCATTTCTGATATGGAACTATTTAGAAGTTATAACACCTAGCAAATTAAAATCATTGGTATATAAAACTTGAGAGGGCTCAAGGCTGCAGCCTACAAGATAATCTTGACAATAATAACCAAAAAAAAATGGTCGTTTTGATAAATCATTTTATTTAGTGAATACATATGTTAAAATTTGCTTTAATGCCTCTAGAGTAAAGAAGCTGAAGATATTCCATCTCCATCTTTCTAAGCAAAACCCATCAGCTACTTCTTCTATTCTGCTTTCAAGATTTCTGACGACAACAGCTTCAGTCCAGTTTAGTAACAACAAATTAATTTAATTAACTGGTGAGTAATGAAAAGGTTTGTGCCAGATGGTCTGAAATCTGATACTCAAGAGGGTGGGGACTATTTCTTTAGCTGGCTTGGATTTGTGTTGAAAAGGGTAAAAGAACCGGTCAGGTTAATAGTAAGGAATAATTGTTTTTTTTTTACTTATCGGAAAAGTTTATAAATGTGGCCTTATGCCATACTTGGATTTGTTCAACAAGAAATTTGTTTAACAAGAGATTGACAATTAAATTTCTTCTTTGTTGGGAGCATTATAAATGTGACCTTATGCCATACTTGGATTTGTTCAACAAGAAATTTGTTTAATAAAAGATTGACAATTCAGTTTCTTCTTTGTTGGGAACACTATAAATCAGACCTTATGTCATACTAGGATTTGTTCAACAAGGAATTTGTTTAAGAAGAGATTGACAATTCAGTTTCTTCTTTGTTGGGAACACTACAAATCTGTCCATATGCCATACTTGGATTTGTTCAGCAAAGAACTTGTTTAAGAAGAGATTGACAATTCAGTTTCTTCTTTCTTGGGAACACTATAAATCTGACCTTATGCCATACTTGGATTTGTTCAGCAAAGAACTTGTTTAAGAAGAGATTGACAATTCAGTTTCTTCTTTGTTGAGAACACTATAAATGTGACCTTATGCCATACTTGGATTTGTTCAGCAAAGAACTTGTTTAAGAAGAGATTGACAATTCAGTTTCTTCTTTGTTGGGAACACTATAAATCTGTCCATATGCCATACTTGGATTTGTTCAGCAAAGAACTTGTTTAAGAAGAGATTGACAATTCAGTTTCTTCTTTGTTGAGAACACTATAAATGTGACCTTATGCCATACTTGGATTTGTTCAGCAAAGAACTTGTTTAAGAAGAGATTGACAATTCAGTTTCTTCTTTGTTGGGAACACTATAAATCTGTCCATATGCCATACTTGGATTTGTTCAGCAAAGAACTTGTTTAAGAAGAGATTGACAATTCAGTTTCTTTCTTTGTTGGGAACACTATAAATCTGTCCATATGCCATACTTGGATTTGTTCAGCAAAGAACTTGTTTAAGAAGAGATTGACAATTCAGTTTCTTCTTTGTTGAGAACACTATAAATGTGACCTTATGCCATACTTGGATTTGTTCAGCAAAGAACTTGTTTAAGAAGAGATTGACAATTCAGTTTCTTCTTTGTTGGGAACACTATAAATCTGTCCATATGCCATACTTGGATTTGTTCAGCAAAGAACTTGTTTAAGAAGAGATTGACAATTCAGTTTCTTTCTTTGTTGGGAACACTATAAATCTGTCCATATGCCATACTTGGATTTGTTCAGCAAAGAACTTGTTTAAGAAGAGATTGACAATTCAGTTTCTTTCTTTGTTGGGAACACTATAAATCTGTCCATATGCCATACTTGGATTTGTTCAGCAAAGAACTTGTTTAAGAAGAGATTGACAATTCAGTTTCTTCTTTGTTGAGAACACTATAAATGTGACCTTATGCCATACTTGGATTTGTTCAGCAAAGAACTTGTTTAAGAAGAGATTGACAATTCAGTTTCTTCTTTGTTGGGAACACTATAAATCTGTCCATATGCCATACTTGGATTTGTTCAGCAAAGAACTTGTTTAAGAAGAGATTGACAATTCAGTTTCTTTCTTTGTTGGGAACACTATAAATCTGTCCATATGCCATACTTGGATTTGTTCAGCAAAGAACTTGTTTAAGAAGAGATTGACAATTCAGTTTCTTCTTTGTTGGGAACACTATAAATCTGTCCATATGCCATACTTGGATTTGTTCAGCAAAGAACTTGTTTAAGAAGAGATTGACAATTCAGTTTCTTTCTTTGTTGGGAACACTATAAATCTGTCCATATGCCATACTTGGATTTGTTCAGCAAAGAACTTGTTTAAGAAGAGATTGACAATTCAGTTTCTTCTTTGTTGGGAACACTATAAATCTGTCCATATGCCATACTTGGATTTGTTCAGCAAAGAACTTGTTTAAGAAGAGATTGACAATTCAGTTTCTTTCTTTGTTGGGAACACTATAAATCTGTCCATATGCCATACTTGGATTTGTTCAGCAAAGAACTTGTTTAAGAAGAGATTGACAATTCAGTTTCTTCTTTGTTGAGAACACTATAAATGTGACCTTATGCCATACTTGGATTTGTTCAGCAAAGAACTTGTTTAAGAAGAGATTGACAATTCATTTTCTTCTTTGTTGGGAACACTATAAATCTGTCCATATGCCATACTTGGATTTGTTCAGCAAAGAACTTGTTTAAGAAGAGATTGACAATTCAGTTTCTTTCTTTGTTGGGAACACTATAAATCTGACCTTATGCCATACTTGGATTTGTTCAGCAAAGAACTTGTTTAAGAAGAGATTGACAATTCAGTTTCTTCTTTGTTGGGAACACTATAAATCTGTCCATATGCCATACTTGGATTTGTTCAGCAAAGAACTTGTTTAAGAAGAGATTGACAATTCAGTTTCTTTCTTTGTTGGGAACACTATAAATCTGTCCATATGCCATACTTGGATTTGTTCAGCAAAGAACTTGTTTAAGAAGAGATTGACAATTCGGTTTCTTCTTTGTTGAGAACACTATAAATGTGACCTTATGCCATACTTGGATTTGTTCAGCAAAGAACTTGTTTAAGAAGAGATTGACAATTCAGTTTCTTTCTTTGTTGGGAACACTATAAATCTGTCCATATGCCATACTTGGATTTGTTCAGCAAAGAACTTGTTTAAGAAGAGATTGACAATTCAGTTTCTTCTTTGTTGAGAACACTATAAATGTGACCTTATGCCATACTTGGATTTGTTCAGCAAAGAACTTGTTTAAGAAGAGATTGACAATTCAGTTTCTTCTTTGTTGGGAACACTATAAATCTGTCCATATGCCACACTTGGATTTGTTCAGCAAAGAACTTGTTTAAGAAGAGATTGACAATTCAGTTTCTTTCTTTGTTCGGAACACTATAAATCTGTCCATATGCCATACTTGGATTTGTTCAGCAAAGAACTTGTTTAAGAAGAGATTGACAATTCAGTTTCTTCTTTGTTGAGAACACTATAAATGTGACCTTATGCCATACTTGGATTTGTTCAGCAAAGAACTTGTTTAAGAAGAGATTGACAATTCAGTTTCTTTCTTTGTTGGGAACACTATAAATCTGTCCATATGCCATACTTGGATTTGTTCAGCAAAGAACTTGTTTTAAGAAGAGATTGACAATTCAGTTCCTTCTTGGTTGGGAACACTATAAATCTGACCTTATGCCATACTTGGATTTGTTCAGCAGAGAACTTGTTTAAGAAGAGATTGACAATTCAGTTTCTTCTTTGTTGGGAACACTATAAATCTGTCCATATGCCATACTTGGATTTGTTCAACAAAGAACTTGTTTAAGAAGAGATTGACAATTCAGTTTCTTCTTTGTTGAGAACACTATAAATGTGACCTTATGCCATACTTGGATTTGTTCAGCAAAGAACTTGTTTAAGAAGAGATTGACAATTCAGTTCCTTTCTTTGTTGGGAACACTATAAATCTGTCCATATGCCATACTTGGATTTGTTCAACAAAGAACTTGTTTAAGAAGAGAATGACAATTCAGTTTCTTCTTGGTTGGGAACACTATAAATGTGACCTTATGCCATACTTGGATTTGTTCAGCAAAGAACTTGTTTAAGAAGAGATTGACAATTCAGTTTCTTTCTTTGTTGGGAACACTATAAATCTGTCCATATGCCATACTTGGATTTGTTCAACAAAGAACTTGTTTAAGAAGAGATTGACAATTCAGTTTCTTCTTTGTTGGGAACACTATAAATGTGTTCTTATGCCATACTTGGATTTGTTCAGCAAAGAACTTGTTTAAGAAGAGATTGACAATTCAGTTTCTTTCTTTGTTGGGAACACTATAAATCTGTCCATATGCCATACTTGGATTTGTTCAGCAAAGAACTTGTTTAAGAAGAGATTGACAATTCAGTTTCTTCTTGGTTGGGAACACTATAAATGTGACCTTATGCCATACTTGGATTTGTTCAGCAAAGAACTTGTTTAAGAAGAGATTGACAATTCAGTTCCTTCTTGGTTGGAACACTATAAATCTGACCTTATGCCATACTTGGATTTGTTCAGCAAAGAACTTGTTTAAGAAGAGATTGACAATTCAGCTTCTTCTTAGTTGGGAACACTATAAATCTGTCCTTATGCCATACTTGGATTTGTTCAACAAAGAACTTGTTTAAGAAGAGATTGACAATTCAGTTTCTTCTTTGTTGGGAACACTATAAATCTGTCCATATGCCATACTTGGATTTGTTCAACAAAGAACTTGTTTAAGAAGAGATTGACAATTCAGTTTCTTCTTTGTTGGGAACACTATAAATCTGTCCATATGCCATACTTGGATTTGTTCAGCAAAGAACTTGTTTAAGAAGAGATTGACAATTCAGTTTCTTTCTTTGTTGGGAACACTATAAATCTGTCCATATGCCATACTTGGATTTGTTCAGCAAAGAACTTGTTTTAAAAAGAGATTGACAATTCAGTTTCTTCTTTGTTGGGAACACTATAAATGTGACCTTATGCCATACTTGGATTTGTTCAGCAAAGAACTTGTTTAAGAAGAGATTGAGAATTCAGTTTCTTTCTTTGTTGGGAACACTATAAATCTGTCCATATGCCATACTTGGATTTGTTCAGCAAAGAACTTGTTTAAGAAGAGATTGACAATTCAGTTTCTTCTTGGTTGGGAACACTATAAATGTGACCTTATGCCATACTTGGATTTGTTCAGCAAAGAACTTGTTTAAGAAGAGATTGACAATTCAGTTCCTTCTTGGTTGGAACACTATAAATCTGACCTTATGCCATACTTGGATTTGTTCAGCAAAGAACTTGTTTAAGAAGAGATTGACAATTCAGCTTCTTCTTAGTTGGGAACACTATAAATCTGTCCTTATGCCATACTTGGATTTGTTCAACAAAGAACTTGTTTAAGAAGAGATTGACAATTCAGTTTCTTCTTTGTTGGGAACACTATAAATCTGTCCATATGCCATACTTGGATTTGTTCAACAAAGAACTTGTTTAAGAAGAGATTGACAATTCAGTTTCTTCTTTGTTGGGAACACTATAAATCTGTCCATATGCCATACTTGGATTTGTTCAGCAAAGAACTTGTTTAAGAAGAGATTGACAATTCAGTTTCTTTCTTTGTTGGGAACACTATAAATCTGTCCATATGCCATACTTGGATTTGTTCAGCAAAGAACTTGTTTTAAAAAGAGATTGACAATTCAGTTTCTTCTTTGTTGGGAACACTATAAATGTGACCTTATGCCATACTTGGATTTGTTCAGCAAAGAACTTGTTTAAGAAGAGATTGAGAATTCAGTTTCTTTCTTTGTTGGGAACACTATAAATCTGTCCATATGCCATACTTGGATTTGTTCAGCAAAGAACTTGTTTAAGAAGAGATTGACAATTCAGTTTCTTCTTGGTTGGGAACACTATAAATGTGACCTTATGCCATACTTGGATTTGTTCAGCAAAGAACTTGTTTAAGAAGAGATTGACAATTCAGTTCCTTCTTGGTTGGAACACTATAAATCTGACCTTATGCCATACTTGGATTTGTTCAGCAAAGAACTTGTTTAAGAAGAGATTGACAATTCAGTTTCTTCTTAGTTGGGAACACTATAAATCTGTCCTTATGCCATACTTGGATTTGTTCAACAAAGAACTTGTTTAAGAAGAGATTGACAATTCAGTTTCTTCTTTGTTGGGAACACTATAAATCTGTCCATATGCCATACTTGGATTTGTTCAACAAAGAACTTGTTTAAGAAGAGATTGACAATTCAGTTTCTTCTTTGTTGGGAACACTATAAATCTGTCCATATGCCATACTTGGATTTGTTCAGCAAAGAACTTGTTTCAGAAGAGATTAACAATTCAGTTTCTTTCTTTGTTGGGAACACTATAAATCTGTCCATATGCCATACTTGGATTTGTTCAACAAAGAACTTGTTTTAAGAAGAGATTGACAATTCAGTTTCTTCTTTGTTGGGAACACTATAAATGTGACCTTATGCCATACTTGGATTTGTTCAGCAAAGAACTTGTTTAAGAAGAGATTGAGAATTCAGTTTCTTTCTTTGTTGGGAACACTATAAATCTGTCCATATGCCATACTTGGATTTGTTCAGCAAAGAACTTGTTTAAGAAGAGATTGACAATTCAGTTTCTTTCTTTGTTGGGAACACTATAAATCTGTCCATATGCCATACTTGGATTTGTTCAGCAAAGAACTTGTTTAAGAAGAGATTGACAATTCAGTTTCTTCTTTGTTGAGAACACTATAAATGTGACCTTATGCCATACTTGGATTTGTTCAGCAAAGAACTTGTTTAAGAAGAGATTGACAATTCAGTTTCTTTCTTTGTTGGGAACACTATAAATCTGTCCATATGCCATACTTGGATTTGTTCAACAAAGAACTTGTTTAAGAAGAGATTGACAATTCAGTTTCTTTCTTTGTTGGGAACACTATAAATCTGTCCATATGCCATACTTGGATTTGTTCAGCAAAGAACTTGTTTAAGAAGAGATTGACAATTCAGTTTCTTCTTTGTTGAGAACACTATAAATGTGACCTTATGCCATACTTGGATTTGTTCAGCAAAGAACTTGTTTAAGAAGAGATTGACAATTCAGTTTCTTTCTTTGTTGGGAACACTATAAATCTGTCCATATGCCATACTTGGATTTGTTCAGCAAAGAACTTGTTTAAGAAGAGATTGACAATTCATTTCTTCTTTTTTGGGAACACTATAAATCTGACCTTATGCCATACTTGGATTTGTTCAACAAGAAATTTGTTTCAGAAGAGATTGACAATTCAGTTTCTTCTTTGTTGGGGACACTATAAATTTGACCTTATGCCATACTTGGATTTGTTCAGCAAAGAACTTGTTTAAGAAGAGATTGACAATTCAGTTTCTTCTTTGTTGGGAACACTATAAATGTGACCTTATGCCATACTTGGATTTGTTCAGCAAAGAACTTGTTTAAGAAGAGATTGACAATTCAGTTTCTTCTTGGTTGGGAACACTATAAATCTCTCCATATGCCATATGTGGATTTGTTCAGCAAAGAACTTGTTTAAGAAGAGATTGAGAATTCAGTTTCTTCTGTGTTGGGAACACTATAAATCTGTCCATATGCCATACTTGGATTTGTTCAGCAAAGAACTTGTTTAAGAAGAGATTGACAATTCAGTTTCTTCTTTGTTGGGAACACTATAAATGTGACCTTATGCCATACTTGGATTTGTTCAGCAAAGAACTTGTTTAAGAAGAGATTGACAATTCAGTTTCTTCTTTGTTGGGAACACTATAAATGTGACCTTATGCCATACTTGGATTTGTTCAGCAAAGAACTTGTTTAAGAAGAGATTGACAATTCAGTTTCTTCTTTGTTGGGAACACTATAAATCTGTCCATATGCCATACTTGGATTTGTTCAGCAAAGAACTTGTTTAAGAAGAGATTGACAATTCAGTTCCTTCTTTGTTGGGAACACTATAAATCTGTCCATATGCCATACTTGGATTTGTTCAGCAAAGAACTTGTTTAAGATGAGATTGACAATTCATTTCTTCTTTGTTGGGAACACTATAAATCTGTCCATATGCCATACTTGGATTTGTTCAACAAAGAACTTGTTTAAGGAGAGATTGACAATTCATTTCTTCATTTTTGGGAACACTATAAATCTGACCTTATGCCATACTTGGATTTGTTCAACAAGAAATTTGTTTCAGAAGAGATTGACAATTCAGTTTCTTCTTTGTTGGGGACACTATAAATTTGACCTTATGCCATACTTGGATTTGTTCAGCAAAGAACTTGTTTAAGAAGAGATTGACAATTCAGTTTCTTCTTTGTTGGGAACACTATAAATGTGACCTTATGCCATACTTGGATTTGTTCAGCAAAGAACTTGTTTAAGAAGAGATTGACAATTCAGTTTCTTCTTGGTTGGGAACACTATAAATCTCTCCATATGCCATACTTGGATTTGTTCAGCAAAGAACTTGTTTAAGAAGAGATTGACAATTCAGTTTCTTCTGTGTGGGAACACTATAAATCTGTCCATATGCCATACTTGGATTTGTTCAGCAAAGAACTTGTTTAAGAAGAGATTGACAATTCAGTTTCTTCTTTGTTGGGAACACTATAAATGTGACCTTATGCCATACTTGGATTGTTCAGCAAAGAACTTGTTTAAGAAGAGATTGACAATTCAGTTACTTCTTTGTTGGGAACACTATAAATGTGACCTTATGCCATACTTGGATTTGTTCAGCAAAGAACTTGTTTAAGAAGAGATTGACAATTCAGTTTCTTCTTTGTTGGGAACACTATAAATCTGTCCATATGCCATACTTGGATTTGTTCAGCAAAGAACTTGTTTAAGAAGAGATTGACAATTCATTTCTTCTTTTTTGGGAACACTATAAATCTGACCTTATGCCATACTTGGATTTGTTCAACAAGAAATTTGTTTCAGAAGAGATTGACAATTCAGTTTCTTCTTTGTTGGGGACACTATAAATTTGACCTTATGCCATACTTGGATTTGTTCAGCAAAGAACTTGTTTAAGAAGAGATTGACAATTCAGTTTCTTCTTTGTTGGGAACACTATAAATGTGACGTTATGCCATACTTGGATTTGTTCAGCAAAGAACTTGTTTAAGAAGAGATTGACAATTCAGTTTCTTCTTGGTTGGGAACACTATAAATCTCTCCATATGCCATACGTGGATTTGTTCAGCAAAGAACTTGTTTAAGAAGAGATTGAGAATTCAGTTTCTTCTGTGTTGGGAACACTATAAATCTGTCCACATGCCATACTTGGATTTGTTCAGCAAAGAACTTGTTTAAGAAGAGATTGACAATTCAGTTTCTTCTTTGTTGGGAACACTATAAATGTGACCTTATGCCATACTTGGATTTGTTCAGCAAAGAACTTGTTTAAGAAGAGATTGACAATTCAGTTTCTTCTTTGTTGGGAACACTATAAATCTGTCCATATGCCATACTTGGATTTGTTCAGCAAAGAACTTGTTTAAGAAGAGATTGACAATTCAGTTCCTTCTTTGTTGGGAAGACTATAAATCTGTCCATATGCCATACTTGGATTTGTTCAGCAAAGAACTTGTTTAAGAAGAGATTGACAATTCAGTTTCTTCTTTGTTGGGAACACTATAAATGTGACCTTATGCCATACTTGGATTGTTCAGCAAAGAACTTGTTTAAGAAGAGATTGACAATTCAGTTACTTCTTTGTTGGGAACACTATAAATGTGACCTTATGCCATACTTGGATTTGTTCAGCAAAGAACTTGTTTAAGAAGAGATTAACAATTCAGTTTCTTCTTGGTTGGGAACGCTATAAATCTGTCCATATGCCATACTTGGGTTTGTTCAACAAAGAACTTGTTTAAGAAGAGATTGACAATTCAGTTTCTTCTTTGTTGGGAACACTATAAATGTGACCTTATGTCATACTTGGATTTGTTCAGCAAAGAACTTGTTTAAGAAGAGATTGACAATTCAGTTTCTTCTTTGTTGGGAACACTATAAATGTGACCTTATGTCATACTTGGATTTGTTCAGCAAAGAACTTGTTTAAGAAGAGATTGACAATTCAGTTTCTTCTTTGTTGGGAAGACTATAAATCTGTCCATATGCCATACTTGGATTTGTACAGCAAAGAATTTGTTTAAGAAGAGATTGACAATTCAGTTTCTTCTTTGTTGGGAAAACTATAAATCTGTCTATATGCCATACTTGGATTTGTTCAACAAAGAACTTGTTTAAGAAGAGATTGACAATTCAGTTTCTTCTTTGTTGGGAACACTATAAATGTGACCTTATGTCATACTTGGATTTGTTCAGCAAAGAACTTGTTTAAGAAGAGATTGACAATTCAGTTTCTTCTTTGTTGGGAACACTATAAATCTGTCCATATGTCATACTTGGATTTGTTCAGCAAAGAACTTGTTTAAGAAGAGATTGACAATTCAGTTTCTTCTTTGTTGGGAACACTATAAATCTGACCTTATGCCATACTTGGATTTGTTCAGCAAAGAACTTGTTTAAGAAGAGATTGACAATTCAGTTTCTTCTTGGTTGGGAACACTATAAATCTCTCCATATGCCATACGTGGATTTGTTCAGCAAAGAACTTGTTTAAGAAGAGATTGAGAATTCAGTTTCTTCTGTGTTGGGAACACTATAAATCTGTCCATATGCCATACTTGGATTTGTTCAGCAAAGAACTTGTTTAAGAAGAGATTGACAATTCAGTTTCTTCTTTGTTGGGAACACTATAAATGTGACCTTATGCCATACTTGGATTTGTTCAGCAAAGAACTTGTTTAAGAAGAGATTGACAATTCAGTTTCTTCTTTGTTGGGAACACTATAAATGTGACCTTATGCCATACTTGGATTTGTTCAGCAAAGAACTTGTTTAAGAAGAGATTGACAATTCAGTTTCTTCTTTGTTGGGAACACTATAAATCTGTCCATATGCCATACTTGGATTTGTTCAGCAAAGAACTTGTTTAAGAAGAGATTGACAATTCAGTTCCTTCTTTGTTGGGAACACTATAAATCTGTCCATATGCCATACTTGGATTTGTTCAGCAAAGAACTTGTTTAAGATGAGATTGACAATTCATTTCTTCTTTGTTTGGAACACTATAAATCTTTCCATATGCCATACTTGGATTTGTTCAACAAAGAACTTGTTTAAGGAGAGATTGACAATTCATTTCTTCATTTTTGGGAACACTATAAATCTGACCTTATGCCATACTTGGATTTGTTCAACAAGAAATTTGTTTCAGAAGAGATTGACAATTCAGTTTCTTCTTTGTTGGGGACACTATAAATTTGACCTTATGCCATACTTGGATTTGTTCAGCAAAGAACTTGTTTAAGAAGAGATTGACAATTCAGTTTCTTCTTTGTTGGGAACACTATAAATGTGACCTTATGCCATACTTGGATTTGTTCAGCAAAGAACTTGTTTAAGAAGAGATTGACAATTCAGTTTCTTCTTGGTTGGGAACACTATAAATCTCTCCATATGCCATACTTGGATTTGTTCAGCAAAGAACTTGTTTAAGAAGAGATTGACAATTCAGTTTCTTCTGTGTGGGAACACTATAAATCTGTCCATATGCCATACTTGGATTTGTTCAGCAAAGAACTTGTTTAAGAAGAGATTGACAATTCAGTTTCTTCTTTGTTGGGAACACTATAAATGTGACCTTATGCCATACTTGGATTGTTCAGCAAAGAACTTGTTTAAGAAGAGATTGACAATTCAGTTACTTCTTTGTTGGGAACACTATAAATGTGACCTTATGCCATACTTGGATTTGTTCAGCAAAGAACTTGTTTAAGAAGAGATTAACAATTCAGTTTCTTCTTGGTTGGGAACATTATAAATCTGACCTTATGCCATACTTGGTTTTGTTCAGCAAAGAACTTGTTTAAGAAGAGATTGACAATTCAGTTTCTTCTTTGTTGGGAACACTATAAATCTGTCCATATGCCATACTTGGATTTGTTCAGCAAAGTACTTGTTTCAGAAGAGATTGACAATTCAGTTTCTTCTGTGTTGGGAACACTATAAATCTGTCCATATGCCATACTTGGATTTGTTCAGCAAAGAACTTGTTTAAGAAGAGATTGACAATTCAGTTTCTTCTTGGTTGGGAACACTCTAAATCTCTCCATATGCCATACTTGGATTTGTTCAACAAAGAACTTGTTTAAGAAGAGATTGACAATTCAGTTTCTTCTTAGTTGGGAACACTATAAATCTTTCCATATGCCATACTTGGATTTGTTCAGCAAAGAACTTGTTTAAGAAGAGATTGACAATTCAGTTTCTTCTTTGTTGGGAACACTATAAATGTGACCTTATGCCATACTTGGATTTGTTCAGCAAAGAACTTGTTTAAGAAGAGATTGACAATTCAGTTTCTTCTTGGTTGGGAACACTATAAATCTGTCCATATGCCATACTTGGATTTGTTCAGCAAAGAACTTGTTTAAGAAGAGATTGACAATTCAGTTTCTTCTTTGTTGGGAACACTATAAATCTGTCCATATGCCATACTTGGATTTGTTCAACAAAGAACTTGTTTAAGAAGAGATTGACAATTCAGTTTCTTCTTTGTTGGGAACACTATAAATCTGTCCATATGCCATACTTGGATTTGTTCAGCAAAGAACTTGTTTAAGAAGAGATTGACAATTCAGTTTCTTCTTTGTTGGGAACACTATAAATCTGTCCATATGCCATACTTGGGTTTGTTCAACAAAGAACTTGTTTAAGAAGAGATTGACAATTCAGTTTCTTCTTTGTTGGGAACACTATAAATGTGACCTTATGTCATACTTGGATTTGTTCAGCAAAGAACTTGTTTAAGAAGAGATTGACAATTCAGTTTCTTCTTTGTTGGGAACACTATATATGTGACCTTATGTCATACTTGGATTTGTTCAGCAAAGAACTTGTTTAAGAAGAGATTGACAATTCAGTTTCTTCTTTGTTGGGAAGACTATAAATCTGTCCATATGCCATACTTGGATTTGTACAGCAAAGAATTTGTTTAAGAAGAGATTGACAATTCAGTTTCTTCTTTGTTGGGAAAACTATAAATCTGTCTATATGCCATACTTGGATTTGTTCAACAAAGAACTTGTTTAAGAAGAGATTGACAATTCAGTTTCTTCTTTGTTGGGAACACTATAAATGTGACCTTATGTCATACTTGGATTTGTTCAGCAAAGAACTTGTTTAAGAAGAGATTGACAATTCAGTTTCTTCTTTGTTGGGAACACTATAAATCTGTCCATATGTCATACTTGGATTTGTTCAGCAAAGAACTTGTTTAAGAAGAGATTGACAATTCAGTTTCTTCTTTGTTGGGAACACTATAAATCTGACCTTATGCCATACTTGGATTTGTTCAGCAAAGAACTTGTTTAAGAAGAGATTGACAATTCAGTTTCTTCTTTGTTGGGAACACTATAAATGTGACCTTATGCCATACTTGGATTTGTTCAGCAAAGAACTTGTTTAAGAAGAGATTGACAATTCAGTTTCTTCTTTGTTGGGAACACTATAAATCTGTCCATATGCCATACTTGGATTTGTTCAGCAAAGAACTTGTTTAAGAAGAGATTGACAATTCAGTTTCTTCTTTGTTGGGAACACTATAAATCTGTCCATATGCCATACTTGGGTTTGTTCAACAAAGAACTTGTTTAAGAAGAGATTGACAATTCAGTTTCTTCTGTGTTGGGAACACTATAAATCTGTCCATATGCCATACTTGGATTTGTTCAGCAAAGAACTTGTTTAAGAAGAGATTGACAATTCAGTTTCTTCTTTGTTGGGAACACTATAAATCTGTCCATATGTCATACTTGGATTTGTTCAGCAAAGAACTTGTTTAAGAAGAGATTGACAATTCAGTTTCTTCTTTGTTGGGAACACTATAAATGTGACCTTATGCCATACTTGGATTTGTTCAGCAAAGAACTTGTTTAAGAAGAGATTGACAATTCAGTTTCTTCTTTGTTGGGAACACTATAAATCTGACCTTATGCCATACTTGGATTTGTTCAGCAAAGAACTTGTTTAAGAAGAGATTGACAATTCAGTTTCTTCTTTGTTGGGAACACTATAAATCTGTCCATATGCCATACTTGGATTTGTTCAGCAAAGAACTTGTTTAAGAAGAGATTGACAATTCAGTTTCTTCTTTGTTGGGAACAATATAAATCTGTCCATATGCCATACTTGGATTTGTTCAACAAAGAACTTGTTTAAGAAGAGATTGACAATTCAGTTTCTTCTGTGTTGGGAACACTATAAATCTGTCCATATGCCATACTTGGGTTTGTTCAACAAAGAACTTGTTTAAGAAGAGATTGACAATTCAGTTTCTTCTGTGTTGGGAACACTATAAATCTGTCCATATGCCATACTTGGATTTGTTCAGCAAAGAACTTGTTTAAGAAGAGATTGACAATTCAGTTTCTTCTTTGTTGGGAACACTATAAATCTGTCCATATGCCATACTTGGATTTGTTCAACAAAGAACTTGTTTAAGAAGAGATTGACAATTCAGTTTCTTCTTGGTTGGGAACACTATAAATCTGACCTTATGCCATACTTGGATTTGTTCAGCAAAGAACTTGTTTAAGAAGAGATTGACAATTCAGTTTTTTCTTGGTTGGGAACACTATAAATCTGACCTTATGCCATACTTGGATTTGTTCAGCAAAGAACTTGTTTAAGAAGAGATTGACAATTCAGTTTCTTCTTGGTTGGGAACACTATAAATCTGACCTTATGCCATACTTGGATTTGTTCAGCAAAGAACTTGTTTAAGAAGAGATTGACAATTCAGTTTCTTCTTGGTTGGGAACACTATAAATCTGTCCATATGCCATACTTGGATTTGTTCAGCAAAGAACTTGTTTAAGAAGAGATTGACAATTCAGTTTCTTCTTTGTTGGGAACACTATAAATGTGACCTTATGTCATACTTGGATTTGTTCAGCAAAGAACTTGTTTAAGAAGAGATTGACAATTCAGTTTCTTCTTTGTTGGGAACACTATAAATCTGTCCATATGTCATACTTGGATTTGTTCAGCAAAGAACTTGTTTAAGAAGAGATTGACAATTCAGTTTCTTCTTTGTTGGGAACACTATAAATCTGACCTCATGCCATACTTGGATTTGTTCAGCAAAGAACTTGTTTAAGAAGAGATTGACAATTCAGTTTCTTCTCTGTTGGGAACACTATAAATGTGACCTTATGCCATACTTGGATTTGTTCAGCAGAGAACTTGTTTAAGAAGAGATTGACAATTCAGTGTCTTCTTTGTTGGGAACACTATAAATCTGTCCATATGCCATACTTGGATTTGTTCAGCAAAGAACTTGTTTAAGAAGAGATTGACAATTCAGTTTCTTCTTGGTTGGGAACACTATAAATCTGTCCATATGCCATACTTGGATTTGTTCAACAAAGAACTTGTTTAAGAAGAGATTGACAATTCAGTTTCTTCTTTGTTGGGAACACTATAAATCTGTCCATATGCCATACTTGGATTTGTTCAGCAAAGAACTTGTTTAAGAAGAGATTGACAATTCAGTTTCTTCTTGGTTGGGAACACTATAAATCTGACCTTATGCCATACTTGGATTTGTTCAGCAAAGAACTTGTTTAAGAAGAGATTGACAATTCAGTTTCTTCTTGGTTGGGAACACTATAAATCTGACCTTATGCCATACTTGGATTTGTTCAGCAAAGAACTTGTTTAAGAAGAGATTGACAATTCAGTTTCTTCTTGGTTGGGAACACTATAAATCTGACCTTATGCCATACTTGGATTAGTTCAGCAAAGAACTTGTTTAAGAAGAGATTGACAATTCAGTTTCTTCTTTGTTGGGAACACTATAAATCTGACCATATGCCATACTTGGATTTGTTCAGCAAAGAATTTGTTTAAGACGAGATTGACAATTCATTTCTTCTTTGTTGGGAACACTATAAATCTGACCATATGCCATACTTGGATTTGTTCAACAAAGAACTTGTTTAAGAAGAGATTGACACTTCAGTTTCTTCTTTGTTGGGGACACTATAAATCTATCCATATGCCATACTTGGATTTGTTCAGCAAAGAATTTGTTTAAGATGAGATTGACAATTCATTTCTTCTTTGTTGGGAACACTATAAATCTGACCATATGCCATACTTGGATTTGTTCAACAAAGAACTTGTTTAAGAAGAGATTGACACTTCAGTTTCTTCTTTGTTGGGGACACTATAAATCTGACCTTATGCCATACTTGGATTTGTTCAACAAAGAACTTGTTTAAGAAGAGATTGACAATTCAGTTTCTTCTTTGTTGGGGACACTATAAATTTGACTTTATGCCATACTTTGATTTGTTCAGCAAAGAACTTGTTTAAGAAGAAATTCGCAATTCAGTTTTTTCTTTCTGAATTTAAATTTTTTCTTTCTTTATTTTTTCTTCTTTTTCTTTTCCCTTTATGCCTTTTATTTGTTTACCGTTTTTTTACATCTTATATTTTATTTTGTTCTGCTTTTTTTCCTCTTTTTTCTTTTTATTATTTTTCTTTCCTAATATCTTTGACTTTTCTTTCCCTTTTCTCCTCCTCCTCCTCTTCCTTCTCTTCTTTTATTCCTTTCTCTTCCCCTTCCCTCTTCCCCTGTCTTTATTTCTTGCTTTTTCTCTTATTTCTTCTTTCTTTTCATTTCTCTCTCCTTCTGTTCAGTTTTCATTCTTTTCTTGCTTTCTCTTCATTTTATTTTTCCCTTCCATTTTTCATTCTTTTTATTTTCCATTTCTTTTACTTCTTTTCTTTTTATTGCTTGTTTATTTTTGTTTTTCCTTTTTTTTCTTTCTTTCTCTTTTTCTCTCTTTCTTTCTCTTTTCCTTTTTCTTGCACCTTCCTTTCTCTTTTCCTTCCTAATTACATTATTTTTGTTTTTCTTCCTTTCTTTTAATTTTTTCCGCTTCTCTTTTTCCTTTTTTTATTCTTTATTCTCTTTCTTCTTCCTTTCTATTTATTTTCTTCTCTTCTCCTTCTTCCTTCTTACCATCTTTTTTTTACTTTCTCTTTCCTTCCTCTCATTCATTCTTTTTATTTCTTTCACTTTCTCTTGTTACTTTTTCTCTTTTTTATTTATTTCCTTTCATTTCTTTTTTTTCCTTCATTTTATTTCTCTCCCTCCCCTCTCCCATTCTTTTTTATTTCTTCTCTTTCTCTTCTTTCCTCCTTTCTTTTTTATATCTTTCTCTTTCCCTTTCTTTTTCTCCTTTCCTTTCCTTTTCTCTTTCTTTATTTCATTTCTGTTTTCTTCATTTTTTTCTTTCTCACCACATCTTTCTTTTTTCTTTTCCGTCTTTTGCATCTTTTTCTTCTCCTTCATCATCCATTTTTCATTTGCATCATCAGCTGTTTATATCTGCAAATTCCTTTCATTAGACGCTGCATATCTCCAAAGCCATTTATTTCAATTTTGATTTCAATAAAACAAGTAAACAATGTTAAAAAAAAAAAACTGATTCAATGACTGAAAAATCTGCATTTAAAATTTTTCTTTTTAATCCTTTCACCCCCAAGCAAGGCAATAATGCCACAAGAACATGGCAGATGGCTGGGAGGGGAGGGGTCTTTGCAGGGAGTGAAAATGAAATAGAAGGAAAATTTGAATGAGTAATTAAGGGGAGGATTGAGGAAATGATAAAAAAATAAAAGGGTTCAAGAACAGTAGATGGTGATTGATGTTGCATTTAAATCTTCTTAGATTGTAAGCAAAAATTCGGAAGGGAGTTTCCCAGGTGCGGAAGTGCAAAAAAAGAAACTGTTAGAGTCAAAGTGGTGGTTGCATCTCGCTAGTTCAACAGTAAAACAGTGAGACCTAATTGCCAATCTAGTAGCACATTTACTTTGTACCATTTAAAAATTATATTCAGTTCTGAACTGAGCCAATCCAAAATATTTTTTTGCCAAATGAAATTTTATGTAGTCTTTCCAATGGTATTAAAATTATCATCCTATTGTTAGAATGATTTGTGTTCTTGGATGGGGATTTAGATTTTTAAAAAGGCAAACCTGGATAAATGTGTCCACAATAAGAGTGTCAAAAGGACATTTTTTCCTATAACTTCACTTATTTAACTATCTTCACTCTTCAGCAATGTTTATTGTTTTAAGAAGTGATGATTAGAATTGTAATAAAACTATATCTATCTATTTATCTAAGACATTTTTTATGTTTATACGTTCTTTTTATAGATAAAAATATTTAAGAAAATTCTCTGTTTATAATAAACAGTATTAACAACATTTACCGGCCTGAATGTCTGAGAAATTTTCATAGAAAATATGCGTCCTCCGACAGGAATCGAACCTGTATCCTATACGGAACCGTCATATAGCCTTACGTGCCTTTAACCGATTTGGCCACAGAGGAGCATTTCGGTTAGCAAAGTCGATTTTACTGTTTTTAAACTACAATTCTCCATGATTTTCTCATACATTCATATCTGTTTGATGCGTATCCAAATGTAAACAGGGACAAATATTTTCTATGGCAATTTCTCGAACATTCAGGCCGGTAAATGTCGTTAATACTGTTTATTATAAACAGAGAATTTTCTTAAATATTTGTATCTATAAAAAGAACAGAAAAACAGAAAAAATAATTGTCGGACTTTGTCCATTTCATAATGTGTGACTATCTATCTAACTATCTATCTATCTATGCCAGTCTGTTCCTACCTATGTATCTATCTATCGCAATTTGTTCCTATCTATCTATGTATCTATCTATCTATCTATCCCTATTTGACCATATCTATCTATATTGTATCTATGTAACTCTATTTGTATCTATTTGTCCTCATCGATATCTATCTCAGTCTATTCGTATCTATCTATCTATCTATCTATCTATCTCTGCATCTCTATGTATCTATCTCTCGATGTATCTATCTCAATTTTTTCCCTATCTATCTATCCCAGTCTGTTCTTATCTATCTATCTATGTATCTATGTATCTATATATCTATCTATCTATCTATCTATCTATCTATCTATCTATCGCAAGTTGTCCCTATCTATCTATCTATCTATCTATGCCAGACTGTTCCTATCTATCTATCTATCTATCTATCTATCATAAGTTGTTCCTATCTATCTATCTATCTATCTATCTATGCCAGTCTGTTCCTATCTATCTATCTATCTATCTATGCCAGTCTGTTCATATCTATCTATCTATCGCAAGTTGTTCCTATCTATCTATCTATCTATCTATCATAAGTTGTTCCTATCTATCTATCTATCTATCTATCTATCTATCTATCTATCTATCTATCTATCTATGCCAGTCTGTTCCTATCTATCTATCTATCTATCTATCTATCTATCTATCTATCTATGCCAGTCTGTTCCTATCTATCTATCTATCTATCTATCTATCCTAATCTTAAAAAAATAGTTTTAAAAAGTGATGATTAAAATTGTAATAAAACCAAAACATGAAAGTGAATTTAAACATTTTCTTTGTTCTCGAGAATTTACAACAAAAATAATAAACATTATTCGTTGTTTATTGGAATGGTTGGCAAAACATTAGCTAACTGCAAATTAATCCAAACTTTATAAAATGGCAAATAATGATTTCCTTAGAGTTGGTTTACACATTTTAATAATTTAGTAAATGTCTATAAATTTATGAATTCAATAAATGTTGGTATGATTTCATTATATGTTGGTATGATTTCAATAAATGTTGGTATGATTTCATTATATGTTGGTATGATTTCAATAAATGTTGGTATGATTTCATTATATGTTGGTATTAAATATCCCACATTGTGCTAATAAATGATTTGTCAACAAAGGCGAAATGTTGTAAAAACCTGGACTCAGATTTATTGTGGATGATCTAGAGATTAAAATACCTTCTAAACATTTTTTCTTAGGAAATTGTTTTCTCTTTTAGAGCAGCAGCATTTTTTAAGTCAAAATTGTGGTCAGTCTCATTACAGTAAACAACTAATGCATTTAATATGTTATTTTGTAAAAGATCCCTTTTATGTTTATATAATTTTTCATTAAAATACCTTGAGGTTTCTCTGATGTATTCATTGTGGCAATTATTATGGCTTTATACAACTGTTTTATGTTTAATGTAAATGAAGTTCTTGTATGAATGTGTTGACATAGTCTTAAAAACACAGCTAGTGAATCCCACTTATAGATTAGCAAAAATCAGCAAACATGGACAAAGACATAGTATGAAAAGGACAGTTTTTCCCATGAAACTGCTTTTTTAACTACTTTAAATCTTCTGCAATGCTTATTGTTTTAAAAAGCGATGATTAGAATTGGAATAAAACCGAAAGATATGCTGAAAGTGAATTTATACATTTTCTTTGTTCTTGAGAATTGACAACAAAAACAATAAACACTTCTATCTTCTCTTCTTTTCTCTCTTTCTTTTTCCATGTCTTCTTTTCCTACACAATCAAAACAGAATTGTACGTTATTTATGAGGTATTGCCAAGAGACATTAAACACTTTCTTTCTTTCTTTCTTTCATTTTCTCACTGAAACCAAGTAGTGTCTTTTCCCACTTGGCATGTGATGAAAATGGAATAGTCCATTATTCATGAGGTATTGAGAGGATGTAATGGTCATACCATCTAACAAAGGAAGAGACATACACAATTGTAATAGAATATATGTTAAACAGATTCAATTTTGGAATGAGATAATTTGAAGTTTTAAATGATGTTTAAAACTTATTTTTAAGCACATTATAAGCTAAGTAAATTCTAATTTAAATTTCCCCGTCATTGGATTCTCATGTTTCATTAATAATGTTTAATTAAAAGACAGTTTTGCTTTTCATGAAATTGGTCAACTTATAAAATGTGTTTAAATGATGTGTTTGTTATAATTTAAGAGCATAAAATTTATTTTTTTAAAATTTAAATATATTTTTGTTATTATTTATGATATATTTTTGTTATTATTCATATGTTTTTGTTATTATTCATGATATATTTTTGTTATTATTCATGATATATTTTTGTTATTATTCATATGTTTTTGTTATTATTCATGATATATTTTTGTTATTATTCATGATATATTTTTGTTATTATTCATGATATATTTTTGTTATTATTCATATGTTTTTGTTATTATTCATGATATATTTTTGTTATTATTCATATGTTTTTGTTATTATTCATGATATATTTTTGTTATGATTCATATTTTTGTTATTATTCATGATATATTTTTGTTATTATTCATTATATATTTTTGTTATTATTCATATGTTTTTGTTATTATTCATGATATATTTTTGTTATTATTCATGATATATTTTTGTTATTATTCATGATATATTTTTGTTATTATTCATATGTTTTTGTTATTATTCATGATATATTTTTGTTATTATTCATGATATATTTTTGTTATTATTCATGATATATTTTTGTTATTATTCATATGTTTTTATTATTATTCATGATATATTTTTGTTATTATTCATATGTTTTTGTTATTATTCATGATATATTTTTGTTATTATTCATGATATATGTTTGTTATTATTCATATTTTTGTTATTATTCATGATATATTTTTGTTATTATTCATGATATATTTTTGTTATTATTCATATGTTTTTGTTATTATTCATGATATATTTTTGTTATTATTCATGATATATTTTTGTTATTATTCATATGTTTTTGTTATTATTCACGATATATTTTTCTTATTATTCATGATATATTTTTGTTATTATTCATATGTTTTTGTTATTATTCATGATATATTTTTCTTATTATTCATGATATACATGTCATAATCACTGCACTGTAATTCCTTAGACAGTAGGAAATTCAGTCGGCCATGTTTTTTTTTATATTAAAAATCCAATTTTCTGAATTCCAAACAATAATAAAATAAACGTAATGAAAACACGGGTATGCCTGTTAAATAAATCATTTCTATTTACAAACATAAACGTGTTTTCTTTATTTTTATTTTATTATTGTTCAAAATTTGGACACTCGGATTTTTAATAAAAAAATGGACGATTGAATTTCCTACAAATGGTAACTTCAAAATGATAAACTAACCTCCTGATGTCACTACAAGATGATGTTTTCTGATAAAAGATATTCCCTTCTCCTAATATGAAAATTATATTTCAACGTGACGATGGGTGGCACTATATTTTTTAACTACCTTTTTTATTTTATTACTTCTTTTTTTTCTTTTATTTTTGTCTATATTTTTCTTTTTTTTCTTCTTTTTCTTTTTTATTTTATTACTTCCTGTATTCTTCCTAAGGATTTGAATTTTACAAGTTTTTAATCTTCTTTCTTTACTGTCCTTGCCCTAAGTCTGGTTACTCCAGCACAGCCAAGCCCAGGAATTGAATTCATAACTTCAGGAAGCAAGAAACTGGAATCAATATTCTGATCCACCAGGCAATTATTTTGGCAAAAAAGATAATCACTGAATAATTAATTAGTACACTGAAGACAACTTCTACTGCTACTGTGTTGATATCACTTCCTGCCATTTCTTTTGGCTGAGGAACAATGTGTATAAAAGATTGGCAATTAAAATTTGCTTTATTTGATTGAAGTCATATTTGTTGTTGTTGTAAAGACTAATAACACTGCATGACTAATAAAAAGATTTGACTAAAAAAGAATACAAGACTAATAAGAAAACAAGATGAATAATAATATAAGAAGACTGTAAAAATACAAGACAGATACTAATATGACACTAAAAATAATAAAAGACTAACAACGCCACATGATGAATAATAATATAAGACTGATAATAATGCAAGCCAGATACTAATACAAAACTAATAAGAATAAATGATTAATAATACCATGAGATATATACTAATAAGAATACAAGATAAATAATAATTCAAGATGGATACTGTTATGAGACTAATAAGAATAAAAGCCTAATAAGAATAGAAGACTAATAACACCACACAATGAATAACAATACAAAACGGATAATAATACAAGATGCATACTAATATGATACTAATAAGATAGGAGACTAATAACGCCACAAGATGGATACTAATATGATACTAATAAGAATACGAGACTAATATGAAAACAAGATGAATAATAAATAAGACGGATAATATACAAGACAGATAATAATACGGGACTAATAAGAATAGAAAACTAATAAGTATACAAGGCTAACAAGAAAAGATATATAAAATGCATAAGTCTGATAATAAGAATACAAGACTAATAAGAATACAAAGTGAACAGTAATGCAAGATGGATAATAATACAAGCCAGATACTAATACAAGACAAATAAGAAAATGAATATAATGAGAATAGATGACTAATAACACCATTAGACGAATAATAATACAAGACAGATACTAATACGAGACTAATAAGAAAAAAGATAAACAATAATATAAGTCTGATAATAATTCATGGCGGATACTAATATGGAATACTGCTGTCATATATGTTCTGGTTCCCCTGCTGTAAGATTCGGCCTCCTCGACAAAATCCGGAGATGGATATACAATGTGATAGGTGCTGATCTGGCATCTAGTCTACAGTTGCTGTCTTACAGACATGCCATGGATTCCCTCTGTCTCTTCTATAAATATTTTCATGGCAACTGTTCCAACAAAATTCATACACAGATGTCCTCAAGGACACATAGCACAGTGGATAAAGGCATTAGTTAGATCCAGTGACAGGACCCAAAGAGTGTGAGTTCAATATCCGGTTAAGGCAGTGGAGAACTTTCAGAGGGAAATTAACTGGAGATAACTGATAACGGACATCCATTAAACATGGCACGTGGAACTAGAACAGTCTACCCTAGTGAGCAAAATAAAGGGTTCAGTTCAACATTACAACAACCTGAAGAAGGCCGGAGCATACAACAGCCGAAACATTGTAATAAATATGGCGACAAAGATGAGGACAATAGTCCGAATAATGTAAATAATGTACACTTCTGGATTTCATCAATTAATATTAGCATGAGGGTGTGTGTGTGTGTGTGTGTGTGTGTGTGTGTGTGTGTGTGTGTGTGTGTGTGTGTGTGTGTGTGTGTGTGCCTTTGAGTGAATTTTTTAACATGGATTTCCTCATGCAGATGTGAGAGAGACTTTCTATCTTTTCTTTCTTGGGTTTGACACTTATATAACTTCATGTCATCCAGTTGTCCTATGATGTGTGCACATCCTAAGCGTAGCATCTGTGTAGATGTTGTGGACAGCCACTAACATACTTTGAGATGTTAATCTTCACCTGATGCCTATGAGGACAACTTCTAGGTCAGCCCTCTGATGCACCTGATTCCTCTGATGTTCTGGTTTTGCACTGACTGCAAAGTCTACTTTGGTATGTTTTAGTCCAGTACATATATTAATTTTGATTCAGACTGGTATTTCCTGGCATGAATCCTATACTCCACTTAACGCAAGACAGATATTACATTTAAAGTTTTGCAGATTCACTCAGATGTAAGTGATACTGAGGCCATCAAAAGAACAACACATTACAACCTCCTCCACATATATGAAAACTGGAAACTAGAATTATTGATTATTTGGTTTTTATTTAAATAGTTTTCAAAATATTTGTTGGATGAACTGCAGAGTGAATTTATCAAAATATTCACTTTTCTATTTTATTTCCCATCTTTTTTGTGTAGTTTGCTGATCCTTTTACTGTTACCACTGACCAAACTTGAGGTTAAGTCTTGGCTTTGACTGGTTGTGAGCACTTATAGTCAGGGCATGTGACTCTTACAGAGACAGTTCTTTCTTTCGCCATTCAGCATCCTTGTTTTATTCTGGGCTTGATTATTTTAAATAAGGATAGATAAGAAGAATGGCCCATTTTTGTAATGGATTCCTTAGCCAGGAATTCATGAAGTTTTAACACATCAGGTGTAAGAACATTGTCATGGTGAAGAATCCACTTCTTCGGCCAGAGTTTCCTCCAAATACTGTAACCCGGATATAAGAGACCCGGATATAAGAGAAACTCGGATATAAGAGAGATTTTCTCTGGTCCCAAATTAGAGCCATACTTAGCTAAACAAAATAGACCAAACCCGGATATAAGAGAAAACCGGATATAAGATACTTCTTCTCCGGTCCCGACAACTCTCTTATATCCGGGTTACACTGTATATTTTCGTAACACTTTCAGGATTTCCAAACAAAAATGTTGATTGGCAGTTTGTTCTTATGCTTCGAATTTCTAATAGGCTGTCCCCATTATGATCAAAGAAATACATTATTTTAGCCTTGAACTGAGACTGAGGCATATGTGCTTTTTTTTGATTGAGGCAAATTTTTTGTTTTCTACTGCAGGCTCTGACGCTTGGCATCTGGGTTGTATTGGAAACATCACTTTTCATCAAGGGTAACATTTGTGAGGCAAAGACGAAAATTAACACTATGAAAATCAATCATCAAATAACAAAAACATGGTTTCTGAGTTGGAGGATTTGCATATCCTTCCGGCTAATAAATTAATCCTTTGAAAAATACATACAGGTCAGTGCCATTAAGCTGCACACCATTAAACCACAACGTTGCTTAAGCCACACATGCACGATGGACCCCAAAATTTGTTGTCATGCTCCTATGAGAATCATATTCATCCGTGGATCAAACTTGATTCTGACACTTTTTAAAATCTCGTTTTTTTTTATGTACAGTGTAACCCGGATATAAGAGAGTTGTCGGGACCGGAGAATAAGTCTCTTATATCCGGTTTTCTCTTATATCCGGGTTTGGTCTATTTTGTTTAGGTAAGTATGGCTCTAATTTGGGACCAGAGAAAATCGCTCTTATATCCGGGTTTCTCTTATATCCGGGTCTCTTATATCCGGGTCTCTTATATCCGGGTTACACTGTATAATCTTTTATTTTAATAAATTCATTAAATTGATTTTCAATACATTCAATATATTTATATTTTTCCAAACATTTACTATTGTTTAGGCTTTGGCATTTCACATTTTGACGAAGGGAAGATAAAAGGGCTTGGAAAATGTGATACTCACAGGACAAGTTGAAGGGAAGAGAGACAGAGGGAAACAGCGCATCTACCTAGGAGAGGATGCGTAAATGGATGGCGAATCATGGTTTAGGAGAGATAACAAAAAGAGAAGATTTATTAAGTTTAATAATGGACAAGAAAGTGTGGAGAGCCATAATCACCTACCTAGCGAGCATGCGTAAATGGATGGCGAATCATGGTTTAGGTGAGTAGTTTGTTAGAACATTTTCCATAGAAATAGCAAGCGATCTGCAATGTTTCGTCTGTGGACAGGGGTGTAAGGGGTAATAATTCATCACCCACAAGGCCGGGTAGACGCTTTTGTGCAAAATGAGGATTGGGCAACTGCAGCGAAGATATGGCAGCAGTGCTCAATTTTCGCTCTAACCTGATTCTTCTGCTATGAGTGAGAAAGTGAGTGACAATATGTTTTAAGCTACGCGCTACAAGCTGATGACTCCCATAACAAACTGGTAATCATATGCCATTACCCCTCCCATAAATATATATCTTGCACCAACACAAGAACAGTTCAACAAACGAGTCAATTCCGCTACAAACCGATGGCTCCGTTAAAAAAAGACAAAATCTGAGGAAGCCTATCTAACAATGTCGAAACACGTAATCAAATCAATAAAACACCTTTCTACTTTGTCATATATATATATATATATATATATATATATATATATATATATATATATATATATATATATATATATTGAGCCCCCCGAGGTGGTGTAATGGTTAGCAAGCTTGTCTCGCTAGAGCAATTACGACTGAGTAGTGAATTCAGTTCTCACTGGGTGCCTCCTACTTTCGGCCTTGTGCCACATCTAAGCTATGCTTGGAATATATATATATATATATATATATATATATATATATATATATATATATATATATATATATATATATATATATAATAAAAAGGCTTAAACACTAATATTCCATGGTCATAATTTATTCCATTGGAATCGTAAATACGATCCAATTCATCAGACCTACAAATTCAAAAAGAAAACAGAAAAAACAACTCCGGGAATAAAAAATAAAATTAAGTGAGAGTGTATGTATGAGAGTGTGGGACGAATGCTAGAGTAAATGAAAGCTATAGGGAGGGCTAACAGACGAGAGAAGGACAGGAAGGTCTAAAGATAAGGGGGGATTAAAATTTAACAGAGAGATGTTTTAGAGGGGAGTCAAAGACGGTTTAAGTGAGAGAAATATGATTTTCAAATGTTTAATACGGAAAAGAGTATACATTTTGTTGTGACATACACACACAATAGACGATATAATCTTAAAGCTCAGAAGATGAGAGAGGGAGAGGAAAAGAAAAAGGGGTAGAGGGAGATGGGGTGAGGAACTAAAACCAAAGGGCATTTATAAAAGGACCGCTGTGTAATCAAGAAAATTTGACAAAGGTAATATCAACTACAGGTTACAAATCTAATATAAACATATAGAAATAATGATTATCTAATCCAGCAAGGACCTATATTTCTATCTTCAAAAACACATACGTATACACACATACACAACAACATATTTATATTTTCACGTACATACATACATATAGGCGTGTACACACACACCCATACATATACATACATATATATATATACATATATATATATATATATATATATATATATATATATATATATATATATATACATAACACATACATCCATACACATCCACTTCTACACATATATACATCTACACACATATATACATACGTGCACATAAAAAATATACACATAAAACCTTACACATCTCCATATATGAATAACACATCTCCATATATATATGAATAAAAACAATACTTTTTTTTACCAATGTGTTCTAATGGACTTTATAAGAGGACAAAACTGTCGGAGTTAGCTCCTCCTCAGTTTCCTTAATCCTTCAACAGGGGTCTCTCTCCCCTGACTATAAATACTGGCTGACTCTTCTCTCTATCTCTCTTTTTCGACTCAGGCCTTGGGCCGCTACCTCGCACGGAGACGAGGTAAAATCGTTCTTTTTCCACTTACACCAATACGTGACCTCTCACAGATACAGCGTTTCCCAAATTCTGGGAATGCGCTAAGAACAATACACGTACGTACGTACGAACACTTACAACATACGCACATAATTTCTCCATACAAACTCTATGTAACTGTTCATGTCTTTGTGTAACTCGTTATTAATATATATTTGTTTACTCATGTATATCGGTCTTGTTTGTTTTCTTTGTCTTCTTTGGACACGAATTATCTAAGAATTTGCGAGAACGATATTCTACCGCCAATAATAGCAAATTAAACCCCAACATACTCATGGAGTTGGACCGGCTAGCAGGAAATTTTAACCTTCTGATATCTCTTCACATCTTCATCCCCACGGTCCGCTACAAAACGAATTGGTAAAGAAATGTATTCCTTTTGCCTTTATTCATATTGTATTATATATATATATATATATATATATATATATATATATATATATATATATATATATATGAATTTTTGCACATACATGCATACACACACACACACACACACATCAGGAAAAATCACTTTCCTGAGGAAATAAAATATAATCAATAGACCATAAAGGTTGTCTGTATTTTAATTAAATTTATATATATATATATGTATATATAAATAAAAAGGAAAGAACAGTAAGATATAAAATCCGGTGTTCTTATAGATATTTTTATTTTTACACAATAGTGCTCTATGTAAATTTAAATTTACAGAGCATTCTTGATGAGGAAATGGAACTAATGTCTTTGGTTTAATAACAAAATTAAATTCAGGGGCTTTAGCTTCCATTTCTGAAACATGGTTATCACTGTGTAGCGGTAAAACCATATTTTAAATCTATTAATTTATAATATATATATATATATATATATATATATATATATATATATATATATATATATATAAAAGAAATAATGATATATATTTTATATATCAAGAACAGTATTGGAGAAATTGTAAAAGTGGGAAAAATTTACTTGTGACGAGTTTAGTCCTTCAGGACTTGATCGGACTAAATTTATTATATTTGTAAATGTCTAGTGAGTGCCTTAATCGCCAGGTCATCTACAGTAAATTTGCTTCGTGGCTCTTACAACATTTCACCATTCATGGCAAATATTCTAATATCACAGTGTGGAATACCGACTTACAAAAGTGATGGAAAGAAAAAGAAAAAGACTCTAAATGAATTCGACTGATAGAAAATGTTATGTTCCTTGTACCACGGTGATGGCCCAAGGTAGAACCAATGAAGAATAACTCGAACACAGGTATGGAATAACACTGATATATATTACAAACAGAATATGTACAAAAGAGGTAGAAATGTTAGTAATAACAATCAGGTTAGGTTAGAGAGAACTATGTTGTCTCGACCAGTATCACTATTCCAATGTCTTACAGTAATCGTCTGACGCGACTCTGTCTCTGACTGACTCTGTGACTGTCTGACTGTCTGACTGTCTGACTGACTCACTATGACTGTGACTGCTGCTCCCTCTTGCTGTACGGGATAGTCCATTATTATTATGGGTAAGTTCCCATAACAGAAAAAAAATACTAAAATTCCCAGCACCCTTCGTTCATGCGCATTTGTAGTCTTACCAATACAACAAATTTAGTCTGATAGACCAAATGCGTCACAAGTAAACTTTTCCCGCTTTGTCATACAAATTCCCCAATATCGAGAATGTTTAACATCGAAAAACATAAGGAAAATTAATTCATTTTAATAATATGTTGAAATATCCACTCTTTGCCTGAAGAAGGTCGCCAGACCCGAAACCCGTGTTGCAAAATTATGGAAAATAAAGCATAATATATTTTTTTTTAAAAGTGCACATTACAACCAAAAACGTTTGCGGTTTCTCTCTTCTTTTTAATATATATATATATATATATATATATATATATATATATACAACTTTCAACGACAGATAAGGTACTGTGTTGTTAGGTTGGGACAGACGTCTTCTCGTTGGTGAAACGAGACAAATC
This sequence comes from Acanthosepion esculentum, assembly GCA_964036315.1. Taxonomy (NCBI): domain Eukaryota; kingdom Metazoa; phylum Mollusca; class Cephalopoda; order Sepiida; family Sepiidae; genus Acanthosepion; species Acanthosepion esculentum. The sequence continues at coordinate 4,077,642 of OZ038517.1, read as the reverse complement.
TTGTCCTTACGGCATCCTGTAGTTAAAGAGATAAGATAGACTGTCTTTTTTTTTATTCCTTCTTTATACAACGCCTCCTAGAAGGAGTTAAGAGACGTCCCCTGATATACAAGTTATGGTAATCTCACAGTTTGCACGTCCATCTGCGTCTGTTCTAATTTATTTTAATGCCATATTAATTCCAGACAATATGTAACTGACTCGACAGCCAATGATATTTTTAAAACTGCTTACCTGATAAAATTCTGGTGTTCCATGCAAAGTCTTCTGCATTTGTCTCTATTAAAAATGTGTAGAATGCCTGCTGCTTCTCTCATCCATTTACCAAACAAGGTTTTCAGCAATCTTTATAGCCCCACCCACCAAAATAAAAGAAATTCGTGCAAAACTCTCAACTGAGAATCATATGCAGGCGTTTATCTCTGAAACTGCCGAGAATAGATTAGTTTTTGGAAAGAATCAAGTGGCTCCATCACATTAAAAATATAACATTACAAACAACTATTTCAAGCCTGTTGCCTATCCTATGATATCCATACATTTTACGTTGTATTCTTCAGAAGGGACACGCCAAAACTTCTGGGCAACCGGAAGTGAATAAAACTATTCCCGAATTACAAATGAAAAGAAACTGCTTTTTATGTCTAACCCCTAAACAGCTGGAAAAAGGGGGTTGCACGAACGCGCACAATAAACAGACAAAAAAATAAAACAAAAACGATAAAATTTATTTTAAAAGTTTATTTTTAATTATTTACATTATTCGGACTGTTATTAACATCTTCGTTGCCATATACACAACGTTTCGGCCGTTGTGCGCTCTGGCCATCTTCAGGTGATTGGAGTTTCGAACTGAATTCTTTATTTTATCTACCTGGGTAGATTGTTCTAGTTCCACGTGCCATGCCTCTTCCGGATGTCTCAGTTATTTCCTTTTGATTTCAAGTTTTTTGATTTACCACTACTGTAGCCTAGCATTGAACACACAGTTCTTTGGGTCTAGTGATTGGATCTAACCAACGCCTTTATCCACGGGACCACGTTGTGAATATGGCAATGAAGATGCGGATAACAGTCCGAATAATGTAAATAATGTAAATAATTGTAATACCTCATCTCAGAGATATAGACAGGTATTTTTAATGTTTATTTTCGATATAATTACATGAAAACTCTAAAAGCCGATATTTTAACTCTTTTAGATTATAAAAATAAAGAAAAAACGAAATAAAATAAATGACATGTTCCTAAATTTGATATTTTTAAAAGTATCAAACACTTTGAAGCGTTCCATGTCCGACCGACTGATAAGTTCTGCGCGCTAAACTTTTTTGGTCTTTTTTTGTATCGAGAAATAAGCACGCAAAACATAGCACAGCCTTCAGGTGGTGTTATGGTTAGCAAGCATGTCTCCTTAGGTCAATTACAACTAAGTAGTGAGTTTTATCCTCATTGGGCACCCCATAGTTTCGGCCTTGTGCCACATCTATGCTATGCTTGGAAAATCATTTTTCGGCACTTCGACGTGATGAATTCGTTAGCAAGCTTGTCCCGTTAGGTCAATTACAACTGAGTAGTGAGTTTGATCCTCACTGGGTGCCCCATAGTTTCGGCCTTGTGCCACATATTTTCAGCACTTCGACGTGGTATAATGGTTAGAAAGCTTGTCTCGTTAGATCAATTGCGACTGAATAGCGATTTCGATCCTCACTGGGTGCCCCATATTTTTGGTCTTGTGCCACATCTGGGATAGGCTTAGAAAATCGCCATAGCACAATCTTTGGCTTGTCCTTCCAGCTTTATTTGCAGGCAAATTCTTCAGGAAATGATGTATCCTCATAAAACCTCAAGTTGTCAATTTTTTTAAAGCATTTCACCCCAAGCAAAGCGGGAGTGCCACTAGCACTAGGGGTTACAGAGAATGAAAATAAGTGTAAAGAGGGAGGGGTTACAGAGAGTGAAAATAAGAGTAAAGAGGGAGGGGTTACAGAGAGTGAAAATAAGAGTAAAGAGGGAGGGGTTACAGAGAGTGAAAATAAGAGTAAAGAGGGAGGGGTTACAGAGAGTGAAAATAAGAGTAAAGAGGGAGGGGTTACAGAGAATGAAAATAAGAGTAAAGGGGGAGGGGTTACAGAGAGTGAAAATAAGAGTAAAGAGGGAGGGGTTACAGAGAGTGAAAGAGTAAAGAAAGGTGTTTGATGAAAGGCTAAAGAGAAGGAACGGGAAGATGTCGATTGACATTACATTTAAATTTTTAAAGATTACAGTTATC
>OZ038517.1:4022870-4070370 GCA_964036315.1 Acanthosepion esculentum | reverse complement strand
GAATTTTGATTGATCAGGAATACAATTCCTTAATGGGCATTTAAATTCGTAAATAATATTTGCCCTATTTAATTTTGTTCTAGGAAATAGGAATAAAGACAAAAAGAAAATGTATCTTAGCCGACGCGTTTCGTTCTCCGACGGACTTTATCAAGACAAATGTGAGGAATTTATTTTTGCAACAAGTATTTATAAATAAAAGTAAAAATGTTATCTATCTATATTTCTGAGATGAGGTATTGTAATTATTTACATTATTTACATTGTTCGGACGCTTGTCCTCATCTTTATTGTCATGTTCACGACGTTTAGTTAAAGCGTGATAACTGAGACATCCGGAAGAGGCATGGCACATGGAACTAGAACAATCTACCCCGGTGGACGAAATAAAGGGTTCAATTTGAAACTCCACTCACCGGAAGAAGGCCGAAGCATACAACGACTGAAACGTCGTGAATATGACAATAAAGATTAGGACAATAGTCCGAACCATGTAAATTATGTAAATAAGTAGAAATGTTAGTTCTCCAAATTTTTTACATTTAACAGACGCTCATAAATATTCATCAGGCTAAGTGAAAAGTCGGAGTAAATTATGGAAGATGGTAAGTGACGTAATTTAATGTCTAATAAATGAAAGGGAGTAACTGATGTTGTTGATGCAATTAATATTTGAATTATTTTAGTATAGATTAAATTTATGTCTTACATATTTTTTAACTAACCGAAGGTTATGTATTTAACCGTTTTCTTTTTAAAATGCTATAGTCGTGTATGTTGGTTTTGGTAAGAGGTCATTCTTTCAGGAATGGAAACAAAAGATTCGATATCAACACACTCGAGAATTTTCCGTCCAAGTAACTTTTGACGAAAAAAATGTGTAGTTCGTTTATAAAATAACTTTATTTTAATTTTGGACAGAACCAAAAGTATTTAGTTATCGTTTTACTGGATATTTTTTTTTTTTTTACAGGAATAAGTCTATCCTTGTCTTCTTACGCCAGGCAGCACCAATTTGGCGAGATCAGTGTCAACGACCAGGATTACAATTTTACCTATTCCTGAATTAATTGTGGAGTTTCTATGGCTTTTCTGCAACAGAACTATCCTTCTCTAGTTGCTCGTAAGAACTTGGGTGCGTTAATACATACATACACACACACACACACACACATATATATATATATATATATATATATATATATATATATATATATATATATATATATTGTATAGACACATATTTTGTGCAACGGCATTCTTGCTTTAGAGTGATTATTAAACTCAGTCAATTATGGATACTTGCCATGCGCACTTACTGATTTTTTTTATAGCTTGTGCATATTTATTGCCAAAAAACTGAGGAAAAAGAATACATTTTTCCAGGCTCGTATTAAAAATAATTCATTTATATAACAAAAAAATCTAGTGACGTTTACGGCCATATCACGTTGAAACACGGGCTCCCGTACAATTACCGAAGTTAAACAACCTCGAGCTTAGTCAGTACCTAGATGGGTGACCGCTTAGAAATACCATGTGCTGTAAGCTTGGATGTGTGGATGGTGTAATGGATATTGGCTCGAAATTGTTAATCGGAGAGCCGAGTTCTAATTCCAGTTGGGTTCGTTATATTCACTTACGCGCAAATACCCTTGGGAAAGGTATGAATCCACCTCTTCTCCCCCCAGCTATGGGTTAATTCATAAGACTTGTATCACTCAAAAAAATAAAAAATTCTTACAATCTAAAAGTATTTTCTGGTTTTAAATAACCTGCAAGCAGTTAAGCCATAAAAATAGCTTCAATACAAGAACATATGAAGCACGTGTACTCTGTTCAAAGTTAAAATGACGACAGCCTTCTCCAATTAAACCTCCATCGGCAACATTCGTTTCCTGTTCGGCTTACGGACACATCACTTCCTACACGGTCACTGAAGCAACATCGAGCCTGGTCAGTACCTAGATGGGTGACCACTTAGAAATACCAGGTGCTGTAAGGTTGGATGCATAGGTAATGCAATGGCTCAGAATTGTTAATCAGCGAGAGGGGCCGTTATATTCACTTACCCACAAATACCATTGGGAAATGTATGAATACACCTCTACTCTCCCCAGCTATGGGTTAATTAGTAAGATTTGTATCATTAAACCATTATTATATATATATATATATATATATATATATATATATATATATATAAAAATTCGTTTAGAGTCTGTCTATATTTCTGAGATGAGGTATTATGTACAGTATTTACATTAGTCGGACTATTGTCCTCATCTTTGTCGCCATATTTGTCACAACGTTTCGGCCGTTGTACGCTCCGGCCTTCTTCAGGTGGTTGGAATTTCGAACTGAACCCTTTATTTCGACCACTGGGGTAGACTGTTCTAGTTCCACGAGCCATGTTTGATGGATGTCAGTTATCAGTTATCTCCTGGTAATCAAACATTGCTCGTGGAACTAGAACAGTCGACCCCAGTGGTCGAAATAAAGGGTTCGGTTCGAAATTCCAACCACCTGAAGAAGGCCGGAGCGTACAACGGCCAAAACGTTGTGACAAATATGGCGACAAAGATGAGGACAATAGTCCGACTAATGTAAATACTGTAAATTCTTATACTCTAAAAATATTCTCTGACTTTAAATAACCTGCAAATGTTTGATAATGCTAGCTGCGCAGTGACCCTACGACCACACCTGGTCATGGGGCTGTTGCTGCTGCTGCTGCTGATGATTATTAATATATTTCATCAATGTCATAATATATATACTTTTTTAAATGTAGAAGCATTTTGTCTATTAAGGACGTTCAAAAAGTATTTGTATTACATGCCGGTCAATGTACGGTCATCTAAGTTAAGCAACGTCGAGTCTGATCACTACCTAGATGAGTGACCGCTGGAGAATACCAGGTGTTGTAAGCTTGGGTATGCGTGTGTGGTGTAATGGATAACGGCTCGGAATTATTGGGTTCGTTATATTCACTCACGCGAAAATAACCTTGAGAAAGATATTAATCCAGCTTCTCTCCTCCCCTGCTATGGGTTAATTAGTAAGACTTGTATCACCAAACCTTTATTATCTAAAAAAAATCTTACAATCTAAAGGTATTTGCTCGCTTTAAATAACCTGCAAAGGGTTGGTAGATCGTAGAAAAGAAATCAATAAGAACAATAATAATGTTCAATACTAGTCGCTTCGTTGACGTCAAGATAAAAAAAAAATTCAAATCTAAATTGTTTGTACATTTAAAATACTACATTTATTATAAAATATATTCAATTTAAATGCAGAAGGGACCATAAAAAGACTAAAAAGTACCGCACATCTCGAATTAGACTCACACAACTCAAACACATACACTTGCCCCTGCAAAGAATATGTTACAGACAGAAAATCAACGTTTTTTTTATATATAATAAATTCAAAAGTCAGTGTGTCATGTGTCACACAGCTTCAACTTTATTCCTAGAGACCGTAGCCCAACATATCGTACATTTTTGGAATCAGGTCGACTCCGTGAGAAAATCAAAAACATTCCGGGCCGGATCAGGACCCGCAATCCTGAAATTTTGGATTCCCAAGTTTTCATTACTGCGAATGTTTTCGGCGATTTTTTTACGTGATTTTTTGTGACAATTTTTGTTTTTGTTTTGTACGACAACAATTTTTATAACTTGGAAGTAAATTTTGGAATAATCGAAATTAATTGCAAGATCCAGCAAGAGTCACCCATGAAATAAAAATAATTGTTTGTGCGGAAAGTAAGGACCTACGTACATCAAATTGTCTTTAAATTAAGTGGTGGCAGAAGAATTATCGTTAAACTTTTAAAAGGTAAGCTTAAATATTAATGCAATACTTAAATGCAGCGATTAATTTTGAATTCTTCTGTAGTTAATTGTTGCCTATCACATCTACTCCTGCCTACCTATTGTGATGAAGGCCCAATCAAGAGCCCTCCACAGGAGCTAGATTAAATGCCGCCCGATAGGGAGGCTTTTAAGCTAGTTTGTCATATAGATTTATTTTAGTTTTTAGCTTCGGGATTAAGAAGAGGGGGTAATTAACTTTATTGTTAGAGATACAAAACAGAAGCCCAAGACACACGTAAAAATGGTTGGGACTTTCTACCTTTTATTACAGGTAAAATAAAGAAAGAATATAAACTGACAGAAGTGCTGCTTGGATTTTGGCTCCGTAACGTTTCGTGTCAAAGGCTTTTATTATCACGAAAACAAAAGGATGTTAGTTTTTTTTTCGTTCTTTCTTTTCTCTTGGCAACAGTTTTCTGTCTCACTGCTGCTAAATTCAACTCTTATTTTAACCTCGTGACTCTCTCTCTCTCTCTCCCTCTCTCTATCTATCTCACACACACACACACACACACACACACACACACACACACACACACACACACACACACACACACACACAAACACGCGCGTGCGCGAAATTTGTAAATCCAATGTGTTCTGGCTTCAACCTCTTTTATTACTAATTAACTCTGTGTTACTTCAAGAGTGTTCTCATTTTACTGACTCATATCCTTTTATTTCGCAAATCACCCCCCACAAAAAACACTGTCCACCTCTGCTCGCAAAGCCCTTAAGGCCACGTCATCTAATTCATCAACTACACTCTAACCATTTCTATTTAACAAAAAAAAATGTCCATCGACAACATTATTCCAACTATACTCTGTTTGCTCTAACAATAATTAATAACGTTCATATATGACTATATATCAATTAATAACGTTCATATATGACTATATATCAATTAATAACATTCATATATGACTATATATCAATTAATAACGTTCATATATGACTATATATCAATTAATAACATTCATATATGACTATATATCAATTAATAACGTTCATATATGACTATATATCAATTAATAACGTTCATATATGACTATATATCAATTAATAACGTTCATATATGACTATATATCAATTAATAACATTCATATATGACTATATATCAATTAATAACGTTCATATATGACTATATATGAATTAATAACGTTCATATATGACTATATATCAATTAATAACATTCATATATGACTATATATCAATTAATAATGTTCATATATGACTATATATCAATTCATAACATTCATATATGACTATATATCAATTAATAACGTTCATATATGACTATATATCAATTAATAACGTTCATATATGACTATATATCAATTAATAACATTCATATATGACTATATATCAATTAATAATGTTCATATATGACTATATATCAATTAATAACATTCATATATGACTATATATCAATTAATAACGTTCATATATGACTATATATCAATTAATAACGTTCATATATGACTATATATCAATTAATAACATTCATATATGACTATATATCAATTAATAATGTTCATATATGACTATATATCAATTAATAACATTCATATATGACTATATATCAATTAATAACATTCATATATGACTATATATCAATTAATAACGTTCATATATGACTATATATCAATTAATAACGTTCATATATGACTATATATCAATTAATAACATTCATATATGACTATATATCAATTAATAATGTTCATATATGACTGTATATCAATTAATAATGTTCATATATGACTATATATCAATTAGTAATGTTCATATATGACTATATATCAATTAATAATGTTCATATATGACTATATACCAATTAATAATGTTCATATATGACTATATATCAATTAATAAGGTTCATATATGACTATATATCAATTAATAATGTTCATATATGACTATATATCAATTAATAATGTTCATATATGACTGTATATCAATTAATAATGTTCATATATGACTATATATCAATTAATAATGTTCATATATGACTATATATCAATTAGTAACGTTCATATATGACTATATATCAAATAATAATGTTCATATATGACTATATACCAATTAATAATGTTCATATATGACTATATATCAATTAATAATGTTCATATATGACTATATATCAATTAATAATGTTCATATATGAATATATACCAATTAATGATGTGCATATATAACGATATATCAATTAATAACGTTCATATATGACTATATATCAATTAATAATATTCATATATGAATATATATCAATTAATAATGTTCATATATGAATGACTATATATCAATTAATAATAATAATGAATGACTATATATCAATTAATAATGTTCATATATGACTATATATCAATTAATAACCTTCATATATGACTATATATCAATTAATAATGTTCATATATGACTGTATATCAATTAATAATGTTCATATATGACTATATATCAATTAATAATGTTCATATATGACTATATATCAATTAATAATGTTCATATATGACTATATACCAATATATAACGTTCATATATGACTATATACTAATATATGACGTTCATATATGACTATATATCAATGTGTATTTGGCTGATGCGATTGTTGTGTGTGTGTTTCTGTGTTTGTTACTGCAATCGGTAAATCATAGAATAATTTTCGTTACTTAAAATGTTCTAACTTGAAGAATAGATCAATCTATACACTAATCAAAACCAACGGTTTCCAAGTAATTTTTAATTAATCAAGTATAAATTGGCAAAAAATCAGTACAAGGGAGATAATTCCAAATATATTAACTACTAATTACAGTGTTGGTTCCCCAAGTTTTCCTTATATAAAAAAAGTAAAAAGAAAAACGATGAATAAGAAGGGAAAAACCCTTGAGCTATCTGCACCTCACTTCGGCAACCACCGTAGCATAACAGTGAAGATAATAATAATAATAATAATAATAATAATAATAATAATAATAATAATAATAAGCAAGATAAACCGCCACATGGCCAATACTCTGCCCGTACCAAACAAGCTGACGTAGACAAAAACCGTACCCATCAGTGGCTACGTAGTGCAGGGTTGAAAGCTGAAAATGAAGGTTTTATCCTTGCTGGACAGGACCAATGCTTGTTAACTAGGAATTATCAAGCACATATACTAAAATACTGTGTTAGCCCAAAATGCAGATTCTGTGACAAATATCCAGAAACCATTGATCATCTTATATTAGGTTGCACGATATTGGCACCCACTGAATATAAAAACCGGCATGACAGAGTGGGCCAATATCTGCACTGGAAAATTTGCAACTTCTACCGGAAGGAGACTGAAAGAAACTGGTACGAACATCACCCAGACCCGGTTACGGAGATAGGACCTGTTACAATTCTATGGGACTACCCAATACACACTGACAGAACAATCAAAGCCAACCGCCCAGACATTGTTATTAAAGACCACAAACAAAAAAATGCCTCCTTATTGATATGGCAATCCCTGCAGACTTCAATGTATCTTTGAAGATATTCGAAAAGCTGTCAAAATATAAGGACCTTGAAATAGAAATCTAAAAAATGTGGCACATGGGAACATCAACAATCCCTGTTGTAGTTGGAGCCTTAGGATTGGTTAGAAAAGATTCCAGTAGACTAATTGAAGGGATCCCTGGAAGTCCATGCCTCAAAGAGATACAAAAGATTGTTCTGACAAGTACAGCCCACACTTTACGAAGGGATATATCTATGTAATTTTTTTTTTTTGTCAGTGGAAAGTGTCATGATGCCATTTCTAACCTTAGGCCCCCGGGCGGAACCCGGAAAGAAAGGTGTAAACGCCAAAAATCAAAGAAAATAAAAATAATAATAATAAAGTCACCATCTTGTGAGGATCACAACATCAAACTTTCTATATTAACTTAGACTCTGGAGTAACAATCAAAGATTTAGACAGTATTTACATTAGTCGGACTATTGTCCTCATCTTTGTCGCCATATTTGTCACAACGTTTCGGCCGTTGTACGCTCCGGCCTTCTTCAGGTGGTTGGAATTTCGAACCGAACCCTTTATTTCGATCACTGGGGTAGACTGTTCTAGTTCCACGAGCCATGTTTGATGGATGTCAGTTAATTTCCTGGTAATTTTCCCTCTGAAAGTTCTCCACTGCCTGAACCGGGTATTGAACTCACACTCTTTTGGGTCTGTCACTGGATCTAACCAACGCCTTTATCCACTGTACCATGTGTCCTTGAGGAAATACTGTACATAATACCTCATCTCAGAAATATAGACAGACAAAGATTTAGAGCAGGAAGAATCTTATAAGTACCTCAATATAAATGAGAGCGGAGGAATTCGCCATAAAATAAATGAAAGAACAGTGCAAAAAGAGTGCTACAGAATGGCGCGACTGATATTAAGAACTGAATTAAATTCTTGGAACAGAATTATGGCCATTAGTAGCCTTGGCATCCCAGTGGTTCAATATAGTTTCAACATCTTGAACTGGAATCTAAACGAATGGATTCTAAGACAAGAAAGCTTCTTTCTAAGCATAAAATGCATCATCCAAAAGCTGATGCAGACTATACATACACCGTAAAGAAGTTGATGAGGTCTTATTCAGCTAGAATTGTCATACAAGATAACGACTATTGGCTTACTAACATACATGGAAACAACAAAGGACTCGATGTTACAATTAGTCAAACAACACGAAAACAGAAAGAAAATATAAAATATTCAATCATGAAAGAAGATTGTAAATACACACAAGATTTACATTTTGGTAGATTCTGTAGAAAACCAAAACAGAACCCAAGAACCAAATGTTGCAACAAAAATGATGAAAAAGAAAAACAAGGATAAAGCTCTTGAACAGATAAAACAATGCTGGCAAGACAAACCTCTGCATGGCCAATATCCAGAACGAGGCTAATAAAGCCGATGTTGATAAAGTTAACACACATCGATAGTGACAAGCATCTGGATTAAAGGCTGAAACGGAAGACTTTGCAGCTCATGACCAAAGTCTTTTCACTAGAAACTTTCAGACATATTAATATGGATCCAAAATGCAGGATTTGTGACAAATATCAGGAACCCATAGATCATATAATCTTAGGATGTTATGTACTTGCGCCAGACGAATATAATAATCGTCGTGATAGAGTGGAGAAAGAAAGAGAGAAGAAAATTGCTTTAACTTAAAGGATGAAAAAGTATTCATGTAAAGGCTTGCTCAAAATATTTCTCTGAACGCCTAAAAGTTCTTTAAGCAAGTAAAGTGTTCTTAAGGGGTTAATAATCATTTAAGATTTCTTCAGAGATCTTGTTGAGGGGGAAACAATCGAGAGATTTGTAGTTGAGTGAGTCCATAGGTCAACGACAGGAATATCAAGGTCCTAGGAAGCAGATCTCGAGTAGTTTTAGTACAGAGCCAACGTTCTGTCTTTAGAGCTCACCATATAGATTTCTTCCTTGAAACAAGTTCCGGAGATGACTAGTGCTACTGTCGCCGACCTGATGTTATCACAGACGATGTCAAGTACTCACTGGTAAAGAGGCGCATATTCTCCGTATTTATTGAGATTAGAAGGCTCAGAAATATCGGGAACTTTTCCCTCCAAAATTGCTTATACACTTTCCCGGCTTTCTTATTCATCAGAAAATATATTATCTCTGATAAGAATCAATGGTTTGGGAGTTGGTTTTGGAAGCTGTGAGCATTATCCCCCGCCCCGACTTTATGGCACCATGGTCAAGGCAGGGGCGGTCAAATTGCTTTTTATATTTTCCAGCTCTCTCGTTCGTCAGAAAATATATTCTGATCTCTAATAAGGAGCAGAGCTTTAACAGCCGGATTTGAAAGCAGGGGTGAAAAAAGTTGGAGCAAAGATCAGGAAAAAGGTTAGAACGTAAACTTGTAAAGCATTGTAGTAGTGGTACTCAAATTAAATTCTGATACATGTTGCCTTCTGGTATATTTTTCCCGTAACAATTATTGCGGACTCGAATGTGAGTCCGTGTAATAAATGATTAACACAAAACAGTATATAATACAAACGACAATAGATGTATTAACAAAACAAGAAAACATTTAAAAAAAATAATTACACAAAAAATATTTAAACTAGAGAATTTATGTTTGTATGAAGTTTGTATAGAAGTCTGAGAGACACGTAATACATTGAGAGGGAAGTGAATGTGCCCCAGTGGAGGACACATTTTTGCCACATCTTGTAAGAGGAGGAAAGAGAATGGATAAGAATATCATTCTCTATTTATAGGCTTAAGGAGCATCCTCTAGCGGCGGTTTTTTAGTAAAGTCAAGTGGGGTAAACCTGTTTCAAATAGATGGGCCGGGACAATTATTCTGTTTTTAGTATAAAAGCCCACCCTGGATAACCTTATTCCAACCACCTCTTTTAATTCCTGTGTCTATTCCCTATTGTACGAAAACTGTACTTGTCTTAATAAGACAAAACTGGACAAAAAATAAGGAAAAATAATTCTTGTAAAACATGCCAACCATTTCTGGAATAAAAAGAATTTTGAATTTACACTTTATCCGCTTTCTTCTTTTCCTTTCCTTTTCCCTTGTGGATTGAACTGAATATTTTGACAAGGCCAACCTTTTTACTCCCTCAACCTTCCACAAAAATAATGGTGATTTTTCCGTACATAAAACGTTCGTCATTCATTGACAAAACAGTTTTAAAAAATCTAAGATCTAAGTGGCGCAGCCACTCGTATCCGAGGATGCCTGTTTATCAGGGTGGCAAGCTGATCCCCGTTGAAGAAGCCTGCTCAGGCATATTTGTGTTTGTTCAAAACCTATAGAGCCCACCTGTGGTTCATACTGCAACTATGCTGAGCAGACCTTAATTACAGTTTCTGGGAGTGTGTGCATTATCTAACATGATCAACAGTCTGAACAGGAATGCTACTTGTGTTTAGATAGAAAACATGTGTCTCCTGGTATATTTTTCCTGTAACAATTATTGCGGACTTGAATGTGAGTCCGAGCAATAAATGAGTAACACAAGACAGTATATAAGACAAACAACAATGGATGTATTAACAAAAGAAGAAAACATTTTTTTTAAATAATTGCACAGAAAACATTTAAACTAGAGAATTTGTGTTTGTGAAATGTGTGGAAGAGAACTATTTATAACTCCTGGTAGAATATTAAAAGGTCCAACTACAAGAAAATGGTCGGACTTGAATTAAGTCCAACGGAAGATAAAGAAGACAAACAAGACACACACACACACACACATATATATATATATATATATATATATATATATATATATATATATATATATATATATATATATCAACAAATATATGCATTAAACAACACAATTTTACAATGGACATAGACATTAACATTTGTGTGTGGGTGAACATTTGTGTCTTTTCTTTGGTGAATGTTCGTACGTACGTGTATGTGTGTTTAATGTTCATGGCGTCTCCCACAAATGGGAAGACGCGGATCTTCTAAGTTGTAGTCGCTGAAAGGAAGAAATGAAAAAGAGAACGAGGCGAGAAGTCGCCCAGTATTTATAGTATAGGGAGAGAGACTCCTAGTGAATACTTAAGGAATTAAACTCCGACAATTCTATATGATCTATATACTTAAAAGTCTGGTTACTTTATTTATGTAAATATTTTGATTTAATTTTTTGTTTTGTTATTTTGCTAAATATTTTTCTTGCTTTTTCCTTCTTTTGTTTCTTAAAGATGCTTATTATTTACATACTATAAAATATTTATTGTTAAATTACGTTGCCTCCTCAGTAAAAATGTCAGTCGTTCGTTCGTCGTAACATTGTATCTAATTCTGTTTCAATCATTTCCATATGCATCCGTTGCAATTTTAAATCGGTGTTTCATGGCATCTTACCATTTTGATTGGCTGAATCGATTATCAACATATCTAGCTACTTTACATTTCTATATTTTCCTTATTTTTTCTCTCTTCCTTCTTTTCTTTGTAGAAGAGACTATATCTTGTGTCTTTCTTTCGTTCTCGCTCTTCTTATATTTTCGTTCTTCATTTTTCGCGAGAAAAGAGGTTGTTTGTAAGTTAATATTAAAAATTGTAATAATCGACATTAACTACCACCTGATGAGATGCGATGATATGCATCGAAACATGAGTGCATCTATGTAGCGGTTTCACATATGTTCGAATGTAATATTCTATAATAAAGAATATTGCTTTACTATTGTATTGAGCCTTATTTTTAAATTAAAGTTATGGACGTTTGAATTTATATTTGATTTGTTCTCATTTCATATTGGTATATATATATATATATATATATATATATATATATATATATATATATATATGAGTGGACATTGAGGTTAATACAGGGTGGCAACAGTTTGTTTCATGCTTAAACGACATGTGTGTTTAGTCGTAGCTCGACTGTTTGTATACGAGGGTTAATGGGCATTATGTGTAATAAGGTCAGGTATTTCCGGTTTATTGCGTTGTCCTAATAATTATTGGATAGGCGCCAACGATTGTATTTTCAATTAGTCTAAAGGCTATGCAGTAGAAATAATTATAGGCCAGAATGCGGTTATTTTATAGCTATTGTATCGTGTTGTTTGCTAAGTTTTAATATTCATTGAACTTATACACAAAAATTCCCCCCACGATCAAGCATTCTCCCCAATATATTCAACAGAGACAAAGTAAAAATCAACTACAGACGCACCAAAAATATGACACAAATAATAAAAAGAACAGCAGAAAAATAACCAACAAATTACCCAGATGAACCAAACACTTCTGTAACTGCGGAGCAAAGCATGAATGTCCCTTAAACAACTGCTTTCAATGCGATATAATATACCAAGCCACTGTAAAAAAATAGCAGATAATCGAGAAAAAGGTAGCCGAAAGACCTTGGAAATAGAGAAACTAAACATCAGAACATACTTTATCAACAGTAAATACATAAACAGTAGAACCCTTTCTAAACATATATGGGAACACAAAAACGAAAACCAAAATATCATAGAAAATAAGGAAAACAGCATCAGCTTACAAGAGTAAATCTCAAAATTGCTAACTTTATCTGGAAGAGAAAATAGCTGTAATCACCTTTCCAGACCAAAACAAACTACTAAATAAACGATCAGAACTCATCTCAAAATGCAGACACGAAAACAATTACTTACTACGTTACTTAAAATCGAAAACTATAAATGATTACCTTGTAGAAAATCACAAGGAAAAATATAAATATATGCAACGCAGATAATGTATTATACTTTATGCAAAGTCAATACTTTAAACTAAACCAATAAGATAACCTCCCAAAGGATAAGGAAATAAAATAAATAAATAATAAACAAATTAACAATTTGTGTGCCTGACCACAACTGGGTAAATTTAATAATAATAATCAACAATTAAAGAACATTTATAAAATATCGGAATCAATCACTAATAAATAAGCATTTAAAAGCTAACAAACAAACCTATTCAATAGCTATCAAATTATCACATTCTGGCTTGTAATTAGTTCTACGCCTTCGGAATGCACACCTGAACGCAAATAAATGTAATAAGCAAATAATTAAGTAATACATAGTAGATAATGAGTAAAAGAAAAAGTGATCAAATTGCCCAATAAAATAGCTACAAATAACCGCATTCAGATCCAAAATTATTTCTTCTCAGTAGTCTCTAGAATAATTTTTAAAAAAATGACCTTTAAAGCCTGTCCTATAACAATTACGATAAAACAATAAACCCATGATGCACCACTGACCAGCATATATAAATAGTCGAGCAAACACACAACACACATGACCTGAAAATTTCGTTCAACCAAAAAACAGAATGTTGCCTCTCAGTCACAACTTTTATATTCATATTTACATACATCCTATGTCTGATATTGAGCACTTTTAAACATAAATATAGCATATAATGCAACTATATTTTTATCATATATATATATATATATATATATTAAGACATTTTTTATGTTTATACTTTTATACGTTCTTTTTATAGATACAAATATTTAAGTAAATGTTCTGTTTATAATAATTTATAATAAACAGTATTAACAACATTTACCGGCCTGAATGCCCGAGAAATGTTCATAGAAAATATGCATCCTACGACAAGAATCAAACCTGTATCCTATACGGAACCGTCTTATAGCCTGTCGTGCGTTTACCGATTGAGCCACAGAGGAGCGTCTTTACTGTTTTTAAACTACAATTCTCCTTGCTAACTGAAACGCTCAATCGGTAAAAGCACGTCAGGCTATATGACGGTTCCGTATAGGATACAGGTTCGATTCCTGTCGGAGGACGCATATTTTCTATGACAATTTCTCGGACATTCAGGCCGGTAAATGTTGTTAATAGTGTTTATTATAAACAGAGCATTTACTTAAATATTTGTATCTATAAAAAGAACGTATAAACATAAAAAATGTCTTAAAATAATTGTCGGACTTTGTCCATTTCATAATATATATATATATATATATATATATATATATATATATATATATATATATATATATATATATATATATATATATATATATACTCGACTCTCCCGTCGAATTCGACGTATGAGGGTCAAGCAGATCAGTTCCTAGGAAACCGACAGCCCGACAACAGCACATTAGATTTGATTATAGTGGTGAAGGTTTCGTGCAGGACCAACCACACTTTTTTTTTTGTGATATATGTCCATATAACCACTCTGAAGATGGCTCATGCGAGCCGAAAACTTAGATTAAGGAACAGCATAATAAAAATTTGTCTCAATTTTCAGCCTTAACTAAAGCCACTATACGAAGCCATGATGAAACATAATAGATATTGTCTGTTGTATTTAACAATATACGTTTGAATAATGATCTGCTGCCCCAATACCCTCTCTCTCTTTCTCTCTCTCTCTCTCTCTCTCTCTCTATATATATATATATATATATATATATATATATATATATATATATATATATATATATATAAGAGAGAGAGAGAGAGAGAGTGATGTTTGATAAAAGTGATTCACCTAATTTTTTTTTACTAAAAATATTTTTTGTCTACTGTTTTGGGGGTTAAAATAATTCCCGACCACCTAGGCAAAAAGTTTATTCACCCTAAGGTATTCTATTGATAATTATAAATTTGGATATAAATGATATTCAGGAAAAAACTCTGTGCAAAAAAAGTGACTCAGATATCGCATTCTAATAATTAAACTGGTAAATTTAAAGAGCTTTTGACAGAATATTGAAAACTATTTTACAATACACTCAGAACAATATTCTAGAGAATTCTAGAACAGCTAAAATTAAATCTAGAGTATTCCAGAATATTCCAGAAAGCCTCATACAATATAAAAACAGCTTGAAATAGCCACTCAAGTCACTAACCAGATGAAAGGGTACAATCACGCATCAGAACCACTTAAGGCATCTATTACTGCCCTCTCAAAAGCAGGCAAGTCTACGAGAGAAATTGCAGAAATTGCTATAACCACGCAATCAACTGTCTCTCGAGTGCTTAGGGCACATAATGATGCCACTCCTGCTCCAAGAAAGGAAACAAGGGGACGAAAGAAAAAGATTGATGATAGAACTGGCAGGGTAATCAAGAGAGAAGTTGCGAAGAATAGGACTATAACTAGCCAAGAAATTGCAGCCAGTCTAAGCGAAGAGCAAGGTGTTAGTCTTGCCTCTTCAACAGTCCGTCGATGGCTGTTAGAACAAGGCTACAAATCTTGTACACGAAGGTTTGAGCCGCTAATAAGCAAAGCCAACAAAGCCAAAAAACTTGAATGGGCTCACTATTACAAAAATGTCACCGTAGAAGACTGGAAAAATGTTCTCTTCTCCGATGAAACGAAAGTTGAGCTTAATTCAAAGGAGATGGTGAGTCACTTTTATCGAACAGCACTGTATATATGAGATAGATATATTTAGGCTGTATAGACGTAGTAGTGCACACTGAATGCTGACTGTCAGCTTCGCGCCTCAGAGCGATCTTCAGACCAAGTGCCTCTGGTCTTTTAGTGAGCAGTATGTATTGGCCAAAGTGATGGGAAGGGGAAACCGGCCGTTCCCAGTTCTTCTGTTTAAGGTTAATGCTTAGGGTCATTCAGGGTCATGACCTAACGATAGCTTATTTTATTTCTTATTTAATAAACGAGGATAAGTCAAACATTGCCCGTTTTTGCACCATAACATATCTTTAGGTTTTCACACTGCCTCCTGCTCACGCGTGCTCATCGTAGTATTGTAGTTACGCGATTGAATTTAGAACTTGATCGAGTCAGATTTCTTGTTGCTGTTACAGTGTAAACATGGCCGTTCCACTGGCAGTGTGCACCAAAGATGAACAAAGAGCAGTGATCTGATTTCTCTGGTCGGAAAATATATATATATATATATATATATATATATATATATGCATACATGCATGTAAATATATGCATGTGCTTATTAAACAATCTATGCACGTACACACACACAACGAATACACACATACACACATTAAACAATATATTTATATATTTAACTATGTAATTATGTAAATATATATATACGTTGAATTTTATATATATATATATATATATAAATATAAAAGTGGACATGGAAGTCAGCACTTAGAGGCGACAGTCTGTTTCATGCTAGTGCAATCGTCAGGCAACTTATATATATATGTAAAAATATATACATATATGTGTATGTATACATGATATACAATCACAGATACACACACACACTCACGCATAAAACAATATATTTATATATTTTTTAAAATGCATAATTATGAATACTTTTAATTTTTGTACATATATATATATATATATATATATATATATATATATATATATATATATATATGAATATAATTATATATATATGTGTATGTGTGTGTGTGTGTGTACATACATACATGATGTACAACTCTCCTGCTACAATATACATACATATATATATGTATATATACACTAATAATTATATATATAATATATTATAATATTTTTTTTAAATATGATTCCTTCGCTACATAAGAGTTCTCATGTTTCAAAAGCGAGAGCCGAGACCCTCAATATAATTATTGAAATTAAGTTGAATTAAGGTATCTGGTCTCGTTTCATCGTCAAGCGAAAATTTAGGAATAAGCTATCTTGTGGTTTGCGCGTGTTTATAAGTATGGTCACTTGCAACATTAGTTACTATGGAAACGGCTATGGTCGGCCATATTGGTTGGGTGGTCGAAGAGTTAAGAGTTAATTTTTATCTACAGACCAGTCCCCTTCGGAAAGTTTATGTCAGGTTATGTTGAGGTCCCTATTTCAAATCTGATAGTAGCGGTCGCCGTCTAGTTTGTCTAAAGCGAAAGGTATTTTATGGCGTTGCGGCAGGTCGTTAAGTGTCGAGAGGATTCTGTTTTATTATTATCGATCTATTAATCTCTTTATTTATTTGTTTATTCAAATGGCTATTTCTTATACAAACGTGTTGAACTGGATTACAATTTGTTTTTTGACGGCTTCAGAAAGGGTTTTTCTATTTAATGATTGGGCTAAGCTTTTAAGATATTTATTAAACTATAGAATTTATTTG
Source organism: Acanthosepion esculentum (assembly GCA_964036315.1). Taxonomy (NCBI): domain Eukaryota; kingdom Metazoa; phylum Mollusca; class Cephalopoda; order Sepiida; family Sepiidae; genus Acanthosepion; species Acanthosepion esculentum. The sequence goes on along the minus strand of OZ038517.1, from coordinate 4,052,851 downwards.
TTTATCTGTTGTTTTTTTGTTGTTGTTTTTATGTTAATTATTTAATGCGAAAATTTGTTGATGTCGGCAAAAAAACCGTTAACTCCTGCCTATGGTTTAATAACTTTTCATTATTTAGAAACTTAATGATGTATAGTTTTTCACGTAGGCATAAAGGGCATGGGTCATCCCAGGTTTTACAAGTTCTTGTTCTATTTATTATTTTCCATTTTACTTTTGGTGTTTTATTCGTTTCTTTTAAATGCCAGAAATATTGGGATAAAGATGTCTGATTTCTATTTTGGATATTGTTGAAGGAGCTCTTGTGTTGTCTCCATCTAATTTTAAATTTATTCTTCGTTGACCCAATGTATATTCTGTCAGTGTTAGGACTCTCATGATGAGATATTGCATTGGTATACCACGGATTTTGTGAGGCATTTATTTTCTAATGGGCAGTCATTAGGGTTTCTACAATCACATAATTTTTCATTATTTTTGTCTAATTGCAGTTTAGGAGTTTTATTGATACTGTTTTGGCATGCGTGTTTTTCCAGGATTTTATTATTATGTTTTTTTTATGTTTTTTTCTTACTATTGGTACTATTGTTTCTATAGCAAATGTCAGCGTTTTTGTATCCGCCATTTTTTAGGGCTGTGTTATAAAAATTACTGTGTTGTCGGAATATTTCCTTATTAGCTGAGTTCATGCTGATTCTTTTCTCTATTGATGTGGGTATATGCTTAATTATAGATGGAGGTTGGTTTGACTTAGGATGTACATACAAGGGGTTAGTGTTAGGTTTTCTGTAGGGTGTGTAATTGTTTAATTTAATTCTCTAGAGTTACGTCGAGGAAGCTTACCCTTTTTAATTTAGTGTTTACTATAGTTTTTAGATTTAGTTTTCAGAATTCACTATAAATTATCTTTCTAATTTTATCTGTTTTAAAATTTGTGGAGCTCCTCACTAACATGAGCCCGTCATCTCTGTATAGCCCGATGTCCTTAATGTCTAATTCACGGTGCGCGGTTAGATTGTATTAATCATATATAGATTGTATCAATCATATATATATATATATATATATTCATACATGTTTCATTAAATAATATAGACAAGTGTTGTCTATTTATTTTATATAAGTTCTTTTCATATTGTCTGATAAGCCCTAATAACATTATCATTAAACAATGAAAGAAAATCACAATATTGATACATATTTTTTTAATCCAATCTAAGCTTTCGGCTTACATAAGCCATTATCAAAGATGACAATTACACAATATATTAAGCAATACACGAACAAGAAATTGATGATAGTCTGTTTTTGTTTACATGAATGTAAAAAAAAAATGTATCAATATTGTGATTTTCTTTCATTGTTTAATGATAATGTTATTAAGCTTATCAGACAATATGAAAAGAACTTACATAAAATAAATAGACAACACTTGTCTATATTATTTAATGAAACATCTATGAATGAAAAAATGCTGCCTAAATACACACAATATATATATATATATATATGATTAATACAAATTATATATATATATATATATATATTAGTAATGTTCACCCAATACAAGGCCCAATGGCGACTCAAGGTAGAGTATTAGCACAAGAAAAGGTCAAATAACAGGAAAGGTAGCTAATTCTAGACATAAAAAGGTCAAGGTTTAATTATCGAATATATTTCCAGAGTTCAGGCGGATACGTTGGATGTGTAATCGTACAACACCCTCCCTAGCAATCGAAGACGTGAAGCCAAACGCCCGCAGCTGGTCGCTGAAGTGACCACTTCAATCCCAGACCTGCCTTATCCCACGTTGTGACTTAAGTTTGATCATAAGACAGCCAAGATCGAATCGTCACAGGTATCTTCGTGTTGGGCTGGTTCAAGCAGGGCGAAGACGTACAGGAAACAAAAATAGCACTCGAATAAATTGAATAAAACTAAATACTCTTTTTATATCAGTCCTTCGTACAATAATTAGTTATATCAGATTTTGCAAGCAATTAATTAATTATCAGCCCAACCCGGATCTAAATCGGCAGTGATGTTGTTGTTGACTTGGTAAAGTTCGGCACAAGGCCTAAAGTCGGGTGGGGGGATCTCTTCGGCGGACACTCACGTGGGGTATATCACGGTCGGTGGCTGGGACGAACTCTCTGTCGTCTCTCTCCTGTTTCTTTCTCTGTCTGACGAATTCACTCCGCGCATTCGTATTTATGGACATTTGCTCAAACACACGGCGCGGGGTACGACGCAGCAGGAGAAGTCGATAAATCCCCTTTGTTGTCGGCTTACTTCATAATTCTGGGGAATTCCCTTCTTCATGTGGTGACCAAGTAAATGGTTAAGAAATAACAAAACAAGAGGTTGCAGATAAATAGTGTATTGAACAGTAAATACAACAGAAGTGTGTTACACGACTTGGGTGTGTGTGTGTGTGTGTGCGTGTGCGTGTGTGTATGTGTGTGTGTGTGTGTGTCGGTTGAGCAGCGTTCTGTCCATGTCACTGTTCCCCCACGAGGCTTACTTTATAGTAAGTGGAAGAGTCCACAATAGCCTCATTAGAGGGAAGACACCACAACATCCCCCATTTCAGCCTGGCTCCGCATGGAATCTAGTTTTTTTTTATCATTACCACACAAGACTTTATTCAACCAAAAATAAAAGAAAAAAATTAGCAACAACTACTTTGAAAAAAGCTATATGTAGAAATTACGTCACGAATTTTTTTTCTCTTTTTTTTTTTAGATTTGCCACACGCATTCCACGTGTTAATGATAGTCTTCATTCATTATTCCAAAATATGAAAAAAAAATTGGATAAGTTTTAATGGTAAATCCAATAAGTATTGTGTTTTTTCTGATAATTCAAAAGTTTATACGCGAGGAGAAGGTTTTTTTCTCATTCTTTTCCTTGCTCTTCTTTTTAATATAAACTGTGGGAGATGCCCATTCGCTATATTCAACCTTTGCCAGAACTCCCATTTCCTCGAGTCGATTCCATTCTTCGTCAATTTGATTTAACCGGGCAAATGCATCGTTACGTTTTTTCTTTCTTTAAAACTGGGTTTACGTTTGGCTTTAACTCTAACTTAGCAGACATTTTTGTGCATTTTCCTAGTCCTCCACTGAAAACGCCGGGAATTTTTTTTTTAAGTTCACCTTTCAACTTTTCTGCTTCGTTAGTGAAATTTTCGACTTTTTGACATAATGAGTTAATAAGCATATCCCAAAGTTGAAACTGTTCTAACTAATCAGTCCCGAACAGATTACCCGTATTCTTCATAATATACGCCTTAAGTTTTAACCTTTTACTTTTGAGTTTTGAATGATACGTTCGTCGTGAGTTCGTCCATAAACTTAATAGTGTCGCCAGTTACTCCTTTAGCTATTCGGTTCGTTCTTAACAAAGTCGGCTTACCCAATTTTTTTTCCATGTTTGATAATTAATTATGGATAAGTCTGAACCCGAATCAAGCCATAGCCTTATACTTTTGTTACATATTTGTACTTCAATATATTTTCTGATGTTACTACATTCTGGTTCATCAGACTTGGTACTTTTAACAAAACTTTTCTTTGACTTGCTCTTAATTCTGCAATGGGAACGTTTGTGTCCCACTTTATCGCAATTAAAACATTTTTTATCTTTAAAAGGACAATCACTATACCAATGTAATTGACCACACCCGAAACAGGGTCTTGACGGCAAAGTAAGTTTAATATTTGGTTGGCCCATTTTAATTTTTCTTTGGCGTATTTTTTTAAATGTGAGCCACGCCTCTCTGACGCTCACGAAACTTTGGCAATTTTCGGCAGCTTGCTGTAAAGTAACGTAGGCTCGTTTTCAAGCTTGTTGAGCACCCTACGACGTTTGGCGTCTTTCGCTGAAATCAAACCCTGGACGAAAATCAAGCATTTAAAATCATTGGTACTTAACTCTGCCAATTTGAAATCATCGTAGTGTTTATTAACTACACTTGCGAAAGTCGTATAATCTTCGTCTTCTTTGCGGGTGAGATTCATGCATTTCCAACGCTTGTGAAACACTGACGTTTTTGGACTGAAGAGTTCTGTTAATGATTGAACCACCTCTTTAAATTTCAAGTCGCTGGTTTTCTTAGGCAAAATATAGTTAACAAACTTATATATTCTGTTGTGCCTAATTTCCAGAGGCGTAGGCGAACCTTTTATGGTCAGCCCAATTTGCACAATCCGTATTGTATAAGTCCTCGTAACGTTTTAGGTACGAAGCAAACGTAATTTCATTTTCATTAGCGTACGTGAAGTTTTCAATAGCACTCCACATTTGTTGTCTAACCAAAATTTCTAGGTGCAGTTTTTTATTTTCTTGTTCATTTTGCAAACGCAATCCCGCTTGTTCTCCTTGGAATTTCTGTTGTTTTTCTTGAAATTTGTGTTCCAACAGTAGCTGTTGTTTCTGTTGGTGTTTCCTGTTGCACTTGTAGCGGGCCCCCTAAACGATGAAGTTTCCAAATGTGTTGTGGACGTGCAATTTTGCGGGTCCCGCCACAATTATTTTTATTTTTGTCTAAGAAAGGTGTGGAAAGGATCATGCCATTATGCTGGAGGTCGCTATCCAATGTGGTGGTCACAATGCAATTTACATTTGACGTAAAATAGCACATAGTATAAAATACAAAACAGAACGTAGGGTTGAAAACATAACAATTGAATTTATTAAGTATTTGATGTACATGCATGTGAACTGAAAGGGTTAGACAGAGTTGTGTCTCTTAGACTAGGTAATATTTGTACCGAAACTCATAACGAATAAGTTGATTATTAAATTGTAATTTAGAAGATTGGGTATGTGTTCAGTGTTTGGAATTGTGTATTGTGCAAGTTGGATAAAGTTCAGAATTATACTTGCATGAAATGATGTACAGTTCTTTTACGTCTGACTGCATTAGTCAAGACGGGAGTTCTTTTAGAGTCACATTTTGGTAGCGGTGTTGAGACGCGCGAGTGGGAACCAAGAGGGAGCATAACGAAAAAGAGACAGAGAGACAGAGAGCCACTCGTGTTTGGTTTTTATAGTATGTTGTCTCACGTGACAGGCTCCGACTGAATTGGCGCTAAAATAGATCTGTCGCGTGGGAGTGATTTGATTGATCGAAACTGACCAATCAGTGAGCTAGATTGAAGGTGATTAACCAATGAATGCTTGTTATATATTTTGTATGTAAAATGGTGGTGGTGGTTACCATACACTTTTAAAGTCATCCATTTTACTGCGGTGGTACGAAAAATTTAGAAATGAAAGTGTGGGGGGGATTTTTTTTTTCACTTCACCCAACAATAAGTGTGCTTGACTTAAACAATTCTTTTTTAGAAAAATTTAAAAGCGAGAGAGGAGGTAAATATTTAACCTATTAGTGAAAACAATAAGTCTGCTTGACTTATACAGTTCATTTACTGATTGAACTTGTAGAAATCCTATTACGGAATTTCTTTTCTTTCTTTTTTTTTCACTTACAGTATAGGAAATTAACACTGGATATCCTTTTACCGTAGAGTTCCTTTCTTCACCAGTGTTGTAGACACTGGAAAAAATTTATGATTTAACGTGAAGACCGTTTCTTCAAATCCTTCGTTGCCAAGACGTGGTGAGAAATTAATTATTTAAGAAATAACAAAACAAGAGGTTGCAGATAAATAGTGTATTAAACCGTAAATACAACAGAAGTGTGTTACACGACTTGGGTGTGTGTGCCGGTTGAGCAGCGTTCAGTCTATTTCACTGTTCCTCCGAGGCTTGTGGAAGAGTCCACAATAGCCTTATTAGAGGGAAGACACCACATCACTTCCACTCTCTCTTATTATTACCTCTCACTAAACCTGATCATTGAGCATGGATGGCTCATCCAACCCTCCTGGTATTTCAACTCAACTTTCGACCAGGAGAAATCAACTCCAAATTCGTTGTTTACGAAAATGAAGTCTCCGCTTTACAGTTTGAATTCTCAGCTGCCTAGAACACATGTCAATCATCATTGCCCCCTAAGTCTTGGTTGTTTTCCATTGTTTAAACCCCCGACGCACCAATTCTAGGTGTCGTCTATATGTGAATTAAATCGTCAATCTTTCCCACGGATTTTAGTTATTAACCTTTCTTGTTCCAAAGTCTTTCAGTATATCGCTCCTTCTAGCCATAAGAACCTTTCTTATTGTTTTACCAAAACTTTCTTCTGTTTTACGGCGGCAACGACAAATAGTATCACAGATGTATAGGGATGAAGCAGATATCAGAAGGGACCAGAAACCTGTTGTATTTCGTGTTTTCGAGATAACAGAGGGAAATAAACAAGGAAGACAAACTCGTAGGTAATTAATGAAATAGAAGCTTTACTACACGAAGGTACATTTAGCAACTGATCCAATGTTAACTCTGCTTAATTAAGCTTATTTACATAAACGGACGATTTCATTCATTTATGCCCTGTATGACAAAACCCAATCATAAACAGGAAACAAGGGATTCCTGTTCAAACGACCGGGGAGGAGTGTGAACCGGACGACTTTTTTTTCTTTTATTACTTTAGACGTTATTATGGTATATACTCGTATTAGGAAATAGTCGTCCCAATTTTATGTTAAACAATGTATATTACGTTTATCGGCCTGTGCATAATTCTTAAAAAAATCGAACTGGGAACGAACTTGCGTCACCCCGCTTTGTAGGAGAAACCACCGTTTGATCCAGCGTTCAGCAATTTTATTTCGTTGCTTTTTTTTCTATTTCAATATTGATAGGGTTTCTCTTTTTAGCTTTTGTAACTAAAATATGGATGTACGTGCAGTGTGAAACCGGAGAACCGGGTTCAGATTTTCGACTGAGTCTGTTGCATTCACTTTCACCCAATTGCCCACAGGGAAGTCGTGTATCCATCCCAGCATTGTGTTAAATAGTGGGTAAGTCTGAGCTCGTTACCCTTGTGTAGTAGCCAGTCTAGGAGATGGACAACTCTGAATTCTAAACCGTCGAGTAGGCAACGGGGAAGCACTCAATTATCTTTCCCAAGAAGTTGTGGTAATTCAGCGATAATAATGAGAACGAAATCTGTAGAATGGCATGACCGCCTACATCCAGAAGGCATTAAAAAAAGAAAAAATTGGGTCACTATTATCGGCAGATATTTACACTATTATTAAGTTGTAAATTGAACTGGAAAATGATTTATTTTTCAAGTTAGAGTATTTTATTTGTAACTGTATTGTGCTAACAAAAGTTCCGCTACAACGTGCTGTTTTTGCTGTGTGGTGGTAAGACACGCACAAACAGAAATTTAATTATTATAAATGCTCAGCTCTTTGTTCTGATCAGAAAACTGCCATAAAGATTGGAAATATTTTGTTCGATGTTGACTCCTACTGACTCCAATAATGGGGGTGGGGGTGGAGACAACCAAATATTCAGGAGACGCTTTGGAAAAACCTAATAAATATCGTCTGCTTCCATATCGATTCGATTTTCCAACCTTTTTATAAAATAAAAAAAGCAAATAATGTAGAATTTTAAAAAGAAAAGAAACGTTTATCAAACGCCCTCGAGCGAAGTACATATTTAAATTCTTCTTTCTCTCATAAAGTCAGGTTTTCGTTTCATGTTCCACTCTGCTGATGCTTAACAACAACAAAATAATCGTGTCTAATTTCAGAACAAACGAGAAACAAATTTACCATAAAATGTCAGTATTTAAAAAAGTAATTTTCAACCAGAATTAACGACACTATGCCGATATCAATTATAGTGAAAAGGACTTTATAATCTGCTGGGTTTTGTTTTATCGCTTCAGTCAGTTTTATGTCACGTGACTGCATCATGTATTTTTAATTTTAAGTAGCAAAAATCAAATGAAAAAAAGTATCTGAGATTTATTTTTTTGTAAATCTCGAAGACCCAGTTCAGTAACATTACTACGAGTTTCAGTATTTCTAAATTCGGATTTATTAGCCAAAACAAAGTATCCTCTTTTTTGGCGGTCATTTTAGGGGGTTTTTTTGTTTCTGTTTTTTGCATAATAATCAAAATCCGATTGGCGTAAGAAGTAAACAATTCAATTCAGTCAGTCCAAAAATTATAAAATATGCAACTCATTTTCCATTTATGATATTAAGCAAAAAAATAAAAATTTGCTTTTAACAAAGCGAACCAAATAGTTTTCTAAATTCATTTTTCACATACGTTACAAATCTACATAATAACAATGACAATACTTTGTTGAAAAGAAAATTTTTATAGCTCGTATAGGTTTCCGTAAATTTCGCCGGTATCCGCACCCACAATCCGGAAGTTGTTCTATGCGCATGCACATCCATGTTATGCTTTATAAATGGCCAAAAATGGACAAGTCTAGGTTTTTGGGAAAAGAAAGAAGATGGCCTTGTGGCTTTGTTTATATTGACTGACTGGTAGCCTCTGTTCTGCTTTGGGGTTCGATTCTGGATGAAACCGGCACTCGGGAATAATTATTCAGTATTTTTTTTGTGTGTCGAGGACAAACTTGAGTATTTTAAAAATGTTTTCTGACAGCAGGAAATTCATTTTTTTTTCTTTCATTCATTTTTTGACAAAGTGGTTAGTCTTTCTTTGTTTTGCTAGGTTTTTTTTTTTTTCGTTGAAGAATTTGTCTGATGCATATTTTATTCAGCAAGAAAAACGTTGAATTGATTCTACCTACTTTATTTTTTATTAAATCGGGGTAGAAAAAAGGGTCACACATTTGAAAGAAAAATAAGATAATAATAATTTAAGCCGACGGAAAGAAAATCCTTTTTTTTGTTGTTTTGTTGATTCATGCGTAAAACATTTATTGCAGATCTGACTCGGCTGTTCACGTCCTTCTGTCTATCTCAGTCGCTGTTCATATGTATATGACAGCCTTAAGAACTATCTCAGTCTCTCTATCCATCTATCTATCTCAGTCACTCTATCTATCTATCTATCTCAGTCACTCTATCTATCTATCTATCTCAGTCACTCTATCTATCTATCTATCTCAGTCACTCTATCTATCTATCTATCTCAGTCACTCTATCTATCTATCTCAGTCACTCTATCTATCTATCTCAGTCACTCTATCTATCTATCTCAGTCACTCTATCTATCTATCTCAGTCACTCTATCTATCTATCTATCTCAGTCACTCTATCTATCTAGCAACCTCAGTCACAGTCTATCTATCTGTCACTTTCTCTCTATCTAAGTCACTATCTATCTATCTCAGTCATTATCTATCTATTTATCTCACTATCTGCCTCAGTCACTTTCTATCTATCTAAGTCTCTCTTTCTCAGTCGTTATCTATTTATCTCAGTTATCTCACTCACTATCTATCTATTTCGGCCACTCTATCTATCTATCTATCTATCTATCTATCTATCTCAGTTACTTTCTGTAATTTGTCTAACTCACTATCTATCTATTTAATTTACCTCAGTCATTATTTATTTCAGTTTGTTTAACTATCTATTTCGGCCACTCTATCTATCTCAGTCACTTTCTCTCTATCTCAGTTACTTTTTCAGTCACTATCTGTCTATCTATCTATCTATCTATCTATCTATCTCCCTCACTATCTCAGTTTCATTATCTATCTGTTTGTTTATTTTTCTGTTTTGGCCACTCTACCTATCTATCTATCTATCTATCTATCTATCTCGACCTCTTCATATTTATCTTTCTATAAAATATAGATACCTCCAGAGACTCGTGTTTAGAAATGAATTTTTTTATTTTTTTTCTTGTAGCTTTTATTTTAGTTTTAATTCCATGCTAATAGATTAAATTTCCAATGAGCAAATTACTTGGTTGTATTTCAAAATTAATTTAAATTGACTGGAAGGAGTTTTTGTTTTGAAATTGTTAACACTAATTTTAGTGCCATTGTTAGCCATCTTTCACCACAACGTAATTCTCTTTATTAAAAAAAAAATCTTTCAAAAATAAAATATATTTTTCTGAAACTTTATTTCAGAAATATTAACTGATTTAAAGTTTAATTAATCTAACTTGAAACAAATATTACTTTTAGTTTAAAATATTACAGAAATGCATTTTTGAACACACGGGTTGCTGTTTATTTAAGATGTTGACAGTTTGACTGACAATTTTATCTAATTTTTTTCTATAGTGGTCATATCTGTAAAATTTATTTGAGGAATATAACTTGAGCACCTTTTTTTATTTTTTTTTAACTACTCAGTAACCATTTAACATAAGAACAGACAGTAATATATACAGTCTAAAACAAAAGTACCAACACAGAATAGGTGGTGGCAAAAAAGCTTATACCAATCTACAGATGCTTACCAAGTTTGTCTTGTAAGTCATAGCTCGTAAATCTATTCGTTGCTATGATACTTGACTATGTTGACCTTGTGCCAAACTCTGCACAGGTTAGTAGATATCTATTTTGGGTGCTTGTAAAATAAAAATAGCCTTAACAAGTTAATTCCACAGGCCATTGGTAGTATGATTTTCAATGTATCATCCTCTATTGTCAAATGAGATAAATATATTGATATACTTAAATGGATTTAAAACTATCACTCGCCAATGTATACATAGCTTAAGTCTATGAAAGCTGAAAATACTGAAAAGACATTGAACAATTTATATTTAAATTTTCACCCGAAATCAAGAAAAGGGTCGAAAATATAGAAAAAAAATCCTTTATAAAGAATTTTCATTTAAAATTAAATAATCTTGCATCCATGGAAAATTACTACCCAAATACAGCCAACAATTCATTATATATATATATATATATATATATATATATATATATATATATAATTTAATATATATATATATATATAATTTAATATATATATATATATAATTTAATATATATATATATAATTTAATATATATATATATAATTTAATATATATATATATATAATTTAATATACATATATATATAATTTAATATATATATATATATAATTCATTATATATATATATATATATATATAATTTAATATATATATATATATAATTTAAATAAAAATAAAAACAGACCACTTTAAGGTTCCATGTCATAAATTATTTCACCACAGGCCTTTTAAAGGACCGCGGATCATCAGACTTTACTTCCAAAGGTTTCAACCTTTGGAAGGAAAGTAGTTTGGAAGTAAAGTCTGATGATCCGCGGTCCTTTAAAAGGCCTGTGGTGAAATAATTTATGACATGGAACCTTAAAGTGGTCTGTTTTTATTTTTATTTAAGTTATTAGTTCTGATTTACATTGAGCTCTCTGGATTTTATCCTCCTTGGGTCTACCCATACGGATTACCTAGTTTTTCGTAAACTAAATATATATATATATATATATATATATACATAATGAAGTGTTGGGTGTATTTTGGTAGTAATTTATATCTATATATATATATATATATATATATAATATATATGTAATATACATTGCTCCATAAAAATTTGTTTTGGAACTTAAAATTATTCCATCATCAGGCAATGTTAGGTAACTTAAGTTACCTAACATCGCCTGATGATGAAACAACAGTCAGAATGTAAAATATTTTTTAAATAATAATGTTGTAAAAGTATTTTGCTCTACGTTGTACCGAGCACTTAAAAAAAAAAGTAAATGCTAAAGAACTGTGGTTTCTTAATCTGTTCTTTTTCTCTTTTTTTGTGTATATATATATATATATATATATATATATATATATACACAGTGTAACCCGGATATAAGATAAATTTTATCTGGTCACAAATTAGAGCCTGTGTTAATGTATATATAATAGACCAAACCCGGATATAAGAGAAACCTGGACACAAGAGACTTCTTTTCCAGTCCCGACAACTCTCTTATATCCGGGTTACACTGTATATATATATGGTGTGATGGATAAATTGTTGTCTAAATTATGCAAAAATGAAAATAATCTCATTTTAACAGGTATATTTACCAAAATTACACAAAAATATCTTGAAATATTAAACAGTAAATTTATTCAGTATAATCACCATTGGCTTCAACCACGGCATCCAGACGACTTCAGAATCTCCTGCAACTTTTCTGGATGGTCTCCTTGTTTGATAGTCAAGGTGGTTGCAGACTGGGGAGTAAGGTGGCCAGATGTAAAGAGTGATGTGGTCGCAGAAATTGTCTAACTGCCATGACTGGGTTCTCTTGCTTGTGTGGCATGGTGCAGAGTCCTGTTGCCTGACATATGGTCTTCCAGCAGTCACCTTCTTGACCTAGGGTAGCACTACCACCTCAAGGCATTTGATGTAGGTCTTCGTGTTCAGTCTTAGACTCTCATCAACAAATTCAGGAGTTCATTTCTTAGAATGATCAAAGTGAGTTTTCCAACCTGCTGTACCTTTGTAATCACTATTAGATTCTTCCAACTCTTTCCGAATACTCTGCACTGTCCTCAGATTGCCACCTAAATACTTTGAAATGTTCGTATTGGAGCTTTCAGCATGAATGTCAAACAGTATAGCATGCTGTTTCAAAATGTCTGGTAGAGTGAATTGTGTCATAGTCCTTTTTTCTCACAGACCATGTCCAACTGACCCTACTATACTGTGCAGTCAACAAAATCAATAAAAAAAATCATGCACAAAATGAAATATATATATTTGGCTGATTGGCATTTGTTTACATTTGTAAAAACAATATGCTAGATTTAGTTGTGTTTCAATCCTGGCTTGAGTCATTCGAAAGTCTAGTCACACTGAGGAGCTGTGATACAGCGAAACAGGGTGTGTGTGTGTGTAACGAATGCACAGCCGCAATTTTCGACAGATTTGCACCAAAATTTACATGCACATGCTCCAAGTTAGTGGGAAGGCCAAGGCCGACTTTGCATTTCGCAACTCCCATCAATAGTGGAAATAATCGATTTTTTCATGCTTCTACGGCAGTTTTCATGTAGTTTGCGGCCAGAGTGAGAGCATATAGCTGACTGCCACGGATAGGCAGGAAGATTCTATTGGCCAGCGTGAGAGCCAACAGCTGACTGACATGAATGTTAGCTAGCATGCAAAAAAATCGATAGCTGCATTCGACACAAGTGGGAAAAATTTTAATCTGCATGGCACTTTATTCCAATTGGCTCATTCGCTTGCTTAAACTCAACGTTGATTCTGATTCCGCAGAACTGGATTGGGTGTGAAAAAGTATTTGTTGTTAACATTCTTTTTTCATTCTGTTTTTCCAGTTACGAGTCCTTTTTTAAAGCTGATCGTTTTGTGTTCATTTTGTTTAGTTCTTTTTTCGTAACAGATTTAATGTTTAGTATAGAACTTAGAAAAAATTCGCAGTGTGAGATAGACAAGAAGTACGGCATGTAGCAACATCAGCACGGCAAAGGGCACTTCTTTAAAGGCAAGAAAGGGCAAAAATATTTTAAGTCAAGTGATAGCGATTGTTGTATGAGTCGTACGATTTTTGAATAAAGCACGGGCAACGCCGGACCATGCTGCTAGTATATATATATATATATATATATATATACAATGACAACAATTTACCCATCCCACCCTGCATATATATATATATATATATATATATATATTTTCATTTTGTGCATGATTTCTGTTTTTGATTTTGTTGACTGCACACAATAGTAGGGTCATATATATATATATATATATATATATATATATATATAATATCTGGATAAAATAAATGAAACAAAATTGGGTGTTTTTTTCTAAGTATTTATTTCTGTGTTTTTTTGTATATATTTAATATTTCAGACCACCTCGCTCTTTCCTCAGAAATCAAATGAGATACTGTGTTTGTGTGTTTGTTTACAGCGTTTGTCGCGAAGCGTGGATGTCACGTGATGTGGAATGCGACTGTGAATTTTGGGCGGAAGACTGATGATAGTGTCTTAAATGTTGTTTAAAAGGTTTTTTGACCATATCTCAAGAAATATTTTTAACTGTTGAAATATTTATGTAGATTTAAAATATCCACGTGTTTGTTTACCCCTAGTTTATATGTGTCTAATTTTAGAATTCAGTATTTTTCTTTTTTTCTTCGTATGTGTGTTGTACTTAAATTACTGTGTTTGTGTGTTTGTTTTTCGACTCGGACCCAATTTTGTTTCATTTATTTTATCCAGATATTATATACATATCAAGAAAGTATCCGTGGCCTCTCATTATGCTATATATATATATATATATATATATATATATATATATATATATATATATATATATATATATATATATATAATCGTTTCATTGGAACTAGATTTGATTACGCATTTCGCCTTTCATCAGATCTAAAAACGAAAGAAATATGTAATTGTGTGTATGCTTAAATACTGAATCATTAGAACTTATTCCCTAAGATGGCGTTTCTTGTGACGAAAGAAAAGAACGAAAATTAGTGACTTTTAAAAAAGCTGTTAATCTTTATTCTCTATCTTTTCTTAGTTCATGTTGAAAGTTACAAATATATTTTTTCCAAACTTTCCTGTATCGAATCAAAGGTAAATCTTCATGTAATTTTTCATTAATTCGATCTACCTTTAATTTCATACAGAAAATTTTGCAGGTTATTTAAAACCAGAAAATAGTTTAAGATTGTAATAATTTGGTGGGGAGGGGATAATAATGGTCTCATGATACAATTCTTGCTAATTCACCCATAGCTGTGGGGAGAAGTTGATTCTTACCTTTCTCGAAGGTATTTGCACATAAGTAAATATAACGAACCCGACTGGAATTGGAACTCAGTTCTCTCATGAACAATTCTGAGCCAGTGTCCATTGCATCTCACCTGTAGATCCAACACGTAATGTATATAATCTTTATATGCGTATATTATATATGTTCCGAAGGTTGTCATACCAGGAGATGACAGTGGGGGCAAGCTCCCACTGTCTATAAAATGCTTCCATGACATGTGTTCCAAATAGCCTCTGACAAGCCGGAGAAAGGGCGGAGACATAAAACTTGCACTTCATAACCAGCTGTTTCGGGTAGATGGAACTTGACAATCCAGGAAGGAAGTCCATCTCGGGGAAGGAAAACCTAATTTTAAACCTCCATTTCGTTGCGGTCATATCTAAACACCAAAAAGATTACGGAAGTAAATCCAGACAGAAAATCCGGAATAAAGCCCGAAGTTGGTTGGCAGTCAACACTGACAATTTTTCGGCAACTCCTGCAGCCAAGCCACCCCTAAATGTACTGCCTTGTATTCCCTTGGATCTTGTTGGTACGGCTGGGAAGGGAGTCGGCGTGTAGATTGGGTAGCGCACGGCCTCCATATACCATCGCCAGTCTAGGAGAAGGAGAACTCTGAATTCAAACCACCTGCTGCTTTATAGGTCTTGCCTCTTTAATTTCTGAGAGGAAGAACGGGGCAACCTCAACCTCCCCGGTGCAAAAAGGAACTGGTGACTTATTGCACTATTCTGCCTTGAATGTCCCCGTGAACCACAATTGTGAGATGGAGGGGAGCGGTGACCACAGCAACGCAAACTGCGCTAACCGAATGAATGAATGACTGAATGACATATATATTGGTGCATAATTATCGGGCGTTTTTATTATGAATAAAGAAACATGACAATTCAACAATAATATTTTTAAATGGTTATTCCGGAGACAATGATTATCGACACGCATTTTTATAACCTGGAAATAATGTTTTTATTAAAAAAAAAAAGTAAACAAAACAGCAATTTTTATTAACAAATAACTCACCTACAAAACGCCTGATAATTATGCACCAACCCATTATATTCCAATAATGTTCTCTCCTCTGAACAAGGGCAAAGAGCCATAAGATGTAAAGTGTTACAGAGTAAGGGGCACGGCTTAGGGCGATGTGGGAAAGATAATGGTTTCGCTGAACTTGAACAGGTTAAGATTGTAGACTGTAGGGAATCGGTTCCACAAAGCAGCGGTTCGTGGGAAGAAGCTGCTCGAGTGGAACTTCCATCTCACCAATGGTATACGAAGGGAATGAGGCTGGTTCGCTACAAAGGCCGTGAAGGTTAGAACGTAGAACTATGAAATGTAGTTCGTCTGAGCATTTTCCATGGAAATAGCGATAGATCAGCGAGAGGCTTATGACATTTCGTCTATGGCCGTGGGTTGGAAAATAATTCATAACCTGAAAAAAGTTTTCAAACAATTATTGTTATTTTAAAGTGTTATATAAAGAAAAACTCTATATAAAAAGAAACTCTATATAAAGAGAAGCTCTATATAAAGAAAAACTCTATATATAGAGAAGCTCTACATAAAGAAAAACTCTATATAAAGAAAAACTCTATATAAAGAGAAGCTCTATATAAAGAAAAACTCTATATAAATAAAAACTCTATATAAAGAGAAGCTCTATATAAAGAATAACTCTATATAAAGAGAAGCTCTATTTAAAGAAAAACTCTCTAAAGAAAAAAATCTATATAAAGAGAAGCTCTATATAAAGAAAAACTCTATATAAAGAAAAACTATATAAAGAGAAGCTCTATATAAAGAAAAACTATATAAAGAGAAGCTCTATATAAAGAAAAACTATAAAGAAAAACTCTATATAAAGAGAAGCTCTATTTAAAGAAAAACTATATAAAGAGAAGCTCTATATAAAGAATAACTATATAAAGAGAAGCTCTATTTAAAGAAAAACTCTCTATAAAGAAAAACTCTATATAAAGAAAAACTCTATATAAAGAGAAGCTCTATATAAAGAGAAGCTCTCTATAAAGAAAAACTCTATATAAAGAAAAACTCTATATAAAGAGAAGCTCTATATAAAGAGAAGCTCTATATAAAGAAAAACTCTATATAAAGAGAAGCTCTATATAAAGCAAGAGAAATTATGAAATAGTCGGATATAAATAAGCAAACATAAAAATCGAAAAGTTTGTTAATTTTAGAAAAAATAGAAACAAAATAATGAAATTTATATATATATATATATATATATATATATATATATATTTGATTTAAGTCTAAAATACTCAGGGATTAGGAAATCGGTATTTATAAAACATTTATTCTGCTTCACTTGATAAAAAATGAAGGAAAATAGGAAATGCTAAGTTGATAAAATCTAAATTTAGATAAGCAAAAACAGAAAGTAAAATAAAACAAACGATCTTCAGGTGTACAAAAAATAAATTCTAATACAGAAAAATCCAGTAACTGCGGAAAAAATTGAAAGAGATAATAATAAACAATATATATATATATATATATATATATATATATATATATATATATATATATATATATATATATATATATATATATAACTCCAAATAAATATAATTATCCTATAATAAATGCAATAAAAGAAATAATAACATTGTGTAACACGATTTTTGTCCTTGGGTCACAACTGTTATTTTATATTTGCTGACGCCTAGAAAGTGTGAAAAATGGCTAATATTCCCTTCAAACTTTGCTTATGTGACCAGGATAATGGTATTTCTGAAATCTGCCTATTGCCATTGGGAAAACTGACGAATGTGAACAGTCTCGTTCACGCAAAGTCATTATTTAACATTCAACATGCAATAAAAATTATTTACTGCCTTTTTGACAGGATTAACACCCAGATTATCAATTGAAAAAATTAAACAAAATTTGAAAATGCAAAGTTGATAAATATCACTTTAGGTCCACAAAAACTGAAAGTAAAAATAAGAAGACCAACCATCTTCAGGGTAGTTGTACAAAAACAAATAAATACTAATACAGAAAAAAACAGTAGATAATAATACTGTAAGAAATAATAATAACCAATACATATATAACTTCAAATAAATATAATAATATATATATATAGTAAATGAAATAAAATAAATAATAATTGTATTTTGTATTAAATTATTATTATGAATAATCAAGAGTCGTCTCCCCTTGTTATGTTACTCTCCTATTTTCTTTAGCGTGGCAACGATGTGTTTGGTTGACTTTTCATTTGTCTCACTGTGAAAGTGTGGAAAGTTCGTATATGTGTTGATTAGTTGAAAGTTTGTATATGTTTGTAATTAAGTTTCGTACGTACGTGTATGTGTGCGTGTGTGAATACGTTTTCATAGCGTCCGCCTGCAAGGGGTCGAGACGCGATTTCTTTAACCGCTACATTTTCGTACGCACAATGAAGAGTAGAATAGATCAGAGTGTTTACTCTGTCTCCCCACTAGTACGAGATGTGACACAAGGTCTATTTTTAGGTGGGGACCCGAGCGCGTACACCCGGGACAGGAACAAAAATTCCTTTCAGCCCCCACAACCGTCGGCTGCGCTGGCCTCGGTGCGAGCACCGATCCCTCCCTCTGGTGCAATGGGAGGGCGCGGTCTCGAGCAGCTGTTCCCCAGGGCTAGGCACCTCTTCAGTCTTATTTTCCCAGTTGCCCCTCTGTCCTTTGAATAGATCAGAGTAGGGGAAGAACGCACTCGTGTCTAGTATTTATAATCAACGTAATCACGTGGTCGGCTCCTGGACGCATTTCTAATTTTTGGCGGGAAAATTTAACTTGGTCACGCACTGGAAAAAGATTTGTACGTGGGTGGATTGTAACGCCCACTTGTGTGTTTATTGACCAATTAGAAGCTGAGGTTTTTTGAAAATATGTATGGATAAGCTCTGTGATTCGCTTTTTGCACAGATTTGCACAAAAATTGAAAAAGTGGTAGCGGGATACTAAATACCTATAGCTGAGTACTTTTGTCATTACAATTATATTACTTTTAAAAAAGCAATATTTTCCATTTTTTAGTTATATAGATAGATCTGAACAGACTGAGATAGATCCCATTATTTATAAAAAAATTTGTTTTATGAAATAATTATAAAAAATATATAAACGTTTTATAATATATAATTATAATTTTTATAAAATATTAGTATAATATGTAATGTTGTTTTATAGTATATAATTATAATTATGGGATATAATTTTATATTTTCCTTCATAATGCAATACTGGGATCAGTGACGGCGAGAGGGGCGGAGTCAGCCGGTACAAACGTGCCGGGCATCGAAACCCGAGGGGCCTCAAGAAAATACTTTTAGCGGTTTAGGGGTGGGAGGGCTTCTTTACAAAAAGTAGACAGCAAAATTACGAATCGGTATTTTATTGAAAAAAATACGAGGACTAAAACCAGTTCCAAAGCAGCTTTAAAGTGCATTTTTCAAACTTTCTTTGAAAGAAAAGGCGCGAGGAGTTCCTCAGAGTCTCATTCTTTAGCCATTATCAAGGATGATTCGATTTTTCAGCTTAATTGAGTGTGTGCGTTATGTGTATGTCTTAGTGTGTGGTAGAGATGTTTTTAATTTCCGAATACGGTGAGCACGTTGTGGCCTTGTTCGTAGTTAATATTAAGAGTTGGCTTTTTCTTTTTTATTATTAAAGCTTCCATTATTTTTAATCTTTTTTTACAGGTATAAAGGTATAGCCAAAAGCGCTCGGAAATATAAAACATTTGGACAGTTCCTACACACTCTTTGTCCAGAAAAGAAAGCTCTTGTTCGGACACAAGAAAAATTAAATAAAAAGCTTAACCGTATTACCTTGTCTGTCGTTTTTAATGAAACACACACACACACACACACACACACACACACACACACACACACACACATATATATATATATATATATATATACGAAGAAATATACTCTTAAGGTGTGCTATATTTATGGGGTAAAGTGCTCAATATCAGAGATAGAGCGTGTGTAAATATAAAAGTGAACATTGAAGTCAACACTTAGAGGCAACAGGCTGTTTCATGCTAGACGCAATCGTCAAGCCTGACGATTGCGTCTAGCATGAAACAGCCTGTCGCCTATAAGTGTTGACTTCAATGTTCACTTTATATATATATATATATATATATATATATATATATAAGATAAAAAAAATAGGAAACGTTTGTCGATCAACATTTTTGATTTTTATTAAAGCTTCGTCAGAAATTGAGAGAAAACATAAAAAGACAAAATTTTGCTATTTTCAATTTTGTTTGTGTCAATTCTCATTGGTCAGTCACGTATCATGTACATTAGAGACGTAGATAATTCAATATATATGTAAGTTTGTTAAAATTCTAGTATGTCTAAGTCGGCATCGGATGGTAATGTGTACTCTTAATTGTGTATGTGTGTCTGTCTAGTAGAAGCAGTTCTAATGTCTTTAACACTGCGGTCAGTCAGCGCAGTGCGTGACACTCCATTTAATCTGGAACTGTTTTTATATACGTACTCTTTGTATTAAATAGATATGATAGATTGTTTAAGAATGGATTCAAACAAAGATGGCGATGTAATGTTTTAGGCTTGTGTTTATAGTTGGTAATAATGTTATTAAGCTTTTAAAGAATTATATTCTTTTTTTTTAATTAGGTTGGCATTAGTGAAACCAGAGTTATATCCAGCATCGTTTCTAAGTAATACGAGAGAGTTCGTTTGATTAAACATAAATCTCTCTTGCGTTCATGGATGCGGGTTTTTCGATCACATGATGTCTCCCCCGCATAATTATTTTTGCATTGTAAACCATTTATTTGATAAATCCCAGCATTTCAATTGGTGTTGGATTTATTTTTCTTCCTAATTATATCCCCGATTGTCTTGGAGGTGCTGGTAACGATCCTAGTATCAGTGTTGACTGAAAACGATAGTCACCTTTATCGAAGGCCTGATGCAAACCGATCTGGCCTTCACAGCACGTCTGTTCGTAGTCAGACTAGGCAGGGTAACCTGCAGACGGCCAGCTAAGATCTTGGCAAAAATATTTAACTCTGTATTTCATTAAGGGCCCAAAATTTTTAATCCCATTCCTACCGTTTTTGTCCTTGCGTGGTAACTTTTTTACACCCCTGGTGAGACGTTGGAGCATAAACGTCTGCTTTATCCAGTTGATGAAAATTAGTTTCAACGAAGAGACAAAGACAAACAACCGCCGAGTACAATTCGTGCCTGGAGTCTTGTAGCGGACCGTGGGGTGAAGATGTGAAGAGATATCAGAAAGTTAAAATTTCCTGCTGGCCGGTCCAGCTACATGGGAATGTTGGACTTTAATTAAGTCCAAAGAAAACAAACAAGACCGATACATATGGGTAAACAAATATATATTGATAACGACTTACACAAAGACATGAACAGTTACATAGTGTTTGTATGGAGAAATTATGTGTGTGTGTTGTGATTGTTCGTACGTACGTGTATTGTTCTTAGCGTGTTCCCAGAATTTGGGAAACGCTGTATCTGTGAGAGGTCACATATTGGTGTAAGTGGAAAAAGAAAGATTTTACCTCGCCTCCACGCGAGGTGGCGGCCCAAGGTCTAAGTCGAAAAAGAGAGATTTTACCTCATCTCCACGCGAGGTGGCGGCCCAAGGCCTGAGTCGGAAAAGAGAGAGAGACGAAGGGTCAGCCAGTATTTATAGCCAGGGGAGAGAGACCCCTGTTGAAGGATTAAGGGACTGAGGAGGAGCTAACTGCGACAGTCTTGTTCCGGCGGACAAGTTTCAGCACTTCCAAGAGCTCGAACACCGTTCTGGGTTTCTCGCACCCAACCGCTTCAAGGGGATAAAAAATCAGCCAAATTTGTCGTCAAACTGAGCCGGGCTCAGAAAGGGCTACCTAGTGAACAGATACTTAGAATAATTCTAAAACATCTTACATTTGGATCCACGATTCGTCTCTCCGGCAATTTGACATTAGCTCAGTTCATCAGTTGCATTTCGAACTTCTTTTGCACGCAGTTGATTATATTTTTCACATCGGAAAAGAACCATTTTAACCTCGCTCTACCAGAGCTTGATCCGTCTTGATAAGCAAGGAGGCCGACTCTATGATTACTTTCCCTCTATCTTCCTATCTACTGTAGGCTAGCATGCCGATTGCGTTGCTGATCTATCTGCGTTGAGCCTTCGACAAAAATCAACAGCAAACAACCTGATACTAGATTTCAGACATTTTCCACAACTTGGGCTTACGGACACATCACGTTGAAACACCGGTCCCTGTACGATCACCGAAGTTAAGCAACGTCGAGCCTTGTCATCACCTAAATGGGTGACTGCTTGGGAAGCTGTAAGCTTGGATGTCCGGGTGATGTACTGGATAAGGGCTAGGTATTGTTAACCGTTATATTCAATTACATACAAATATAATTAGGAAAATTATGAATCCACCTCGGCTTTAAATAACCTGCAAAGGGTTGATAAGCCGTAAAAAAACAATCAATCAATCAATAAAATACTGATTAGCTACACAGGCATGTCTTGTAGATTTATTTACATTCTTGGGAATATAAATGTATTGAAACTACAGTGACGACAAAGTGAGGGATCAGTTTATATATTGATTGTAATGTAGACTTGATCCCCCACTTTATATCCACTTATAATTTCTTGGTTGATGATAAGCGGTAGAAAACGAATGAATCAATCAATGAAATACTGATTAGCTACACAGGCATGTCTTTTAGATTTATTTACATTCTCTGGAATAGAAATGTATAGAAACTACCGTGTGTACAAAGTAAGGGATCAGTTTATATATTGATTGTAATGTAGACTTGATCCCCCACTTTATATCCACTTATAATTTCTTGGTTGTTGATAAGCCGTATAAAACGAATGAATCAATCAATGAAATACTGATTAGCTACACAGGCATGTCTTTTAGATTTATTTACATTCTCTGGAATAGAAATGCATAGAAACTACCGTGACCACAAAGTGAGGGATCAGTTTATATATTGATTGTAATGTAGACTTGATCCCCCACTTTATATCCACTTATAATTTCTTGATTGATGATAAGCCATAGTAAACGAATGAATCAATCAATGAAATACTGATTAGCTACACAGGCATGTCTTTTAGATTTATTTACATTCTCTGGAATAGAAATGTATAGAAACTACCGTGACCACAAAGTGAGGGATCAGTTTATATATTATTGTAATATAGAATTGATCCCCCACTTTATATCCACATTATAATTTCTTGTTTGTTGATAAGCCGTAGAAAACGAATGAATCAATCAATGAAATACTGATTAGCTACACAGGCATGTCTTTTAGATTTATTTACATTCTCTGGAATATAAATGTATAGAAACTACCGTGGCCACTAAGTGAGGGATCAGTTTATATATTATTGTAATGTAGACTTGATCCCCCACTTTATATCCACTTATAATTTCTTGGTTGTTGATAAGCCGTAGAAAACGAATGAATCAATCAATGAAATACTGATTAGCTACACAGGCATGTCTTTTAGATTTATTTACATTCTCTGGAATAGAAATGTATAGAAACTACCGTGACCACAAAGTGAGGGATCAGTTTATATATTGATTGTAATGTAGAATAGATCCCTCACTATATCCACTTATAATTTCTTGATTGATGATAAGCCATAGAAAACGAATGAATCAATCAATGAAATACTGATTAGCTACGCAGGCATGTCTTTTAGATTTATTTACATTCTCTGGAATAGAAATGTA
Organism: Acanthosepion esculentum; assembly: GCA_964036315.1. Taxonomy (NCBI): domain Eukaryota; kingdom Metazoa; phylum Mollusca; class Cephalopoda; order Sepiida; family Sepiidae; genus Acanthosepion; species Acanthosepion esculentum. Next base: position 4,029,347 of record OZ038517.1, on the reverse strand, counting down.
TAGAAACTACCGTGACCACAAAGTGAGGGATCGGTTTATATATTGATTGTAATGTAGAATAGATCCCTCACTATATCCACTTATAATTTCTTGATTGATGATAAGCCATAGAAAACGAATGAATCAATCAATGAAATACTGATTAGCTACGCAGGCATGTCTTTTAGATTTATTTACATTCTCTGGAATAGAAATGTATAGAAACTACCGTGACCACAAAGTGAGGGATCGGTTTATATATTGATTGTAATGTAGAATTGATCCCCCACTTATAATTTCTTGTTTGTTTTTCAAATAGTTAGAAATAATAAGTTAAAAGTGTGAATAAATAAATGTTAAATAGACTGGGTTTGTCTTCTGCACTTACTTTTGCGAGAAGTGTATAAAAAGAAATCCAGAAGGTTTGTTAAAAATTGTTTCATTTATGTGTAAAAGTTTTATTCTTAGCACTAAAAAGGACCGCCAAAAATAACTGCCATGGTGAACTGTTGGGGATACATCTTTTTTTTTTTCAAATTCGAAACAAATATAATACTCTGGTATTTTTTGTCCAATGAAAAGGGTGTCTTATGCCCTCATGAAGTTAAAGTTGAGGTTCGTTTGAAAGTAGATAAAAACACGGGTCAGCGGATAGCAGCAGAAGGTAGTTAGACAAGGCCGCCTGGCTACTGCAGAAGGGAGTGAAACGTCATGCAGAAAAAGAAAAAGGGAAACAGTGTGGTTGGATACTGCAGAAGGAAGTGTAAAATCACACAGAAGAAACGTAGCAGGCTGGTTGTAGAAAGGGTTTAGGCTTCCTCGTATCAAAATCGCCAACAGAGCAAAGGGTAGAAAGGTTTTGACATTCTTAAAAACTACACCGACGAAAGACATTTCACATTAACATAAAACTTCCCGGAGATTCTCATGGGAAAAGGAAAAACCAAAGAAAGCAGAAAGAAAACCGAACGACATTACAAAAATATCGTTAAACTTCCCAGAGACTCTATTTTGAAAACCACTAAGTATTGTTCGTTTATCTATTAAATGGATAGACCTTTTTTTCTAAATAGTCATTTCTTCCATTAAACAGTTTTCGTATCATTTTCTCAAAGTTTTTTCCTTTTATGATTTGAAATAATATAAAATAAAGTGAACAAAAGCTGTCTTAGAGGCATCACTGAACGTTCCAACATGACAATGACCCAATACTATTCGTAAATTGTCTTTACGAATAGTACTGCTTATTTATTGTCCAATTGCTGTTGAGTAAATTGTGGGCGTGGTGTGTGTAGGCGTCACTACACATGAAAAGAAATGTTTGTGCAAGCATTTTTGTAAAATTTGAACTTTGTATAATAAATGTTTGTACTTTTTAAATTTTGCGTAATAGTTTCGAGTTTTGTTTGCTGCTGTATAAGCCTTTTTTTTTTAAAGATTCTGGATAAGAGATTGGATTTTCTTTTTACTCCCATTCTCTCCCAGGAAAAAAAATCTTTTAACAAGCCATATGGTCCGTAAAAAATGTCAAATGAAAAATTGGACAACCTATGTTGACGTGCTTGTTCATGGAAACTTCATGTGCATTTTTTCACAGATGATGAAATACTGGATTTGAAAGAATGTGCATTGATGCCCATATCAAAACTTTTTATTTTAATGTCAAACAATAATAGAAAAAGACAGCAAAAATAAATTTAAGATAGGATAAAATTATTGGCCCTCTTGTGTCAATAATCAATTGTGTAACCTTTATTCTTGATTATTGCCTGTAACCATTTTTGATAATTCCTTACAAGATCACCACTCACCCTGATGGGTATTTTGCTCTATTCTTCCTTGGCAATAACTTCTAGTTTCTCCAAATTTCAAGGACGTCTTTGTTTTAATTTTTCTTCGAATATGCTCATAAATTTTCAATGGGGCTTAGGTCAGGACTTTTTGTGGGTTGCTTCAATACCTTAACTTTGCTGTCATCTAAGTATTTTGTAACAATTTGTGCCGTGTGTTTTGGGTCATTGTCATGTTGGAACGTTCAGTGATGCCTCTAAGGCAGCTTTTGTTCACTTTATTTTATATTATTTCTAAGAATAGCCAAAAACTGCTCTTTATTCATGAGACCCTGGACTCTCACTAGTTCCCCTGGTCCAGAAGCAGCAAAACATCCCCAGAGCAGAATGCTCCCACCACTGTGCTTAATTGTAAGGAGGGTATTTTTTGGCTTGTAAGCTTCATTCACTCCCCCCACCCTCATACACAACGGGAGTTCATGTGACCAAATAATTCTAGTTTGATTTCAGCTGACCATAAAACAGGGTTCCAATGTTTACACCCATGTTCTAGATGGCTTCTCGTATAAGCTAATCTGCATTATAGGTGTTTAGCCTTAAGCAAGAGACTTTTTTCTTGGGTGACAAACTCAAAGTCCTGCTCGATGAAAACATCTAGTGACTGTCGTCTTCAACCCTGATTTCTTTACATCATTGGCAATGTCTTTTGTCGTTAAGTGATGATTCTTCGAGACATCTCTAATATTCCTTTCCACCCCACCCTGAGAAATTAACCATTTTCTTCCAGATCTTAACTTATTCTCAACACAATGAGTCTCGTTGTACTTCTTAATAATGCTATGAATTGTCGATCAAGGAACATTTAAAAACTTGGAAAGTGTTGTATATCCATCACCTTGTTTGTACACATCAACTATCTTTATTTGGAGCTTCTTGTCAAGTTCAGCCATCTTTGCCATAGTTTCAGAATGAATGAGTTATTAATGGTACGTGACACTCACATATTGCCTTCTTCGTTATCTTTTAGAATGTTATAGAAGCAGGACAATACTATTCCATTTTCAAAGGGTGGTTCTATTAAATGTCAGATTAAGAAAAAAAAACATTATAATTACCATAGAGCAATATTATTTCATAATTTCCATTGGTGTGGGAGGGAGGCAATAGTTTTATTAAAGAAGACTGAAAAGGTGCTGCTGTTAAAATTTTTCTGTCTATATTTCTGAGATGAGGTATTATGTACACTATTTACATTATTCGGACTATTGTCCTCATCTTTGTTGCCATATTTATCACAATGTTTCGGGCATTGTATGCTCTGGCCTTCTTCAGGTGGTTGGAATGTCGAACTGAATCCTTTATTTCGTTCGCTGGGGTAGACTGTTCTAGTTCCACGTGCCATGTCTAATGGATGTCAGTTATATATATATATATATATATATATATATATATATATATATATATATATATATATATATATATATATATATATATAAGTCTACCATTTCTCCATGCTGAGAATATTAATGCCACGTATGGTCATGTGCCTCTGCTATTTATCTTGAGCTTCTTGATACAATCCAAAGAAGCATCAGCAATATTATCAGTCCTGATCTGGCCACTCGGCTTCAGTCACTTTCTCACTGTTGTAAGGTTACCTCCCTTTGCCTTTTTCTATAAATACTTTCATGGTAATTTTGGGGATGAGCTCTTCCCTATGGTGTCTTGACTCTTTGAATTTAAGTGCAGTACTAGACTGGCGACTAGGTCTCACCAATTCACAGTTGAGCTGACTAGATGTAACCGTAAATTCTATGCTAACAGTTTCTTTTTATGCCCTTCTCACTTGTGGAATGCCCATCTGACTCCATATTGCCCTCCTGATTACTCTTCCTCTGTTCTTGGAATTATTCCTGTTTCTAAAACTCATTCATGTCCAGTAACCCCTTGTATCTTAGTGGCTTTATTGTCTTGCTTGGGGTGAACTTGATTAAAATATATATATATGTATACTGCAACAGGTGTGTTGTGTGTGTGTATATATATATATATATATATATATATATATATATATATATATATATATATATATAATATAAAAGTGGACATGGAAGTCAGCACTTAGAGGCGACAGTCTGTTTCATGCTAGTGCAATCGTCAGGCAACTAGTGCTGTTATTTTTCTCAGCTATTTATATATAAGGGTCAGTGATGCATTATGGGTAGTCTATTTTGGCGGTTACTTTTACCGGAAGTCGTTTATTTGTTTATTTATTTATGTCAAATTATTTTGCTTGTTTTTTTGTTTGTTTTTATATATATATATATATATATATATATATATATATATATATCTTCGGCAGATTTGAGTCACTGTCAGTCACTGTGTGTTTATCTAAATCTAAAAATAAACACGCTAAAATTGACCTTCATCCCTGCCGTGCGCCGATGGCTTAGTGGTAGAAGTTCCGACTGACACCAATTCAGTCGGGTTTTGATCCTAGCTAGAGGCAACCGGACGTCTAGCCACACTGATGAGCTGTGAAACAGCGAAACAGTCTGTCTGTGGATGACAAATATATATATATATATATATATATATATATATATATATATATATATATATATATATATACTGATAATTATACTCGGTTGGTAAAAACATCCTGGATAGTACAATTTGCAAGTATATCAAAATCAAATTGGTCCTCGAGGAAAAAATTGGGGGGAAAAAAAGGAAAGAACTAGAAACACCCGAACAAGGCGAAAAAAAATCGTCAAGTGCCTTAAATGTCCAGTCCAAGAAAAAGACCCAAGCGAGTAACCAAAATAAGACATAGAATGCTCAATACGCTAAGCAGAGCAAAGGCAAATAAAATAAATCCTAAAGAGCCAGGAATTATCTACCTAGGTTTCACTTAAATGGATCTATATATATATATATATATATATATATATATATATATAAACTGAAACAGGTGTGTGTGTGTGTGTGTGTGTGTGTGTATATATATATATATATATATATATATATATATATATATATATATATATATATACTATAGCAATAAACGTATGAAGCTTGATATTACTGGACATATTAAAAACGGGCGAAGCAACCGGTTTCGCTCCCACTCATCAGGCTTACGACGGGAGATTTAATTTAAATTAAAAACACAGAAAATGTACAATGAAAAGGAAATGTGGAGGAGGAGGGAAAAAAATGAGCAAAAGGAGCTAGAGGCAAATGACAGCGAGCCCAAACAAACACTCACGTTGTTTACACAAGGAAGGCTTGCGGGCCCCGATGTAAAGTGCCTCCAGCACCTTAAGGTGATATAACGAGTGTGACCGGGACAACACGGTGAACCGGTTAACACTGAAATTAGCTGCACACGATCTGCTCTTTAATAAGTGCTCACATATGGCGGACCCGTAGGTGCTTGGGACGAGTCCATTCAACGGCAAAGTGTGGTTCCTGATTTTGGTAGGAACGTGCTGTTTAATTCTCATGTCCAAGCGTTGTGTATATATACTATAATATATATATATATATATATATATATATATATATATATATATATATATATATATATATATATACTAATAATTATACTCGTATAGGGTAGCTGGCAAAAGATGAAATGACACAGAACATATTTATTGATAAAACCAACACTAAAAACTAAAATTAGCATAAACCTAAAATAGCATAAAACCACGCGACAAAAGAAGAAAGAACCAATTAGAAACAAAACCTTCTTTTCCAATAACCAGAATTTCTTATGCCTGCAACTATTTAAGATTTTAGATCTTTGGTTTAATAAATTTTTTGGTTTATTGAAGGTGGCTATTGCTAACTTTTCCTCCATACATAATAAACAATATTTGTTACCTGCTTTATACTTGTAATTTTTTTTTAATTATTATTTTCCATTTGAATTTCTATGTTTCGTCGTCTTGTTTAATATTCCATATATATGTAGACAGGCTGTGTTTCTAATTTTCATGTTTAAAGCTACTTATATGTTTATAGTAGCACTTTTTAAAATTACCTTGGGTGGATCCTATGCAAATTTTATTGTTCTTATTACCAATATTAGGTTTGTTTCTATATACAGTGTAACCCGGATATAAGAGAGTTGTCGGGACCGGAGAAGAAGTCTCTTATATTAGGGTTTTCTTATATCCGGGTTTGCTGTATTATACAGTGTAACCCGGATATAAGAGACCCGGATATAAGAGAAACTCGGATATAAGAGAGATTTTCTCTGGTCCCAAATTAGAGCCTGTGTTAATGTATATATAAAAGACCAAACTCGGATATAAGAAAAAAACGGATATAAGAGACTTCTCCTCCGGTCCCGACAACACTCTTATATCTGGGTTACACTGTATATACATTAACACAGGCTCTAATTTGGGACCAGAGAGAATCTATCTTATATCCGGGTTTCTCTTATATCCGGGTTTCTCTTATATACGGGTCTCTTATATCCGGGTTACACGGTATTTCATCCTTGTAAACTATATATTCCTGTTGGCACTTTCCCTTAAGTGGGCAGGCATCCTTATTTCTGCAGTTACATTTTGCGGGAGTTGAAGTGTGGTGTGTTTATAATTTTTTTCCTGTTATATTTATTAAATAATTTAGCCATATTCGGCATAAAACTATAATTTAATTTAATATAATTACTATTAAAGATTTT
>OZ038517.1:3997870-4017870 GCA_964036315.1 Acanthosepion esculentum | reverse complement strand
CATTCAGCCTTTATCCCAGCTTGCAAAATTATGTTGCTATATTTTGGTTATCTTACATTGAGGTTGCTGACTGCTCACAGAATGGTTGCAACATTGCAAATGTTGCAAATTTGTTGCATATTTTATTGTGTCAGGTGCACTGCAGAAAATAAATGACAAACTCCAGAAGTTGAATTCCAAAAAGACATTAGAACACAATACAACTGATGCTAACTTTCCGGAGAGTGACTCATTGCAACTTTCTGGGCTAATATTTTCTGCTGACATGAAATGAAAAGATTATATTGAATCAATTACTAAGCATGATGCTAGAAATTTCATTCACTGTGTCATGCTAGACAATTTTTCGCATCAGAATCTATCTTACACATTTATAAGTCTATCAATTACCTATTTCTAAGTCTGTCATTCATGCATGCATTGAATATTGCTGCCACATCTGGTCTGGTGCTTCTGCTATGGATTTAGAGATTCTTGATGAAATCCAAAGAAGAATCTGCAATGTTATCCATGCTGACCTGGCATCTCGGTTTCAGTCACTTTCCCACAACCATAATGCTGCTTCCCCATGCCTTTTCTATAAATATTTTCATTTGGAGTTTCGTTTTTAAATGTTGTTATTTTTACGGACAAATTGTACATAAGGGAACTAGTTAGGGCTTCATAGAGACTTGAGGTATTATAGTAACTGCAGTAAGAGTACAGTGAGTGCAACACTGAAATCCATAGATGTATTGGGATGGCCAAGGACACATTTCAAAAGCTGGGCAGAGTACTGTGAGACAGGAGGATATCAAAGAAAAGAATACTGAACTGTTACATGACATCTGTCCTTCTTTACGGCAGTAAATGTTGGATGATTTTCTTAAAGATGAAGAAGAGACTCGAGGCGAAAGATGTGGTTCTACAGAAGTCTGCTGAGGAGATCATAGACCGAGATCTTAGAGAGGTTACAAACAAGGAGGAGGCTTATACTTAATATCAGGAAGAGGGAGCTGAAGTTTCTGGGACACATGATGAGGAAGGAGGGCCTGGAGAATCTGATACTCACAGGTTGAATAGAAGGAAAGAGAGACAAGGGAGAACAACACATGACATACTTGGCTGGCTGAAGCAAGTGGTCTGGGGGATGAAACCGAGGGAAGGAACTTGTTGAGAGCTGCAAGGGATACAGGGAGGAGGAGAGCCATGATTGCCTATGTCCTGAAAGGACATAGCACATAAAAAGAAAATAAATAAGAGTGGTAAGAAGGTGTTGTTTTGGTGTAAGGTGTTGTTTTGGTGTAAGGTGTTGTTTTGGTATGTTTGAGTCAGTAATCGTGGCTAGCTAAGTTTAAGATAAGACAGACTGAAAACTAGCCTTCCCCTATCCCTCCTTTTGGCCACATTTTTGTATTTTACAAAATAAATATTGCTTTCCTCTTTGGTAACTAAACTTTATGAATTTAAATGCAGTATATGTATAGCTGGCCAATCGTATTCGTGGATCCCCTCCTACTAGGGCAGCTAGCCAATTCCTGTTGCAGATGCTTGCTCAGGTGCATTTGTGTTTATTCAACACCCACAGAGCCCACCTGTGGTTTATACTGCAACTATGCTGAGTAGACCTTAGTCACAGTTTCTAGGAGAGAGTGAGTTATCTAGCAAACAATTTGAACAAAGCCAGTACGCTCATGCCCTCGGCCACAATGACTTGTGACTTCGTGCTAGCACAGCTATCAACAGCACCTAAGTGTTCTGTCTATCCAATTTCACTCACAAGGCTTGGGTCAACCTGTGATATGGTTTTCAGGCACTTTCCAAAGGTGCCACACACTGGGATCAACCCCTCCAGTCCGATAACATCAGGAAGTCACCTTCCCAACAAATCGACCCTGGTGAGATTCAAACTCCAGTCTCATGGTCAGAATACATAATTTCTATGCTGACCATTTTTTCTCTCACACTTCTTGCCTGTGGAACTCTATTCCGGCTTTTAGTTTTCTAGTCAACATCACAACAACCAAAATACTAAATACAACTATTAAATACCAAAACACTAGATAAAACTCACCTCAAGGAAAAATTCGAAAGTAGTGAAACTAAACGCTCCACAGTAAATATTTAATATATGTACACATACTTGATATGTTCTTTTCCAGTGTAGTGAAGTTTTGGGAAAATGCTTTATACAATCCGACCTCTTACAGCAAGCTTACAGCACCTGGTATTCCCAAGCAGTCACCCATCTTGTTACTGACCAGGCTTGATGTTGCTTAACTTTGGTGACCAGGCAAAAAACAGTGTTTCTACGTTAATAGCTGTAAGCCTCAATGTGAGAGGAACTGATTTGTAATATTCGATATCTACAAAACCAAGCTCGTAATGTTGGCTCATCGCAGGGTAGACCTAGTTTTCTCTAGTCATGATGAATAGTTGTACTCACAGTGAGGTTCCTTGTACTGAAGGTCTACTGGGAGTCAAGCTCACTACAGACCAAGTGAAACTCATATACATGATCTATCGCTAAAGGTACTGAAAAAATGTTTGACTCAATGTACCTTCCAGAAAGTACCTGACTCCTCCTACCATTGCTCTATCTAGGCCTATGACACAGGGATGTTTTAATGTAGGGTACCTTCCCATGCTCATGACAAAGACACTTTTGGTCCCCACAAGCACTGTCACACTGGTGTTGGTATTTCACCAACCTTAGTGCAATGAGAGTAGTGCTGCTGAAGGGGTGGTATCCCCAATACCAGGCACCCCTTGAAGCTGTTCCATGAATTGTTTGAAGATAGAAACCTAACAAAGGATGAAGAGCAGATACTTTTATCTCAGCTTAGATGTGGCACAAGGCAAGAAGTGTGGAGCACCCAGTGAGTATCAAACACACTATTCATTTGAAATTGATCTAGCGAGACAAACTTGTTAGCCATTGCACCATGTTGAAGTACCCAAATGATTTTCTAAGTTCGAATTCCAGTCAGATCCATGACATTCACTTACGTGCCAATACCCTTGGGAAAAGGTATGATTCATACCTTTTCCCAAGGGTATTCTCCTCACCAGCTATGGGTAAAAAGCAGGACAGATCGGGTTCTGTAACCTTGGATGGCAACTGGTCTACCACAGAAATGGCAACCTACTGCGGGGGAAAAAAATCTGCCTCATCAGTCATGTATCAAAAGATACATGATTGCCTAAGCATGTATCACGCATGGCACGTAACTGACTGAAGTGTATCTTAGATGTGACACAAGGCCAAAAGTATGTGGCACATAGTGAGTATCATACTCACTATTCAGTCATAATTGATCTACCAAGACAAGCTTGCTAACCATTACACCACATTGAAGTGCTCACATGATTTTCTAACTGTAGCTTAGGTCTGGCACAAGGTCAAAAGTGTGGAGCATCCAGTAAGGAACAATCTCACTACTCAGTTGTAATTGATCTAGTGAGACGAGCTTGCTAATCATTACACCACATCTAAGTTCCCACATGATTTTCTAAACATGGCTTAGATGTGGCACAAGGCTAAAAGCGTGGAGCGCTCAGTGAGGATCGCACTCACTACTTAGTCATAACTGCTCTAACGAGACAAGCTTGCTAACTATTATACCGCATCGAAGTGGTTACTTACCCCAGCCTCACCACTGAGACGAAATGTGACACACACTTGGGTTTAATGAGGGGAACTCGAGTGCATATACTCAATCCAAAGTAAAAAAAAAAAGCCAAGTTGCCTGCAACTGTCGGTTGCACTGGCATTGGTATGACTATTAATTCCTGCATTTTTGTATGGGGTACCCAGTGAGGATCAAACTCACTATTCAGTCATAATTAATCTAGTGAGACAAGCTTGCTAACCATTAGATCATCTTGAAGTGCCACAAGCTAATCTAGTCCTTTATATATTACTAAGAGATGGTATTTACTAAGATGGTATTATTAAGAGATGGTATTTACAACATAAGTGGTAATACTTAATTTGCATATCAATTTTTAAAAGCATATTTTAATTAATATTTCAGCTGTTGTATTTATTTTTAATTTAAATTTGAAAAATTATTATATATAAGGATTTTTTTTATTTATGTTTGTATAGAAAGAATTTATATCTGCCGTGTCAAAATTCCATTGTAATTTACAAACCAGCAGTGTTCATAATAAGCATTGCTGTCATCTGATATTTCACATTACTTCAAATTAATTGAATGGAGCTGAAAAAAATTTTATGGAATTACCTAAACAAGTCAAAATAATGTGTTTAATTAGATTTTCTTAAAACTGTACCAAATTATTTAAACAAGTGAAAAAATTGTAAGTTTGCTGAATTCATTTTATTATTATTAATATAGCTATTAAATTGTCTCTTGCATGGTCAGTTAGTTATGTCCAGAGTAGGAGATTCAAATCAACTTAGCATACTGACAAAAAGAAATCTATAAAACATATGTCTTGCTGAAAATTTATACAGATCTTTTAGATGTAAGAGAATTTCTCTGGTAACGTTTCTCTGTTCATTTGACTAAAAACACTAATCAAAAAGTCCTTTTGATGCAATAGAAGCAAAACACTAACTGAACATAAAACAAAGTTAAACAATGTCGTTCCTGGTCAGTACTTAGATAGGTGACTGTTTGGCAATACCAGATGCTGTAAACTTGGATGTGCAGGTGGTGAAATGGATAATGGCTCGGAATTGTTAATCGGAGAGCCGAGTTCCAATTCCAGTTGGGTTTGTCATATTCACTTACATGCAAATACTCTTGGGAAAGATATGAATCCACTTCTTCTTGCCCCAGCTATAGGCTATCAGTAAATCATTATTATCTCTATAAAATTCTTACAATCTAAAAATATTTTATGGCTTTAAATAACCTTCAAAGGGTTGATAAGCTGTAAAAAAATGAACCAGTTAACCCATTACCGACCATGAACCCCATTTGGGGATCTGTTAAAATTAAACACACTACATGTTATTCCTTGTATTTACATTGAATTGCTTACATACATTGCATTTGCAGAGGTATATTTTACAACACTTAGCCTTTAAAGTTTTTATTATTAGTCGTAAGAAGACACTTTCTGCCGTAATTTTACATTTCACGAGTAGAAAAATAATGACTATTTTGAAAAGTATTTTTTATTATTTCTAATCAATATTATTTTTTGATGTTTTATACACATATATATTTGATGTTCTAGTTTCTATAAAAATGACAATGGTAATGACTGAAATTAAATATAAGGAATAAATAAACTCCTAAGACACCTATGTGGGCCAAAAATGCGCATTAAAAAAATTTGGAAGTTAATGGGTTAATCAAAATTTTAATTTTGTGCTGTATTCCGTAGTGTGTCGTTACAATTTGGGCTGATGTATCCCACTTTGAAAACGAATGTCCTAGCTTCACCAAGCTGACAGATGCTGGAAAAACAGTCGGCTCCTTAGACCATTCCAGAGTGGTATAAAGCTAAGAATCAGATCTGTCCAAAAGTGGAGTGTATTGCTGCCATATCTGTCCTGGAGTTGCCCAATGTGCTCTTACCAGCCTCGACAGAGTTCAAAAACTTTTACACGGCCTTGTGTGTGATGAATGGTTTTCCACCCTACAATTCCTTTCCACAGATGCAACATCACAAGCATCTTATTACTCAATTTCTATTTCCATGGAAAATGTCCTGACAAGCTATATTATATCCACCAGTTGGGACCTTCACAGCTAAGACCCACTATACCCTGTACACAGGGTGGGTAAAGCATCTTTATTTTCTTTGTATTCCCTTAGTAAGAAGTAAGTTTTATTTGGACAGCTTATTCCCAAGAACAGACTCTCGTGAGGATGCTTTTCCAATCACTACAGACTTAACCTCTTCATGTTCAGGGGCAGCTATTATCTATCTTACTTGTCCTCATAATCTACAATTCTTATGTCCATAAAAAAATCACATTCTGTAACCCTCTATCTTGAGTGGCTCTTGGGCTTTGAATTGAGCAGATAATAACATAAAAAATACAAGTCCTGTCGGGCTATGCCAACTCTATTAGAACATTTACCAGTGAGTTTTGTTGCAAGAATGCTAGTTGTTTAGGTAGAGAAAAATACATGTCTCCTGGTATATTTTTAAAGTAACAATTACTGTGGACTCGAATGTGAGTCCAAGTTATAAATGAGTAACACAAGACGGTATATAAGAATTTTATTAGGAATAAAGTGTCGCTGCAGACACTTGAGTTTGAACATAGATCCCCAGTGAGCAAACACATCTACATCTTGTTGTCTAAGTGAAAAAGAGGATGAGTGAGAATTGCCTATTTATATGTTTAATGAGCATCCCCTAGTGCCAGTTTTTATCAAAGTAAAGTGGGGTAACTCACAAGGGTTACACGTACACTGGTGGCATTATTTTTATGGCAATAACAATATATTCAAGTATATACAAGTAGAATGTGAACCTTAAAAATCATCCCAACACCAGGGGGTCTCTTTATACATCAATAGAAAACTGTAACAACTTGCCATGATGAAATGAGAGCCCCCAGAAATGATTTATTCTGAATGTCGAGGGTTTTGCAAGAATGGAGTTGAGTAATAAATGAATAATACGAAACAGTATATAAGATAAATGACAATGGATCTATTAACAAAAGAAGAAAACATTTAAAGAATAATTACACAGAAAACATTTAAACTAGAGAATTTGTGTTTGTATGAAGTTTGTATAGAAATCTGAGAGATATGTAATACATTGAGTGGGAAGTGAATATGCCCCAGTGGGGGACACATTTTTGCCACATTTATTTATACATCTTATAAGAGGAGGAAAGAGAATGGGTAAGAATATCATTTTCTATTTATAGACTTAAGGAGCATCCCCTGGTGTTATTTATTTATTCCTTTAGCACGGAATATAACAGTGGCGGAGGAGGTTCGAAACGAAGTCATACGAATATAACGGTGGATACTAGAAGAAAGGCTTATTGTACACAATGAGTACAATATGAAATATGGTACAGTTATACACACAGGTTAATCTAGTAGTGAGTGCCACTAAGTGGAAGTTTCAGGTGTTTTTGCGTTGTCTCGCTCTCACTTCCTCCTCTCCCGTCTCTCGTAGACGGTGGACTTTATAGGTACTTACTACCTATAGTGTAATCATTCATGGGGGTGACTGGTTATTCCATTACATCGTTTTCATTTTATGAAAAATCTGAAAGTAAAATAGTGTAGAGAGTTAGTTTCTTAATTATAATTTTCCCTTCTATTTGATTTGTCATTGTTGCTGCTGTTGCTGCTGCTGTTGCTGCTGCTGCTGTTGCTGCTGCTGCTGTTGTTGCTGCTGCTGCTGTTGCTGTTGCTGCTGTTGCTGTTGCTGCTGCTGCCTCTGCTGCTGTTGCTGCTGCTGCTGGAAGTGTATAAGTGATGTGGTTTTTGTCATTTAGTAACTGTAGAATATAAATCGAAGGTTAGATAATGGCGAACTTCCACAAGCAGACAATGGAGAACATAAATTACCTCCTCCATTCTTATGTAAATAACTGGGGTGGGGGGAAGGTATTTTTGTATTTGTATCTTCTTTGTATGAGAATAAAGTAATTTAGAACTACTACTATCATTGTTGTTGCGGTTATTTTACAGTAACAAAGATAGCATTAAATTATTAACTTTTAGAAATCTTATAACCTATATATATGTATATATATATATATCCATATAGTAATGATGAAATTAACCATTTCTATATAGGAAACATAAGGTATTCATTGACCAAGCAGTCTTACCGACAGTTGAAATTTATAAAATCTTTCTCTTCAAACAGTTTTTTAAGGGAATTAAACATGTCACATCCACTAAATGTTATAGCTCTTTCTAATATTTAATAGGAGTTTCCTTCCAAACCATTTGTTTTTGGTAATGTGGAAAACTAATAGCTTGATGATATAATTATTTCTTCTTCTTGTTACATGTAGTACCCATTTTTGTTTTTTTTCTTTTTCTTGGAAACGTTCAAGTGGTGTGGTGTTTGTTATTTGTTAATGCTCTTTGTTTTTGCTTTTATGGCACCAGTCTTTAGCGTTTCAAGTGTCTTTGTTCTGTGGCAACATCAATAATTTTCATTATGATGATGATTGTAAGCACTTCTGGTCACACTAGGGAATGTTGGGTGCAAACGGTTCAAGCTGGAGTTTTTGAATAAAATAGTTGTTGAGTTTTTTAGCACATCTTTTAGCAAGGAAAGTTGGCTCCCTGTGCCGAGCCAGGAAATTTTTCTCCCGGAATCGATCCTCCAAATCTATAAATCAACCATTCGCCCTTGCATGGAGTATTGCTGCCATATATGGTCTGGAGCCCCTGCTGTTTGCCTCAGGGTTCTTGATAAGATCCAGAGATGGATATGCAATGTAATTGGCCCCGATCTGTCATCTCGTCTGCAGTCACTCTCTCACAGACGTGACGTTGCCTTGCTCTGTCTTTTTTACAAATACATTCACGGTAATTGCTCCGATGAGCTGCTTTCGCTGGTCCCCAGGACTCATGAATTTAAGCGTCCTACACGGCTGGCATCCCGTTCCCACCCCTTCACCGTTGAAACTGTTAGATGTAGACGTCTCTTCTACTCCAATAGCTTCATGTCTCGCACATCTCGCCTGTGGAACTCTCTTCCTTATTCCTGTTTCCCTGACAAATATAATCTCCAACTATTCAAGTGTAACGTCAATCAACATTTCCAGTTGCCTTGATCTATCCACTTCCCTTCTCCACATCCTTTCACCTTTCATTCCTATCTGCTCTCGCCCCAAATCTTCTGTAACTCCCTTGCCTTGATTGATCCACTATCTTTCTCCACATCCTCTCCTTTACCACTCCTATCTGCTCTTCCTCCAAACCTTCTGTAACCCCTTGCGTGCTAGTGGCTTCCAGCCTTGAAAAGCTTAAAAAAAAAAAAAATCTTATGTCATCTTTTCAGAAGTTATATAATTTATCTTTCCACCCTAAACTTAGTGGAACAGTCATTAGGACTTAAAGGATTCACTGACTTGAAGACATTTTTAGTTATAGACCTGAGAAAGTGGTCGTATATAGATGACAATTCAGACGTTTCTGAATGTATTGGATGTCATGCATATGTGAGTCTAGATCTGATGAGATTATTTAAGTACAGAAGATCCTCAGGTTACATCGGACCCGACATACAATATTTCATGGTTACGGCACCATCTCCCATAATATAATACATTGTTACACAACACTATATGAGGAAGATGACGTTGTTATTTCACTGACTACATGCCATATTGGATTGTGCTACATTAGCTATCTCTTTTTGCCCTTCATTATGGCTCCCAAATCAGGTTATGTCATGCTGTAGGAATGGATTTCCAACGTAACTCAAGGACTCCCTGTATATGAATCAACTTCTCAGGTTATTAATTTGCTTTTATGGCATCTTACAGTGTTGGAGAAAAGAGACCCTAGTGTAGACAATTATACATTTAATTTCCTTTTAAATCTTATCCTATACTGACTTTACTTTGCTAGGGATTTGTACACCGAGATATTTTAAATGTTTGGAATTTATAAATTACATATTTTCAATGTTTCGACCTTCCTTGGGCTTCCTTTGGGCTCGAACTCAGACTACTTGCACAAGCACTTCGAACATTCAACAAATTTAACTAATCCAATCAAAGAACGAGACATTTCCTGTTCTTTCAGACCAAGGGAAATAACTGTTGATAAATATTTTATTATCTCCCCTTGTTTTAGTACAAATTTCTTTTTTTGCAATGACCATTAACCGGATTCCGTGAAATATTTTCTCCTCTCATTTTTTTTAACATGAAGAATTTCCAAATCAGGGTTTTGCACTAAAAAAAAACAGAAAAAAAAACGCTCAAATCTCCCTTACAAATTTAAAAAGTTCTAAAAATGATAATAAAGACAAAAAAAGTTACGTATATATAAAAAAAATTCCTTTGATTTTCTTCCCTCTAAATAACAAATATTTTGACAATAAAATTTCTTTTTATTGTGTTTTGGGCTTCTTTTTTTTCATGATGTAGTCTCTATTTTTAGTAAATATCTGTAGGTACCTTGACTAAACTTTAGTCACTAAAGCTAACCCATAATAAAAGCAAAATAAATTTTCGTTTGTAAACTTGTAAAACTTTTTGAAAACATTCAGGGATTCACATTGTCACTCATCAAACTACCAATGTAAACAATAAATTTAAAAATCGATTAAAAATCCAGTATTTATAGGAGAGATGTGTTTTAATGTCATTTAATAAAATTATGGATTAATTAATTGGATTTTTAAACATAATGCGTACTTGTTGCTTGTAATATAATTTAAGTAACATTTATTTACAAAAGGTCATTCGTGATGCCATAGGACAAAAACAGTAGTTTTTTTTACTGTAATCCCCACTCTTGAAAAGTACATGAAAAATTGAAAGAAAACATTGTTCATTTATACATAGCATGTCTTGGACAATGTAGACCTGGCTAATTCCATCACCTCTCCAGTTCAATCTCCAGCCAATAACCTTTGACTTTGAGGCTTGCTCTGGTTATGGATATTAGGTGAATTGTCTGCCTAGTCTGTTGACATCAGATTAAGAAGCTCTTCACCCATTGATACTGTTCAGACAAGAAATGTACTCGTTGAAAGATATCATATCCAATGTCAAGAAGAGAGAGTTTCCCTAATTATGCTAATTATGGAAGAGGAAGAAAAGTTAATCCCAAATCTCTCTCTATCTCTCTCTCTCTCTCTCTCTCTCTCTCTCTCTCTCTCTATATATATATATATATATATATATATATATATATATATATATAGAGAGAGAGAGAGAGAGAGAGAGAGAGAGAGAGATAATATTAGTGGTAAATATACACATACATATGCAATCATATATCTAAAATATATAAATAAATATACATACATACACATGTGTATAAAAAAATTCCAATGGAATAAATTATGGCCATGGAATATTAGTGTTTAAGTCTTTTTATTATATATATATTTGTGTTTCATAGCATCATCCACATGCAAAAAAAGGCTAAAAATAATGGAAGCCTTACTAATAAAAACAAACAAACCAACACTTAATAATATTAACTTTGAACATGGACATAATATCTTGACCGTGTTTTGAAACAAAAAAACGAAACATTTTATAAAATATACATATAACAAACTATTTCTAATTCTAACAGTTAAAATATAATCCTTGAAAATGGCTAAATGTATAGCCGAAAGCGCTCGAATAAAAAGAACATTCGGACAGTTTTTATATAATTTATCATCCGAAAAGAAAAACATTATTAGATCGCATGAGAAATTATATAAAAAACTAAATAAAAGCACCTTGTCAGTCGTTTTTTATGAAATGTACATGAAAGAAGGATTGCTGCCTAAATACACAAATATATATATATATATATATATATATATATATATATATATATATATATATATATATATATATATATGCTCCTGAAAAATTTATTTCGGTTGAGCTCTCTGGGGAGGATGTGTGGTTTTGTAAACAGTGACTATTACGGCTAATAATGCAAGACTCTTCAGTAAATCGAATCGAGTTCTCTCAGTCACTGTGTGTTTATCTAAAAATAAATACGCTTAAATTCACCTTCTTCTCTGCCGTGCGCCAACGGCTTCAGAGTAAAATTTCCGACTGACGCGAATTCAGCCGGTTTTTTATTCTAGCCAGAGGCAACCGGACGTCTAGCCACACTGATGAGCTGTGATACAGTCTGTCTGTGGATGACAATATATATATATATATATATATATATATATATATATATATATATATATATATATATATATATATATATATATGTATGTATGTATGTATGTATGTATGTATATATATATATATATATTATTAAATATAACAGACAATGAATGTTTATTATGTCTGATCACGGTTCTAATGTTCAAATGTTTGCTTTAATTTCTGGTGAAAGTAAAGACAAAAATTGTCCAATGTTTGACCTTATAGTGTTTAATAACCCTACAACCACACAACTAAATCCTCTACAAAAACCAATGTCGTGTATCAATTTACCTGCCCGTTCAGAGATTGTATCTCTGATACTAATAATAAACCCGCTTCATATATTGGTTTTATTACAATCACACTCTCCTGTAGACTTACCTGTCACCTTTCTAATCTTAGTTCTATTAAGTAACATTTCTTAGAAAATCATAACCATGTACATAATATTAGACAGATATTAGTTGATAACACAATAATACTCACACATACACACAGAAAAAAAAACCTTCAGATATTGGAGGCCATCTACATTAAAACAGAGCAACCCACACTCAACAAAATTACATTTCAAACTAGCCACAACAGATTACATTGCATCTAGATATATGGTTCTGTTGTAATACATGTCTATCACATGGTATGACGTCATAGAACTGCATCTTGAATTTATGATCTGTGTCTTCTATTCCGTGAGCGTTATTGTCACATAGCAATTTTCTACGTGAAAAATAACAAAAATATCATCTTTGACGGTGGATATCTTTGTTTCATGCCTGTATAACCACTCTGAGGATGACTCATGTGAGCTGAAAGATTAGGACCAGCTTAATAAAAAAAATATCCAAATGCTGGACAATTTTTGTCTTTATTTTCATCAGAAATTAAAGCAAATATTTGAACATTAGAACGGCTCATGATCAGACATAATAGAGACTTTCATTGTCTGTTATATTTAATAATATATGTTTAAATAAGGATCTGCTGCCCAAATACACTAAATATTTACATGTAGTAAGGGAAAAAATCCATTGGTATAGTATTGCACATTGTGTGCTGTTGTTCAGTGTATATAAGAAAAGAGCTATAATTTATATTTATATTTATATTATTAATAAAGATATATAATACATAAATAATGCATATAATATTTATAATACATTTATTTATAATACATATAAATGCATATTTATTGTTAATATATATTTAAAATGCCTATAAAAGCAATGTTTTCACTTCTCAAATTTTCTTTTTTAAACTTGCACGCTGAGTATTTTATAACATTAATAAATATATATACTTGGTGTTGACCTCAGTGTCAATTATACATATATATATATGCTTACATTTGATACGCTAGAGCAGATATGAATAGAAGAGATTCATGGAAGATTTAAGTTTAAAGATAGTAAAATCGACCTTGCTAACCAGACACTTCTCTGTGGCCGAACGGTTAAGGCACATCACGCGAAATGATGGTTCCGTATAGGATACAGGTTCGATTCCTGTCGGAGAGCGAAAATTTTCTATGAAAATTTCTCAGACATTCAGGCCGGTAAATGTTATTTAATACTGTTTATTATAAAACAGAGCATTTGCTTAAATACTTGTATCTATAAAAAGAACGTTAAACATAATATAAATGTCTTTAAATAAATTGTCGGACTATGTCCAATTCAAATATATATGACGTCATTTGTTTACATTTGATACGCTAGAGCAGATATGAATAGAAGAGATTCATGGAAGATTTTAGTTTAAAGATAGTAAAATCGACCTTGCTAACCGGACGCTCCTCTGTGGCTGAACGGTTAAAGCACATCACGCAAAATGATGGTTCCGTATAGGATACGGGTTCGATTCCTGTCGGAGAATGAAAATTTTCTATGAATGTTATTTAATACTGTTTATTATAAAACAGAGCATTTGCTTAAATACTTGTATCTATAAAAAGAACGTTAAACATATTATAAATGTCTTTAAATATATATATATATATATATATATATATATATATATATATATATATATATATAGTACAAATAATAATTCTGTTGGTATATAATCGAAGTGGATCCTAGTAATATCAAATATTAAAATGAGTTCAATGTATTTATTATAACAGAGCATATATATTACACAACAAAATCCAAAATTACCTCATATGGGGTGGAGTATAGATATATTTCAAACAATGAGATGTACATCAGTCTTATTCAACCCCAATGCATAGACTGTGTTTGTGCTGGAATTAGAAATTTAAAATTTAAGTTTAAATTTTAAATTTCCAATTCCAGCACAAATACAGTCTATACACTGGGGTTGGATAAGACTGACGTAATACTTCTCACTGGTTGAAATAGATCTATGTTCCACCCCATATACGGTAATTTTAGATTTTGTTGTGTAATATATATATATATATATATATATATATATATATATATATATATATATATATATATATATATATATATATATATTTAAACATTTCATTGAATAATTCAGACAAGTTTTGTCTGCTTATTTTCTATTGGATCCTTTCGTATTCACAGACAAGCTTTTGGTGGCATTATTAAAGTAAGAGAGAAAATTACTGTGTTGATACATATTATTTATTGCAAATACTTTTGACATAAAACAATGTCATCAGCAAAGTGTTGTTTATTTTGAGACAAATATTGTAGTGTTCATCATTTTCAAAAACTAAATTGCTGTGTTCATCTGAAAATGAAAATATTTTTGCTGATGAAGTGAAGAACGCTGAGTTGAGTACTGTGATTGGCTTGATTAATGCTTCAGGGGAGGTAACTAAGTATGACATTATCGAGAGTTTTTAAGAAATATTAAAACTATTAGTTCAAACCTCAATAATTTAAACTGTCTACTATAAACCCTTTAAAACATTTGTGCTAAATTTATAATTAATTTTATTAACATTTGGTTTCAATTTTTTAATATAGAAGTTTTAATTTATGTTTATTATTTTCATGAAAAACTTTAGATGTATTTTCAACAAGATTTTTTTCTGAATTACAAATGTGGACAAGTATGTTGTTATTTATATATATATATATATATATATATATATATATATATATATATTGTGTGTATTTAGGCAGCATTTTTTCATTCATACATGTTTCATTAAATAATATAGATAAGTGTTGTCTATATATTTTATGTAAGTTCTTTTCATATTGTCTGATAAGCTTAATAATATTATCATTAAACAATGAAAAAAAATCACAATATTGATACATATTTTTAATCCAATCTAAGCTTTCGGCTTACATAAGCCATTATCAAAGATGACAATTACACAATATATTAAGCAATACATGAACAAGAAATTGATGATAGTCTGTTTTTGTTTACATGGATGATTTCCAAGCAACGATAAACACGTGCATATAAGACGCTGAAAGCCAAAATCGCACCACAGCTCATGACATCACACATGACCACGCAAGAGTGAATCCGTTGAGTATTGAGTATGGAAAGCCGTTGGTATGAACCAATGGCTTTTGTTACTAATTATAGGCATTTAAGGCTATTTGTGGAGATTTCATAGTTTATTTTGTTCAGGTTAGGTTTCAACTGTTTTATGTATATAGCTTCAAGAATTTTTAGTTTTTGTTTATTCTTTTCATGTTTAAGTATAGTTGTGTTTTCGACAAGGATTTTCCGGAATTGTGTATGCGGCCAGGCATGTTGTTTTAAATGCCTAAAAATGTTAGAGTTATCATTCAAATGTAGTGTCAAGCGTCGTGAAAGCGAGTTTGTGGTGTGACCAACATAGATATTATTTAGTTCGTTGGAGATACAATCTCCCAAAGGGCACCTGAATTAGCTTAGATTGGATTAAAAAATGTGTATCAATATTGTGATTTTCTTTCATTGTTTAATGATAATGTTATTAAGCTTATCAGACGATATGAAAAGAACTTACATAAAATATATAGACACCACTTATCTATATTATTTAATGAAACATGTATGAATATATATATATATATATATATATATATATATATATATATGCATACATACATACAAAGTTTTTTATAGTAGGCAGGTGGTTGGAAGATGTGTGTATATAGAGTGGTTTATCATTGGGTTTTCTGTATGGTTTGTATGTGTCTTTTCTTAGGTCGAAGGTAACTACTATAATCAAACGGATACCAAAATCGATTAACCGCAGGCTTTCCGACAATTCCTCCAATGAATCCATATTTAACAAAGCTAAGAAAGAATACGAAACAGCCCTAAAAGATAGCGGATTCCCTGCAACACTCACATACTCACCACAGAACACAAAAAAGACCAACGGGAAAAGAAATATCATATGGTTCAACCCACCGTACAGCAAAAACGTAAAAACAAACGTAGGAAAAATATTCTTCAAACTCTTACACAAACACTTCCCAGAATCAAGCACCCTACACAAAATTTTCAACAAAAAGACAGTAAAAGTCAGCTACAGTTGCACCAAGAACATGGCACAAATAATAAAAAAGGACAACAGGAAAATTATCAACAAACCACATGAACAAATTAAACCTACGTGCAACTGCAGAATAAAGAATGAATGTTCCTTAAACGGTAATTGTTTACAAAACAACGTAATATACCAAGCCACGATAATATCACCAGATAATGAAGAAAAAGTATACATAGGAGTAACTGAAGGACCTTGGAAACAAAGAAATTATGTACACAAAACATCTTTCACAAATAGTAAATATGCGAACAGCACAATGCTTTCTAAATATATTTGGGAAATTAAAAAGCAAAACGCACACCACACCAAAAATATCTTGGAAAATAAGGAAAAGATCATCAGCCTACAACAACCAATCAAAAACTTGCAAACTTTTCTTGGAAGAAAAAATAGCTATCATTACCTTCCCAGACCAAAATAAATTATTAAATAAAAGATCCGAGCTCATCTCAAAATGCAGACATGAAAACAAATTTTTACTACGTTACTTAAAAATCAAAAACAGAAAAAAAACAAAAAAACAAAATGACAATAAAATAAGCAAAATAAATTAATCCAAATAAATTACCAAATCACACCTGTTAGAATAGACGAAATAGAATAAAAATTAAGAAACAAAATCAATAAAGTAGATAATAAACAAATTAGCAAACTATTATGACCAAAATATTAGTTAGACTATAAAAAATCAAACCAAAAATTGGATGAAAAAATAGCTATAACTGTTATATAATGATAAAATAAAAAAGAATAAAAAATAAAAATAAAAATAAAAAATAATATACTATGTTACTTAAAAATCGAAAACCAAAAAGAGAAAATATACAGTATAACAAATAAATAATAACAATTAAAATAAATTGATCTAAATTCATCCAAATAAATAAATAAACTAATAACCGATACCGATAAACTAGCTGTTAGAAAAAACAAATAAAGATAATCAATCCAAATAAATACATGAAGTAATAAACAAATTAAAAACGGTTTCTGCCAAAATAATAGTTAGAACAAACTACAACAATCAACCCCAAAATTGAACAAATAGCTTTAATTATCTTCCCAAACAAAAACAAAACTATTAAATAAGCTATATAAACAAATTTTTACTATGTTAATAAAACACCTATCAAAATAAAAATAAAAAAATAAATAAGATAAAAAATAAAAATAAAAAATAAAAATAAATTAAAACAAGCAAAATAATTTAACCCAAATAAATAAATAAATAAATGACTTCCGGTGAAATAACTGTAAAAATAGACTACCCACAATGCACCACTGACACGTATATATAAATAGCCGAGAAAAATAACAGCACTCATGGCCTGACGATTGCATCTAACATGAAACAGACTGTCACCTCTAAGTGTTGACTTCTATGTTCCCTTTTATATTTACACACGCTCTATCTATTGAGCACTTTAATAGCACACTTTAAGACTATATTTCTTCATATATATATATATATATATATATATATAGTCAAACCTAAGACGATCTGCCTAAGTGAAACCTTGGTAGGTTTGTCTGGCTCATTAGGTTTGACTAGGTTTGCTCTACGTTTGTATCGAGCTCTTTAGTTAGTTGTTTACTCGTATCAGGGTTTTTTCTTTGGGTCTTGAACCTGTATCTGTGCGATTAATTTCGACAGACTTTCATGTTCCTGGCTCTTTCTTTTTTAAAACCTTTTTTTCCCTTCGTGATTGATTTGGCTATTGTTAAATCAAGAATTCGAAGGTTTTTCGACACGAGTATAGTTACCTATATATATATATATATATATATATATATATGTATATATATATATATATATATATATATATATATTATAAGCTGTTACATTAGAACATGCAATTTATTACTACAAAATTGCATGTGTGTGTGTGTGTGTGTGTGTGCAGATATATATATATATATATATATATATATATATATAATAAGGAAAAGACTTAATTAGTCATCATATAATTGGTTATAAATTTATTTCAATCATTTTATATATCTAAATATAATATATATATATAAATAGTGGTACTCGTTTTGAAAAACCTTGGGTATATCGGTTTGTAGTAGAACAAACCAGTGCCCTAGGGAAAAAGAGGAACAAAAAAAGAAAGAACTAAGAACATGAAATTGAGGCAAAAACAATCGTCCAGAGTTCAATCTCAGAGTCCAAAGAAAAAAAACTCCAAAACGAGTAAAAGCAACTATGTAAAGTGCTCTATACACGAAGTAGAGCAAACAAACCTAATATACCTGACATTTTACCCTGATGATCCGTTTAGGTGAAACCTAGGTAGCGTTATCTGGCTCTTTAGGTTTATATATATCTATCTATCTATCTATCTATCTATCTATCTATCTATCTATATATATATATATATATATATATATATATATATATATATATAAATTGCCAAATTCACTATAATTGAGAGAATAGAAAAGCCCAAAGCAGATAACACTAAAAGAATTTTAGAGTTCCATGAAAATAAGTGGATACGACGTTTACACACGCTGTTTCCAGCAGGGCTAAACCATAAATTTAACAATATAGATAGTAGTAACACATAACCCTACAAATCAAAACCTACCCACATTCCATACCCATACAAAACAGACAGGCTTACGGAGGTGTTGAGGCCTCACACCTATACACACACCCACACACAACATACTCACTCACTTTCCTAATGAGCCAAATGATAACACACACCCATAGAAATATAAAAGCTAACACGTATCATACTCACTCACTCCCTTAAAAACTAAATAACACACACACACACTTACCAGAGACTAAACAACTAAATAACACACACGCTAAACTAAATAACACAAACACACACACACACAAACACACTTACCATCCCCTCCCCAGACACCAATAAAACTGCTGAACTGACCGGAGAAAAAAAGGGAACATAGCTCTTATCTCAAATGACAACTTAAAAGAGACTGTTTGACCAACACAAGGAATGTTAATAAACTCATGCTAAAAAGATAAAAAACAAATAAATAAATAAATAATAAAAAAACAAATGAAAACTACAGACAAATGTTCGTTTTCTTCTTCAAGACATTCATTTCTGTAGTTTACTGCTACCAGCAAGCAGAAACATTTTTTTCTCCCGATGATGGCCATGTTGGCCGAAACTAGTCGAGGAATCTAAATGAAATAATAATAATAAAAGCATAAGAATATTAATCTACAACCCAGTATGTCTGAAGATTTTAATTGATTTTTTTAATAATTTTTATCGTTCAAAAAATATATATATATATATATATATATATATATATATATATATATATATATATATATATATATATATGTGCCACATCAGACTGACTACCTTTTATTAAATGATATAAATTCAGCCAAACAATTTTATAAAAAACAGACATTTAAAAAAGAAAAAGTGAAGTAACGTATTTAACTTGATCTTAAATTTTTTTTTGGTGGGGTACACTATTGAAGAGAGAGAAAGGTGGGGAAAAAAAAGGAGTTTTTATTTAGGAGTAAGGGAACGTAGGGGAAGGTTTTATGAGTAAACATTTAACCACACAACCAGTAATAAAAATCACAGAAATGTCATCTCTGTTGTTATTCATGTAAACATCATCATCATTTTTATCATCATCATAATCATAATCATAATAATCATAATAAAAAACATATATAATATAATA
>OZ038517.1:3850370-3995370 GCA_964036315.1 Acanthosepion esculentum | reverse complement strand
AAAGGCCAGAGTAGTTGTCAGCGTTTCACTATGAGGGGGAATCAGGGATTGATCTCCCCTGATTGGGTTCATTTGGTGATGGGGAGTATGATGTTGAAAGACCCGAAACTCCCTGATGAACCAAGTCAAAACATCACTGACGCCCCCCCTCGCCATCACTGACGCCCCTTAAAAGCGTATTTTTGAATTGAATATATAACATATAAATTAATCCCAAACTAAAATAATCTAAATATTAATTTGCATAAAGAAAATTTCTGGAGCATTGTTTAGTCACTTTTTATTCATGTTTATTAGACATTAAATTATGTCACTCAGTGTCCTGCATATCTTGCCTAGACTTTTCAGCTCATCAGATGAATATTTATGAGTGTTTCTTAAATTTAAAAATTTTGAAAAACTAACATTTTTGCTCTTGTCTATAAATTCTTGTTACAAAATAAAATCCTTGGTAAGTCCTTGATAAAGTCCTTCAGACAAAACATGTCAGCTAAGATAAGTTTTCTATTTGTCTTTATTCACATCTTTTTACAGATACAGTGTAACCCGGATATAAGAGAAACCCGGATATAAGAGATTTTCTCTGGTCCCAAATTAGAGCCTGTGTTAATGTATATATAATAGATCAAACCCGGATATAACCCGGATATATACCTTATGAAAATGGAGATGTAGTAGAGTAGGTTGGGGGGAATTATCATAGATTCAGGGATATGTATCACAGTACACGGGACTCTTGCACCAACCCTGATTGTAGACATGCAAAAATCATTATTAGGTTAGAATAAAATTTGTATTTTATATGAATTCTACCTTATGAAAATGGAGATGTAGTAGAGTAGGTTGGGGGGAATTATCAATTGGGGGTGCATACAATAGATTCGGGTGGAGACCACAAGACCATTGCACCAGCCCTGAGAATACACTCTGTAATCCATCACTTACTATTTTATGGTTAGATGAGATTTCAATTTTAAATCCAAGGAACTTGAAAGCCCTTTAATCTTCTTCTGCAAATCTTATTATCTTTCTTCTTCTTTTAAAGAGCTCTTATAAATCTTTTTTGTTTACTTTATTTAAACTATAGTTTTATAACACTCCAATGATCAATATCGTGCAAAAATGTTGACCGATATTTACTATGCAGATGACCTAGCTACCACTACAGACACCATTACCGATGTCACAGTCCTCCTACATCATCTAGAAAATGCTGCCAATGATGTTGGACTCTATGTCAATGCCTTTAAAACAGAATTCATAATGTTCAACAAGCAAAGCTCAATACAAACTGCTTCAGGTGAATCAATAAAATAAAATCTTTTATATACCTAGGAAGTGCAATAAATTCTACTGGAAAGGATGTGAAAGTTTGCATAGCTAAAACCTGGGCCACCTTGAATAAAATGGATGTAATCTTGAAATCTGATCTACCAGACAACCTCAAGCGGAGATTCTTTTGAGCAACTGTAGAAGTGGTTCTAATGTCTGGTGCCACTGCTTGGACATTAATTAAAACCCTAGGGTCTAAGCTTGATGGAACCTACACTCAAATGCTGAAAGCTATATTTAATATCTCTTGGAGACAACATCCAACTAAATCACAGCTTTATGAACCTATCCCTGTTATTTCTTACAATCTTACATGAATGCAGAATGCGCTTTGCAAGACACTGCTGGTGAGCAAAACAATAATTTGCAAATAATCTGTTGCTCTGGACAACTACCCATGGAGCAAGACGGGTTGGTCACCCAGCAACTACATACATTGACACAGAATGTCAATCTAATGTCCTTTTGACGTTGATGCATGACCATGATGGTTGATGTGATAGACTCGTGATTGGCCGAGCTAGATCAACCAAAAAGAAAAAATGATACTGTTTTTTTTTTTAATGAAATTTTAAATAATTTTGAATGTCTTGAATTTAAGATTGTCTCCATTTTTAATACATGATGTCTTTTCACTTTGGAATTTTACTTATTCCCTTCGTGTAGTATTGGTATCTATTAACCGTGATTGACATGGCTACTAGATGGATACAGGCAGCCCCACTAACTGAAATAACTGCACAGAGCATCTCTTTTGCTTTCATTAACACATGGGTATCCAGATTCAGAGTACCCTTACATCTCATGGCCGATAGGGGTAGTCAGTGTAAGTCAGAGTTGTTTTCAGAGCTATGAAAGATCATAAGCTTTCATAGACTAAGAACAATTTTGTATGATCCTCGGATGAACAGATTGCTTGAAGATGCACACAGAAAGTTAAAAACAGCAATAATTGCAAAGAAGTAATCATGACTATTAGATCTACCTATTACACTCTTAGGTATCAGAATTATACCCAACAAACATATATGTCACGGATGGGGTGTAATGTGCAAATTCCAAGATTATTAATAGATTCAAGTGACAAGAGTAATGATGAAGCATCAAACCTAACGATAGTACACCTGGTGAGTGAAATGCAAACATATGACATGGAAAAGCAGTTCACCAGACACTTCCATTTATCAACAAAACCCTATATTCCAACCTGAAACAACTGTAAATTTGTATGGTTTTGGTTTGATAGAGTTCAGAAATAATCTTGAACACAGGTCCATATAAAGTATGGAGTTACCCCACTTCTTTTTTTTTTTATATGCCACGTCCTTTCAGGATGTAAGTGATCATGGCTTTCCACCTCCCTCTATCCCTTGCAGCTCTCAAAAGTTCCTTCCCTCTGCTTCCTACCCCCAGACCACATTCTGTCATCCACTTGCTTAAGTCCACCAGGTATGTCACCACATTGTTTTCCCTTGTCCCTCTTTCTCTCTATTTGACCTGTGAGTATCAGATTCTCCAGGCCCTCCTTCCTCACCCAGGCCATGTTCTGTCATCCACTTGCCAAAGTCCACCAGGTATGTCACCACATTGTTTTCCCTTGTCCCTCTTTCTCTCTATTTGACCTGTGAGTATCAGATTCTCCAGGCCCTCCTTCCTCACCCAGGCCATGTTCTGTCATCCACTTGCCTAAGTCCACCAGGTATGTCACCACATTGTTTTCCCTTGTCCCTCTTTCTCTCTATTTGACCTGTGAGTATCAGATTCTCCAGGCCCTCCTTCCTCACCCAGGCCATGTTCTGTCATCCACTTGCCAAAGTCCACCAGGTATGTCACCACATTGTTTTCCCTTGTCCCTCTTTCTCTCTATTTGACCCGTGAGTATCAGATTCTCCAGACCCTCCTTCCTCATTATATGTCCGAGAAACGTCAGCTGCCTCTTCCTGATATTAAGTATAAGCCTCCTCCTTGTTTGTAACCTATCTAAGACCTCATCATTGCTCACATGTTCGGTCCATGATATACTTAGCATCCTTCTGTAGAACCACATCTCTGTTGCCTCAAGTCTCTTCTTCATCTTTGAGGAAATTGTTCAACAATCGCTGCCGTTAAGAAGGACAGATATCACGTAACAGTTCAGTATTCTTTTCTTTGTTACCAAAGATACCCTCCTGTCTCGCTGTAGTCTGCCCAACTTTTGGAATGTGTCCTGGGCCATCCCAATACGTCTACAGATCTCAGTGTCACACTTACTGTCTTCCGACAAGACATTTCCCTGATATTTAAACTTCTACATTTGCTTCTACTTTACAAAAATATATGCTACTAGAGGGCGCTCCTTCAGTCACTGGAGGGCACTCCTTCAGCCACTAGAGGGCGCTTCTTCAGCTTATAAATAGGCAGTAATGTTCTCTGTCATTCCCTTTTCTTCCTGTTTCACCCAGGGATGACAAGACAGATTGGACAAGTAAATCGCTTTCCCTACAGGGGAATGCACACATGTGTACACAAACACACGTATACAACACACGCAGTGAGCAACAAAATATCTTACCTTTGTTTTAAACATTTTTTAATATTATTTTGTGTCAGATCATTTAATCTGTTGTATGAACATTTCCTCTTTAGGACAATATGTTAAAACTATGCACTTTAAGAATTTCTAATTTATTTTCCTGAAATGAGCTACTGACAATACTTCAAGCATGTAAATTTGTGAATAAATTCTGTACCTTGTTTTATTAAAATTATCCCAGTGTTTCCTCATCATTATCATCCTTCATTAATCTTCTTGGCATGGGTAAATCAATTGTTCATTTTAACCCTTAAGCTCAAACTGGGTGATAGCTTTTAAAGAGAAAGAAATACGACTTAATATCCAAATAGAAATAAAGGAAAAATGAAATTTTGCTGACAATGTGTGTCTGTGGCCTTAGTTTAGGAGAACAGGCATCCATTAATCTTGACAACAGTCCTTGGCAGTTCTTTTCAGCTTCTTTAGGTCATAAAAATTTCTCTAAAAGTTGCCAGCTCCATTCTTCCATAACCTGATGCCATATAAGCAAGGGAGCAACATTGCTTTGTTGAGCAATATAGGTATTTATCTGTATACTCACATTGCAACCAAATGGGACATAAAGTCAGTTTAAAATGGGTTTACTGGCAATACTGTGGAAAAATTGCTCAATTTTTCTCAACAATTCTCCTTTTGAGGGCACTTCATGAACCATAATGACCTCAGGCCCCTCCTGAATGAGAGTTATGTTATAATGAGTGTTTGGTGGTGAAAAGAAAAGAACAACAAGAATTACATTTTTAAACAGCATGTATTTGTTTAATATACATGATATATTTAGAAAATTGGAGAAAATGTAATTTTTGGTTGCTGATTGTCAGGAAAGTGATTAGGTGTAAGGATAGTGCCAGGTGCTGACCGATATCTTGAATTGATTTGGCTGAGGTTACAGGATAGGTCCAGAGTGGATTTAGTTGTTGGTTGGGTTCAATGCATGTGTTGATGGATCAAAGTCATGATGGCAGATTGATTCATGGTAGGGTGCATTGGTTGCCATGGTAACAGTGGTGGCTATGAGGGATTAGATGTAGCTGGTAGGCTTGTGGCGGAATGTTTTAGTTGATGTATCAACAAAATAGTGTTGCGGTGATGATTGTGAGGGTATGCCTGTAGCAAGTTGGGTTGCCGAGGTGATGGTGGCAACAAGGGAGGCCTGAAGTTGTGTGGTGATGACATTGAGGTGTTATAAATCACAGTGGTGTCGGGGACCTGGAAGTGTCAAAGCTGGCCTCTGTTAGGTTCCATGTGTAAAGATTTGGGTGAGATTAGTAAACTGGGAGTGTTAAAAGTTGTATTGAGAGAAGCAGTCATGGCAGTGATGGCAACAGTACCCTGTGTGTCCTTTAAGCTGGCAACTATGTTGGTTGTTATGAGGGGCCTGATTTTAAGCAGATCTGTCAGTCCCCAGGGTCATCTCCTTTTCTGGTGGAAACATTCACGATTGGTCACTGTATCGCTTGTCTCATGGACTGGGCATGATGTTCAGAGGCTATATGCAGAAAATGACTTTTATTTTGTTTTCTGCCTTTTTGGTGAGATCTAATTGCAACTTATTATAACAGATACTATGAGGAGGGATTGTCCCCTTGGTCTTCAGCTAATATTATTTTGAAACTTTCCCTAGCAAAAGCCAGGTATGTGTGGTTGATGAAAAAGAGGTTGGGTCTTTGAATTTGGTGCTTATAGAGGTAATGATTGCTCCTTTTTTAGCCAACCAGCATCTTTGTTTTCTTCTGTGCTTGATTAGTCTTATTTTTTGATTCATTAATCTAAATTCCAATAGTTGGTAATATTCTTTAAACTGGCATCTCCTGTAATGTAAGGACTAACAAGCTAATCTTTCAGACCATTGCTAGTGTAGTAAGCAAGACCAGATTATCCTATAGGCAGTGGTGGCATCTTAATTTTCTAGGAACGGGTTCTAAAAAGGCAGATAATCTTTGGGAACCTATTCTGCTTATTTTCTTTTTAATCTGAGATGGAAACAAATCACTTTATAGTACCAAAAAGAATGAAATCATTTTGATAATTTAATAGAAAACATTTATTTATTAAGATATTTCCAGATTGAAATTCTGTTCTCATTATATTTCTGTTCAGAAGTAGGATGTTTTTTTTTACTCTAGTGTCATCAGCTGTGTTATGATTTCTTAGCCACATTTGAACTGAATCACTGCAGTTCCTAAAATCTAATGGAAGACCTATCAAATTTATGACTAGAAGATTTGCCACATTATTTTTCACTAGGTGTGCACACAAGCGTAGCATAACTAACATTTTACCTAGACCATCGGCTATTAATATATAAGATTATTTTTGGATAATCCAACAACTGGTTTGCTCAGCTTTTATAATTTTAAGAATTGGTTTGCACAAACTGATTCAAATTGGTAAGATGCCACCACTGCCTATAGGCTGCCGCCTAGAGACCCTCAAGCTTGGTTATAATACTGATTATAAAAAATCTGTTATGGTTTAATATAGTTGTGATGGTATATGTGCTAATTTGGTTTGTAATAAATAGTAAAAGAGTGGTATTTCTTAAAAACATTTTTATTGACAAACAAAAGATAGCTATTCTAGTTTATTTAAAGAATTTTCAATAGGTTTACTTCAAACTATGTAAATGTAAAAGGTCATAATTCAGCCATGGGAGTAAGGTCAATTCTTACTGTTGCGTGATGATGACGAAACTTGTCTCACAGACTAATGCACTAGTATCGTGAATTTTGTTCAGCTGTGGCTCTGTGCCAATTTTGGGGTTAGCCACTTCCAATCTATAAAGTTTGGAAAATGATGCAAATAAAATATGAAACCTTTAAGAAAATTGACTTTATTGTATTTAATTAGTATTGATTACCTACAAGTGTTTTAAATTATTTTCAGCTTTAGCAGTTTTTATATTTTACTGATTACATTTTCACTTTGACTAATTATGTTAAATTTGGTTCTGACAAAATAAATTTAGGCAGTCATGTGTTTCTAAAGCTACCAAATACATTTTTAACCAAGCGACTTCAGTAATTTTGCTATGAACTACTATATCTGAAAAATAAAATATAATTCACTTTAAATTTGAATTCAAAAAGGTTCTAAAATTGTTGCAAGGTGGAGATTAAATATTAACCAATCAAAATGAAGTTTCCAATTTACTCCGAAACAACCGGAAGTCGGGTAGGTAAGGACTTGGTAGTGTTGTAAGCAATGGCGGACAGTGGTAAACATTCACTGCCCAATCTGAAAATTTGTATCGAAAATGACGAGGAGACAGACAACGAGGATATTTCTTTTAGTGATAAAGACGATTATTCTTTCATCGATGAACCTTATTCCCATCGGGTTGAGTTCAGTATTAGGTTAAACAACAATGAAGGACCTCAAAAGTTCGAGGTAAGTAGAAAAATAAAAATGGGGGATTGTTTTTTTAGGAGTTGAGTTTTTCTTACTAAATTTAATGCTTTTTTTTTTTGTTGTTAAATAAAAAAAAAATATTGTTTGTTGGGGATAATACTTTTAAAAAGTATGAAATTGTTTTTCTAAACTTTAGAAACTTTCTATGTTTGGGATTTTCTTGAAAAATAAATTTATTTGGAAGTAAAATTCATAAAAAAACATTTAAATTTCTTGAAACGAGTTTAAAAAAAAGAAAGCGAAAAAAAAAGTCAAACTTTCATTATTTAAATTTTACGATCGATGATAAACTTTTTTTTAAAATTTTCTTTTTAATTTTGTGATTTATTGGAGATAGTAACTTTAAGAATCAAAGTCTTAATTAATTTAAAAATTAATTACTTCTCTTGACTTTAAAAATTGTTTTATTTTTGGGTTTAACGATTTCTGCACATCAAACACCGATTTATTTTTACGTCTCTAATATTCACCCTATTTTATTTTATTTTTTAAAAATAACCTCATATTGTGAGCCGTGTGAAAATAACTTAGTTTTTAGTTTATTATACACTACACAGAATTGGAACGGTAACACGAAATAAAACGAAAAATTGGCATTAGTCAAACAAAAATTATTCCCATTATTGTAGGAATTATTGTATAGAAGGAAGATGTTCCCAGAAGTGAAAGCCTTTCTTTAACAACAACTGTGTTTAACTAGCCTCATATCAAAACATACTCGATTTAAAGAGGCGATGCGATTAAATTAATTATAGTAAAATAATTTAAATCCAAATAATGCCATAAAAATCCCACCCCAAATATGGAAACTCAATGGAGACAATGTACAAAAAATTATATAATTTTTAAAATGCCACTCAAGATGTAGGTGAATGTGGCTTATCATAGATTCATTTTTCGTTATCATATGTGAATTACTGAATTTCTATGATCATTTTTAATTTTGTGAAAGATAGTGGCGTAGTTTTCAGTTGCCTTTCCCCGGTTTTGGAATTCAGTTTTCTTTCCCCTCGACTGGTTGTAACCCAAGGCTAAGGAAGCCCAGTGTACCCAGGTATTTTTTTCACCCATTTACTGTGCGGTGGAGATTGAGTCATACTTTTCCCAGGGGCATTTGTGAGAAAGTGAACATAAAAAAAACTAGCTTGGAATTTGAACTCTGATTGCTGGTTTCATTTTCCCTGATTGTAACCATTGACATTACTCGCACATCAGAATAAATTGGTACGTGCCAAGAATTATTCCCATCCTATATAAAGGATATATGTGGAGGGAAGATGTTCCTCAAACTGAAAAACCTTAAAACAAGGACATCTATTTAGGTAGCCCCATTGAAACCTAAGCAATTAAGGTGGTGATATGATTATCCAAATAATGCAAAAGTGTCAAATGTCTGTGGAAAGACTGCAGAAAGATTTTAGAAAACCAGAAATTGGTACAAGCCAAAAATTATTCTCATCCTATATAAAAAGAAAGAAATTTATAAAGGAATTATCAATTTTTTATTTTGATCCGACAGATTTTATCACTTAAACTTTACATATTTGAGTAGGAAATGTATGGACATGGATGCTTGTTAAACGGAAACCTCACCAAATACATAACATCACTACAACATTTAGCATTGTCATGTTTGTGACATCTAGTTTATTTTCCAATCATTTTGTCAATGTCTATGTTGTGGTATCCTAAATCTAGAAAAATGTGGCTTGGAAGATGTCTTATTTTATTTTTTATCCAAGGCAGATATCTAGATTATTGATGATTTGTCCATTGCCACCCAAATTGTAGTAAAAGATTTCCAAGATAAACAAACTGATCACTAGTTTAATGATTGCTGGTACACAAAATTGATAGAACCTCATTGATTCAATTTTTTTATAGAAATATCAAAAATTACTTTAAAAAACTTTTTAATCTCTAATTTTTACTTTTTTTTTTTTTTAAAGGTAATCATCTATTTTGTGATTAAAATCACTGAATTATTTTATTAGGTTGGTGTAAATAGAATTGTAGTTTATTAGGTTGGTGTAAATAGAATTGTAGTTTATTAGGTTGGTGTAAATAGAATTGTAGTTTATTAGGTTGGTGTAAATAGAATTGTAGTTTATTAGGTTGGTGTAAATAGAATTGTAGTTTATTAGGTTGGTGTAAATAGAATTGTAGTTTATTAGGTTGGTGTAAATAGAATTGTAGTTTTTAAACATCAATCATTTACAAATTGTGAATTTTGGCTTATTAATTAAAAAAAAAACATTATAAAATTTGCATTGATACCAGAAATAAGCATGCTTATTTATTCTGGAAGTTTAGAATTCTGGAGTCCTGAAACCAGTAAATTCTTTGTGTTTTGACTTGCTGAAGAATCCTCTCTTGCTTGATGTGGAGTAATCTACTTAAATTATGCCACAGTTAAAATGCTTGAAAAATTGTTTTTCAGTTGGAGAGAGGTCTGCTGATTGAACTGGGTGAGGCAGCATTTTGTGGCTTGGTTCATATAATTTTCTGTAGAGAAGACGTGGTTAAGTGTGGTCATGGAAAAGAATCGATCTTTTGTGATTGATTAGCATTGGATGTAAATGTTGCATTTGTCTGGTAATATCTCTCTGCTGTGATGTTTTTTTTTTCAGGATTGAAGAAATTGTATACCTTAACTGACCACCAAAGATAAGCATAAGCGTCTGATGAAGGCTATTTTTTTTGAAGGGGTCGGGGGACAAATGTTTTGGTACTTCAACTCCTGTGGGCAATGTCATCAGTTGTTTTGAATTCATTTTTCTTCACCTGTCACAATGCAATAATAAAATTTTTGATCATTTTTGTTTCCCCAAAACAAACACAGGGCAAGCATTGTAATCGGGAATGTTTTGATTTTTGTTCAACTTGTGCAACGCCCATTTTTCAGGCTTCTTTTTTTTTTTTTTTTTCAAATTTGGTGGAAATGTCAGAGAGATGAATAAGTCAGCATTTATTTCTACAACCTCTTAAGTTGTTTTGCATAAGTTTGTTTTAGTAATGGTTTTCAGTTGATTCCTTGAAGGTTACCTCGGTTGATAGATCCCTGAAGATGCCCGGAGAGCGCAACAGTCGAAACGTAATAACAAAGATGAGGACATTAGTCTGCATGTAAATAATGGTAATAATAATACCTCCTTCCTCATCTAAGAAATTCAGACAGAAATCCTTCTCACGTCTCCTTTTACAAAAACTTTGGAGCTGACATTGAGTTTCTATCTGAATTTCTGGAATGAGGAGTTCTCATTATTTGCATTATTTATATTTAGACTTTTGTCCTCATCTTTGTTATTTATGCCATTGTGCTCTCCAATCTTCCTCAGGTGTATATTGATCTGGGTAACCTACAGGGAATTTTGAATTGAACCCTTTATTTAATCTACAGGAATAGACTGTTCTTGGTGGAAACAGGCAAATAAAAAATAAGAACTAGGCAATATCCCTTGATATTGTAGATTAAATAAAGGGTTCAGTTCAAAATTCACTAAGTTACCCAGATCGATAGGAAAGTTGAAGTGTACAAAACATTATGATGAGAACAACAAAAATGAGGACACTAGTCTGAATATAAATAGTATAAATAATAACATTGAGTTGTATCTTTGATCTTCTCACAGTCAAATACATGGTTGGTTTTATTGCTGTATATCGTATTTGGATTACATACAATGAAATTGCTCAGATTAGTTGTTTGTTTTTTCTTCTTTTAATCTTTATTTTGACAATGTGAGATAAACAATGATAAACAGTGAAATCCAGACACCATTATTAGAACTCTGTCGAGTGAAACTTGTGCTTTAAAATAGCATATGATATGAGCATAGTCATTTCATTCAAACTTGCACAAGAATCTGTCTATATTTCTCAGATGAGGTATTATGTACACTATTTACATTATTCGGACTATTGTCCTCCTCTTTGTCACTATATTTATAACAACATTTTGGCCATTGTATGCTCTGGCCTCAAGGACACATGGCACAGTGGATAAAGGCGTTAGTTAGATCCAGTTACAGGACCCAAAGAGTGTGAGTTCAATAATTGGTTATGGTGGTGGAGAACTTCGAGAGGGGAATTAACAGGAGATAACTGATAACATTAGACATGGCACGTGGAACTAGAACAGTCTACCCCAGTGAGCGAAATAAAGGGTTCAGTTTGACATTCCAACCACCTGAGCTTCGTCCTGGGTACGACGTTAAACTGCATCCAACAGCAAGACCTCTGATCAGGAGGTTTTGAGGAAGCGTGGAACCACCTCTTAATTGCTGGTGTTCCCAGGTCCACCCAGACCCAGGGTGGTAGCACCTGTTGGGGTCCCAGCTATGGGCAAATAGTGAACTTCCAGATCTTTCCCACGTCCTGGGTATGACGACAAACTACATCCGCGTCCTGGGTATGACGACAAACTACATCCGCGTCCTGGGTATGACGACAAACTACATCCGCGTCCTGGGTATGACGACAAACTACATCCGCGTCCTGGGTATGACGACAAACTACATCCGCGTCCTGGGTATGACGACAAACTACATCCGCGTCCTGGGTATGACGACAAACTACATCAACAAAATAATTGCTTTTTTATAAAGATCACAAAAGACCAGAATGAAAATGAAAAAATATTATTACTTTTTTGAAAAACAATATTACCAACTATACTTTTTTGAAAAACAATATTACCAACTATACTTTTTTGAAAAACAATATTACCAACTATACTTTTTTGAAAAACAATAATACCAACTATACTTTTTTGAAAAACAATATTACCAACTATACTTCAACCTTTTATACAAAATAACCAACTTAAATTCATAAATTAATAAGGCTTCGGCATAAAATGACCCAAATAGGAGTTGACATGCCGTTAAATCCAACATCCATCCATCCACCTGAAGAAGGCTGGAGTGTACAACGTCCGAAACGTTGTGATAAATATGGCAACAAAAATGAGGGCAATAGTCTGAATAATATTGCACAATAATATACAGGAACAAAACTGGTCATATCTTTGATTTTACAAATGCTGCCCTAATTAAAAAAGAACTTAATTCTTTACGTTGAGAGTACTTTACGGGATTACTAATAACTATATTACCAACGATAAACACGCATCAAAAACATATTGCAACACCAGAGCCTTTATTGGATCCATTCTTAAAGAATCTAACGTTTATCTAAAACAAACTGCATAAAAATATTTCCAAATCCATGTGAAAATCCAACAAACCTAATGTCTATTGGACACACACTTACAAATATACATATTCATCTGAATCCCATATAGACAAACTAGAATTAGTATGCACTTACATACATAAAGCAATATTTACGGTTTTTCTATTAGGCTTGAAAACCATTAATTTTTTTTGAAATTTGAAGAGACGTGTCATCTCTCCTTGAATTTGGAACACCATAAATTATACTAACATTTGTTTAACAAGTTAAATGCATGTGAAACCTGATAAACCAATGGAAATCAAACAACAGAAAAGGAAAAATACCAGCCTTTCTTTCTTCTTTTTCTCCCTATCTCATTCTCTGATGAAGCTTTAATAAAAGTGGAACATGTTAGATTGATAAATGTTTCCTATTTGTTGTTTATCTTATTCTGTTGAATTCTGGTCCATATTTGATCCCAGCTCATCGTTCCCTATCTGTCTACCTAGTAGTACCTCATGGTATATAAGTCACCTACAAGACTATTCTACTCTGCCCTGTCCACAGCTACTGCTCACACCCATTGCTTCCTTCTCCATCATCCTTTTTTGGTCTTTGCCTTCTTTTTTCTTTGGGGGCCCAGGTCAGTGTCAAATTGCAGTTGTCGTTTAGTTCTTGTGGGGCTGTCATCTTCTTTACTGTACTGTATGGTAATTGTTCTGATGAACTTTCCTCTCTGGTACATAGACTTCATGCATTTAAGTGTAGTACTAGATTGGCGACACGGTTTCATCATTTTACAGTTTTAATGGATAGCTGTAGCCATAAGTTCTTTGCTAACAGTTTCTTCTCTCTCACTTCTCCCTTGTGGAACTCTCTTCCGGCTTCTTGCTTTCCAGTCAACTTTGATCTTCAAAAATCAATCGTTATCTTCTGTCTTTTTGATTCCTCCTCTTTTATTGTTCTCATTCCTTAATAATGTTTTTCTTTTCTTTTTTATTCTTTCACCCTCAGTAACCCCTTGTGTCTTTGTGGCTTTATTGTCTTGCATTACATGAAATATAAAAAAAAAAAAAACCCTCAAGGTATATCCTTGACCACCCTAGTATATAGAATGGGTGTGTGTAGCGTAACATAACGATTATCAATGCATAAAGTAGTATCACTGACCCGAGTTCCAATTTTGGGTAACCTGTTGCATTTGCTTTTTTGCAAAACCTTTTTATGTGCAATGAATATTTTGTTCACCTTCTTGCTGGGTATCTATCATTATTTAAATAATAAGAAAAGGCTGGATTATGGCATGTTTTCAAGTCAAAACTAAATTCCATTTTTATTTAGTTAAGGTTGATCATAAAGACACTTCATTTTGGGTACTATGTATTTTCAGATATCTACTGGCCGTCTTGATTGGAATGTGCTTGTCCCCCCCCCCCCCAGTAAGGGCGATTACTGTGATTTTTAGGAATGCGAGAAAATGGTGTTTTGATAATTTGCCAGACAGGAAGAGGAAAGAAAAATGGATAAAAAAAATACTAATCTTTATTTAGAAAAAAAAAAAAAATCAAAGCTTTGCTATTTGGATTTTCTGAAGAAACTTAAATTCTTAAGTTAATGATTGAAAATATTCCTTGCAAGTTCCATGATTATAAAATACTTGTGGAGATATGGCTATTGCATCATTAAATACTTGAGATTTACAAACTTTAACAAAATATTGCAATAACAGGTCATTATCTAAAGTAAGAGGGTACAAATAAAAAAATGTTGAAATTTGCAAGTTTTTCTATTTTACTGAAGCAGATTAACCCTTTAGCATTGACCCCTCCCCTGCCACTGTAAACACTGGCTGTGTGTTCAGCCTGCTGTTGACCTCCACCCAGGCCATGTATACTCCGCTATATGGCAACATCATTGCAAATAATACAGGAAGTCATGTAAGCACTGAGACTTTGACCACAAATAGTGTGATTTTGGGAGGAAATATTTATGGTGCGAGTTTGAGCGCATCGGATGCTAAAAGAGTGAAATACGTCTCCTCTATTTTCTCTTTCTTTCTTTTTCTCACTGAAAGCGAACAGCGTCTCTGATATGTCATTTCAGTCTTTTCTTGCAATCAAAAACGGAATAATCCATTATTTATCATGTATTGGCAGGACGTAACGGTCGTGCTAACTAAGGAACAAGCAGAATTATTATAGTGTTTTTTTTTTTTTTCTTTATTCACAGACCAAGAAATACGGCAACAAAGATGGTGATTTTCTTACTGGTATTGATATCACACAGAAGGTAAAGAAACTTCTTTTTTTTTTTTTTTAATCCTGATAAAATGTTCAAGTGAAACAGTCGGTAATTGTTCTCTTAAATTGATGTAAAAGTTCCCAGCTGCAACTTTTGCATAATGTTAGAGAAATCTTATAAGTCTGTTAAAAAAAGATATTCAACTGTTTATTATTTTTGCATTCATCCTCTTTAAGAATTATTTTTCAAAAATTTTACTTCATTTTTACAAACTTATGGCCACATCAATGAAAGACAAGTTCCTGTATGATGAGCAAAATTAAGCTTGTCTTGATTACAGATATATATTGCTGTTGACTTCAGTCTAGGAAGCCTCTGCCCAGTGATGCCATGTCATCACTGCACTATAGCTGTATACATATCTGTTGCTGATATATATATATATATATATATATATATATATATATATATATATACATACATACATACATACACATATACATACATATCCATTTTGCTACATTGTTGTTGCCCCCCCCCCCCCCCCCCGAAGGTTCATCTGCTCTTTCACAGGTTTTGTTTTTAATCTGGCTGGGTGTCTAGCTAACTTCCTCACCAGAAAATTCTGGTGGGGGAAATGGTTTAGTTGTCAATAACCCAACCTTGTAGCAAGAAATACTGGGTTACACGGTACCATTAGCACTTGTACAGTGACCTTCTTATATTTGCAGTGGAAACTCAACAGTGAATCATGAACGCTGATGACAGTAATGCAGTAGGTGCAATCATGTGTGTTGAAAATGGCTTTTATAATGTTTGGAAAAAAACCCCAAAGAACTTGAGTTCAAGGTTAAAGAACGCGCTCTGAAAGACTTTAGAATTTGCAAACTGTTAAAGTCATAAATTAAAGACATTATAGAGTTTAGTACAGGGTTTACAGCCACATCTCATTGAAACACAGTTCCTGTACGATCACCAAAGTTAAGCAATGTCGAGTGCGGTCAGTACCTAGATCAGGGGTGGGCAAACTTTTTAGTACAAGGGCCGCATTCTAAAAGTTTATAGTTTTACTGGGCCGCATAGTATATATAAACCAAAATAATTGATATTTAAAATTGTCAAAATAAAGGGCTTTTAAAGGAAAAATATAGTTTTAATAAATAACGTTTTAAAGTATCATGTAAGTAGAAAAACTTATTTATTTGAAAGATGAAGTAACTGTTTGAAGAAATAAGAAAGAATTTTTATTACTATTATAAAATAGAAACTATCAAAGAAGCATAATTATTTATTTTATAACATCACAACTGACCATCAGAAGGATAGAAATACTAATGGGAATGATGCACTTGACTGCAATCATCTACCAGTTTATCAAAATCAGGTGTCATATTGCTTGTGCTTATCCTCAACACTGACTGAAGATTAGAGTCTGTTAGAAGTGATCTCTTCTTCGACTTGTTGATTTTCATGATGGAGAAAGTCTGCTCACATATGTAAGTGGATGCAAAAAAAACAAACATTTTTTTTTGAGAAATTTTTCAAGTTTCTGAACTTTTCGTGATGCATAGAACTCAACGATTTATTTTCAAACAGCTTCTTTAGAGAGTTGTCGGCTTGCAAATCAATTAGTTCTAGCTGCAACTCTTTGGTAACTGTTTCTGTGTCACAGGCAAAAGGTGAGCTGAGCAAATCGAACTGCTCTTCAATTGCTTTGAAATCAGCGAATCTTCGTATAAATTCTTTTCTGAGGGCCATCAACTGGAAACTACACTTTTCTGATAATGCTTGTGCAATAGCTTCTGTCTTCAACTGAGGAAAATGAACAAATGTTTGTTGTTTAATTTGATTGCCAAAGAGTTCAAGTTTTGATTGAAAGGCTTACTTCCACCTACAATTCATGAGCAAATACACCTTTTCCTTGTACTTTTGTGTTTAACTCATTTAACTTCTGCATAATGTCCACAGCAAATGCAAAATCACAAACCCATTCGTCACTGTCCATTTTTGTTAAAGAGTCACAGGATATTTTTATATTACAAAACATGACAATGTCTGCTTTAACATCCCACACCCCTCTTTAATGCATTTCCCATACTTAACCAGCGGACATTAGTGTGCTACAGTACATTAGTAAAATCTGCTTCGATATTTTCCAAGAAACTTCGGAATTGCCTGTGTTTTAGTCCCCTCGCTCTTATTAAATTAACTACACGCACCACCGGATCTACCACATGCTTGAGTTTTAAAGAGGTCTTGCAGAGACTTTCTTGGTGTATGATACAGTGAGAAGATAACGCTCTGTGCGATGGAAAGTCTTCTTTCATTTTATCATTCATTAAGGTCACAAATCCACAATGTTCGCCTATGAGTGAAGGAGCACCATCAGTTGTAATACATGCCAGTTTATCCAGGTTTAGTTTAGACCTGACTAGACAGTTAATTACACTGTTATACAAATATTTTCCAGTCACAGTATCTTTAAGAGACTCCAGAGATAACAACTTCGCTGTAATTTCAAAATTTTCGTCAATTCCTCTGATGTAAATAAGTAACTGGGCAGTATCCTGAATATCATTACTCTCATCCAAAGCAATAGCAAACCACTGAAATTTACTACTGGC
This sequence comes from Acanthosepion esculentum, assembly GCA_964036315.1. Lineage (NCBI taxonomy): Eukaryota > Metazoa > Mollusca > Cephalopoda > Sepiida > Sepiidae > Acanthosepion > Acanthosepion esculentum. The sequence continues at coordinate 3,978,012 of OZ038517.1, read as the reverse complement.
TGTTAACAGCTGTTCTTGAATATTTGATGCAATTGCATCTATGCGATGAACAACAGGTCTTTGTGACAGAGTTATAGCGTCTACTTTTGGTATAACTTCAGGACACACAACACTGACAGCATCAACCATGCAATCTTTAATAAATTCTGCTTCTGCAAATGACTTATTCTGTTTTGCAATTTTATTGGCCAGTATAAACCTAACTTTTGTCGCGTTCCTTTGCAAAGTTGAAGTTTTTGGAAACATAGTTTGCTGTTGCTTCAGACATTTCACCAAATCATTTGCCTTCTTTTGCAGTTCTTGCTTTGACAAATTATGTCCAAAGGAGGCGGGTTTGCTTTGAAAGTGTCCTTTTAAATTGTATTCCTTAAACACAGCCACTGTTTGGGGACAAATCAAACATGCAGCTTTACCTCCAGTGTCAGTAAAAAATACTTTTCAGTCCACTCTTTGTTAAACACTCGGCATTCGTTTTCAATTGTTCGCATTTTAGATGGCTTCGAAGAACTCATTTTGGACAGAGTTTACAAAATAAAATAGTAAAATTTATGTTAAAATAAAAAAGGTTTATTACGTCAAATTAGTAAAAATTGTGTCATTGGCGTGGTAACAAGTTGTCAAATTAACCACTTTTATGCAGGCATAGAATTGGTTATCCAGTTCGTCGGACACTTATAAATAAGCAAACTAGACAAAGTTATTCAAAAAATAGACATATAAAACAAAAAAAGAGACATAGAGATAAGAATATTTAAATAAATGCTTACATTCGATTTTATAAAGTAAATAACAAATGTGTACTTGGTTATTTATTTTTTAAAAATTTTTGTCATGTCACGCTACTTAATTTTATGTGTTGCGTAATCGGATATCCGGTGTTTTTGAGACAAAGTAGAAGTGAGAAGTCGAGAAGATAATTTTTGATTTTTCTGAGAAGAAATATTTTTGATTAGAAAATTTATTTTATTCGATTTTTCTATAAATAAAGGAATAAAATACATCTTAAAATCTTTGAGTTATAACTTTTGAAACTTATATAATGATATTTATTTTTTTTAAGTCAAATTCAGAAATTATTGTTAAATATATTAAAATCACTAATTTAGTTAAAAATAGGTAATTTTAAAACTAATTTAACAAAAATGTATTAAGACTTAAAATCTTTTTCTGACAATTTATAATATATATACGAAAAAAAAATCGTTATATATTTGAATCATATTTTTATAAAGCTTAAAATATATCAAAAATAAAAAAGAGCAATAATCGTTAACTTTAATGCTATTATTTCAATGATATATGCAATTTTTATGAATGTTTTCGAACGATTATTTTATATATTTATGTAAAAAGTATATAAAAAAAATTATGGATATAAATCACCCGTTTTTTAAATATAATAGGCCGTTAAAATTTTATTATTTGTATTTTTTATTTTATCTCATTCTTCAATATAAATTTACTGGTTTTTTTGTCATTTTACTAACAATTTTAAGTTGTTATTTTTGGCGGCGTGGGCATGTTAGTATTGAATAAAAAATCGGTTTGTGCTTGGCGGGTCGCATGTGGCCCGCGGGCCGTAGTTTGCCCACCCCTGACCTAGATGGTGACCATTTGGGAATACCATGTGCTGTAAGTTTGGATGTGCAGATGGTGGAATGGATAATGGCTTGGAATTGCTAATGGGAGAGTGACGTTCCAATTCCAATTGGATTCGTTATATTCACTTACGTGCAAATATCTTCGGGAGAAAGGTATGAATCCACCTCTTCCCCCCCCCAGCTTTGAGTTAATTAGTAATACTCGTATCACTAAATCATTATCTCCCAAAAGAGATTCTTACAATCTAAAAGTATTTTCTGGCTTTAAATAACCTCCAGTGGGTTTTTTTATATATATATATATATATATATATATATATATATATATATATATATATATATATATACACACACACACACACATGCGCGCTTTTTTTTTCCTCACCGGTAGCACAAATCAAGAGTAGATAATAAAAAATGTAACTGCCAAAATAATGAGTTTTCCCTTAAACGGGCAATGATTGATTAATAATATTGTTTATAGGTCTAACATATGATCTGATAAAGAACAAAAATTTTACATTTGTTCACCTGAAACTCATTGTAAAAATAGATCTTATAATCATAAACTTAGTTTAGGTAACACTAAATACAAAAATAATACTGCTCTCTCTAAATGTTACTGTCAAATAAAAGATGGTGGGAATAAATTACGTTGTAAATAATGGCTAGAATGAAATCCTACAATGGTAAAGGGAAAAGATGTAACCTTTGCCTTCTCAAAAAATTGACTATTCTAAAAAAATTAAATAAGCCTAATTTTGTAAACAAAAGAAATTAATTAATGGTCACATGTAGACATAAAAACAAATACCTCTTGAAATATGTTGGACCAGATTGATTTCAATTCAAGATATCTACATTTTTTTTTTTTTAACTTGATTGATTTACTTTATGCTCAGGATTAGATGTATGATTGTCTATTTACTAGTTTGCATTAGTCATTTCTAATTATTTGTACATATGTTTGTTCTTTTACTAATATCAAATGAAAAATATATTAAATATTAGTAATATGTATTTTGTCATTTGTTTTATCTAGAATGGATGTGTATGTCTTTATAAGTACATGAATCGTAGGGTGTGTGTGTATATGTATCTATGTGATGTTATATTTCTTGTGTATATTTACAGTTTAGATATATTGCATAACTTCTCAAGATTATTGGTGCAACTATAACTTAGTTTTAATGTGTTTCTGTTAGATATTTTACTAAGAGGGTTACTTTTATGAAAATGTTGATACAATAATAAAACTCTAAACCAATTTAATAATCTGAATCATAATACAAGTTCCAAGGAGAATACTGTTAAAGATACTGGCCAATGTAATTGTAGGAATCTGGACCAATGCTCATTGCCAAACAAATGTTTAACTAAATCTCTTGTTTATCTTTGTTCTATCTCTGCATTGGAAAAACCGATGGTTGAAAAGTTCTATATTGGTAGTACTAAGAATTCTTTCAAGATTAGGTGGTATCAACATATGTTGTCCTTTACTAATAATACTTATAGAAATATAAGTATGACATTCAACTGAAACAGCAGACCCTACGAACCTTACAGAAAACCAAACAAAAACTCAGTATACATGATCAAAATTTCTACTCCACGCATCAAAAAACATATTTATACAAATCCCCATATCTATAAATAAAAGAATTTTAATAAATTCTAGTACTAACCTAAAAATATTCAATGAAAATAAGACACATGAATCAACTGTAAGAAACAGCAGATAATCAAAGAAACTCGAATACATCATGAATGTCTTAATTCCACCAATGTTGCATTTTGCATGAAGATTGACATTGGACATCCTATCATCAAAAGTATAAACACAGATCACATGGAGATAACTTTTGTGGAAGAAATCCAGCTGATTGATATGGGACCTATATGGGGTCCACAAATCTTAGCTGTACAACAGTGTGGTCAAAATGACTGCTTCATAAACTTGTATTTTGGTGTCCAATTGGATACTTCTCTCATTCCATAGACGGTGACAAAGCTTCCCATGTTCACCAAAAATACAATTGTTATTATCACCCCCCCATTACTACCACATCACAATTACCATTGCCGTATTAGTCCACAATTATACTTGCTTCTTCCTCCCCCAGCAAAATTAATACCACTGCATAAATACTAATAAGTATTACAAATTAGAATTTCTACCATTTACATATGCGTAATTGCCAAAAACAAGCAAATGACCGGCTTTAAAATAATAACAAAACAGCCTTAAAGAATTAAGAATAATAGCAATTTTTACCTATCATAGTATTACACAAACCTCATCATATGTATATACATGCGTGCGAGAAAACATTATTCAGCGAACAAAAATAGAAAAACTGTTTGCGTGTTGACAGTGCAACAAACAAGAAATATTCGCTACACAATCCAACATTGAATACAGCGACCAAATGCGTACGTATATGTACGCAACAACACATATATGTGCATATATGCCCAGTCCCAAATTGTTCACATGTTTATGTTTGCGTGTGTCTGTTTACGTCAATGAATGTACGTGTGTGTATGTATGTTTGCGTAAGTATGAGTGGTGTCATGACAACAGTTTTTCCTCCCACTTCTATAAAAGCACCAATATACGCAACCATATATAAATCTAAAATTTAAAAATTAATCAGTTTGTTTGATGATTGCAAATAGCGTGAAACCCAGGGTCATAAACTCACACCAATCCTACTAAATATATATATATATATATATTAATGGAGTTGTAATCTTTTAAATGTTTGCATGAAATAAGATTTGGCATAAAGTTCAGCAAATAAAAATGTAGTGTGTGTGTATATATATATATATATATATATATATATATATATATAAAAGTGAACATAGAAGTCAACACTTAGAGGCAACAGTCTGTTTCATTCTAGATGCAATCGTCAGGCCATCGTGGCCTGACGGTTGCATCTAGAATGAAACAGACTGTTGCCTCTAAGTGTTGACTTCTATGTTCACTTTTATATTTACACTCGCTCTATCTCTGATATTGAACACTTTATCCCATAAATATAGCACACTTTAAGACTATATTTCTTCATATATATATATATATATATATATATATAGTCACAGATCTTTTGTCTAAATGTGAAACTTGTTTTCATTTTAGGAAGAAGCTGAGAAACGAGAAGAACGTGCTCGGAGATTTGGTTTGGAAGATACAAGTCAGCAGGTGGACGTAGCTGCCCTCTACAGTAGGTGAGATTGAATCTGGTTACACCATACACTATTTCATGGGGTTGGCTATACTCTGCTTAGAACAAAGACCTTGCTTTTACTAGGAAGTTTAGCTTCACTGTTAGAGCAACAGATGAACAGTTATAAAGTTTGAGGTTCTCTTGGATGGGCCTTTCATCACACTCACTTTGAACTTAAAAATCTCTGATTGAAAATTCTTGTATTAATAACTAGAAATTGATAAATCAAGTTCAATTTATGGTTGTTGTCTTGTCATTAAGAATCCAACCCTCCTTGCAATATTGAGATAATAAACAGCAAAAAAAAAATATATTACAAACCTCCTTTCCTATGATTATTTCTGAGCAGTGTTTGCCTATTGCCCAGTTCACACTCCTCCTCGGTATTTTGAACAGGAGTAGAGGTTTATCTCTTGTTTCCTGTTTAGGTTTGGGTTTCTGGTTCCTTCTAAAGTTTTCTCATTCCCTTTCATTCCCAGTAGCCCTTTGCATCTTAGTGGCATTATTGCTTTGCTTGAGGTGAAATAATTTAAAAAAATAATAATTGCTATTATAGCTATTGTTAGTTATGACAGATGAAGATGCATGCATCCTCATTTAGTTTGTTGGGATACATGTTTGACAGTACAAACCCTGAACCAAGCATAATTTCATGTTTTCATTCTGACTCCTGAAATGCATGAATCTAATCTTTCCTTAACTGGACCAGTTACTGCTTACTAGACATGTTGACCTGTTGTTATGCTCGAAAAACCAGTAGAGTTGATAATTGAACCCATACGACAGCCAGTATGTCAAAGTGCTTAGTTTCAAGTTTGGTTGGCATTTCCTATCTGGGAGATTGGCAGAGTGGGCCAGTATTATTCCATTTCCCCCATAAGATAGGAAGGACTTAACTTTCCGAAGAGGAATTCCAAAAATAGCAATAGACACAAGTGATGATGAATTAGCACTTCACCAAAATTTAATAATAAGAAAATAAAATTCCTGTTTGCTTCAGTCTACATTGCCCTTTGGGATATTTCAAAACTTGAAGTTTAGAAAGTGTGGCTCTTAAAATATAACTCAAGAAATATCATTTTTTCCTGGTGCTGAAAAAAAATGTTCATATAGTCCTGGTGCCAAGAATAGATGTGCATCTTGTTCCAGTGCCGTGAACAGATCATCATGCATCCTGTCCTGGTGCCTAGAATATAGGGACATCTTGTCCTGGTGTCGAGGATAGATGTGCATCTTGTTCCGGTGTCGAGGATAGATGTGCATCTTGTCCTGGTGTCGAGGATAGATGTGCATCTTGTCCTGGTGTCGAGGATAGATGTGCATCTTGTCCTGGTGTCGAGGATAGATGTGCATCTTGTCCTGGTGCTAAGAATAGATGTGCATCTTGTCATGGTGCGGAAAAGGATGAGCTTTTACTGCTGCTACCTGTGTATGTTTTTGTTAATTTTGTTAACAGCTGGAAATAAAAATACTAATTTCCAAGGCTGGCACCCCCTCCCCACCATTTAGAAGATTAGTGCAACACAATCTTCCCTATCATCCTCCTCATTTGCGTTTATGCTGAATAAAGTAAATGTCTATTGTCTGAAAGGATTTCAAATGTCTTTATAGCTTAAAGAGAAAAAAAAAGAAAGAAATTTTAGTTGTGTTTTCCTCATTTCAAAAGTCCTTTACCGTAAGGAAATGAAAAAAAAAATTTTTTTTCTTTTCCTTAAGCACCTCTATTAAGGAAAAAAATCTTTTGAACCCTGCTTCTATCCCAATGGGGAAAGACATTTTATCTATCAAATAAAATCTTTATATTAACTGAGTTTAATTGGGTACACAGCCATTTCATTTGGGGATATGGAGGAAGGTTGTCAGTTTTTCAGAAAAAAAAACAGCCATCCTTACTTGAAAATCAGCATTCAAAATCCTGGCTTTTACTTGGGCTTGAACCTTGACTGTTGGTGCCCTGGGGATGTGCACAATTATCTAAGTGGTTGTGGTGGTGGTGGTGGTGGTGGTTTATAAATTTTTATATGAAAAATCTTTTTGATTGCTGCTTAATTTGAGATTATTATACAAGGTTTGTCAGAAAAGTTACAGGAGCTATTGTGAGCTGCCGTGCCTGGGTTTGGGATTAGTGGATTGTGTCACCGTGTGACATAATTATATGGGAGATATATAACTGTGATTTCGACTCTCTGCAGCCATTGTATGTTTTTTCATGTGTTTTATTAACAGCACTTCGATTTTAGGCCAATATGGGATTGACCCCGAGCAATGAACCAATCTGAAGTTTCTGGTCTGGTTGGAGGAAACTTTCTCAGAAGCACTTGTACTACTGCAGTAAGTGTACGGAGATGAGTCAATGAAGCGCTCCCGGATTTTTGAGTGGCACTATACGATCAAAGAAATTATGAGGGTGTGGAAGATGACCCAAGGAGCAGGTCTTCAACAAACAGGACTGAAGTCAAAATTGAGTTTGACTTTAGACTTTGACTTCCTCCATCCCTGGCGACTCTGGACTCTTCCACTGGCATTTTGTCTTTGGGTTGTACTCAAAGATCCATGACTCATCACTGGTGATAACTCTCCCAAGAAAGTCTACTTGAGGATGTCCTGACCCACCTGAATGTGCACCATGCCTTCTGGTCATGATTCAGCCGTTTCAGCACCCATGCCCAAATCGTTGGTGATTCCAGATGCTGTCGCGGTTCATGTCCAGCTCACTTGTGATTAATTGAACAGTCAGTCAATGATCGCCATACACCACCTGCATCCGATGCTCAATGTTGGCTTCAGTCCTGCTTGTGGAAGGCCTTCCACTCTTGGAATCATCTTCCATGTGCTCCACATCTGGCAAGAAGGTGTAACTGCAGTTATATACTTCCCTTATATAATATGTCACATAGTGACACAATCCACTAATTCCTCCCACCCACAACTCAATCAACATACTAAGTCCTGTTTTCTTACACACCTCACTGATTACTTTGCAGTCACTTAGGATATTCACCTGGACTTATAGAAGACTAACGAAGAACATATAATTTATTATTTCTCAAATAGATAAGCTTGTAGTAGATAAGTTTAGCCTTATTTGGCACATGGTCATAACAGTGAGATCTGCAGTAACGACAGAATTTGGTAGCAGAGGGTTGATGGCAGATACAAGAGCTCCAGACACACTGTCTTTTACCAGTGTCCCAAAACCATCCCAGAAAAATCTAAAACTGTCTCAAAATAGAAATGTTTTTAATTAGAATAATTTAAATAGAAATGTTTTAAATTTTTGTCTGAACTTTTGGGATGAGGAGTTATCATTATTTACACTATTTATATTCGGACTATTGTCCTCATCTTTGTTGTTGTCATCATGTTTTGGCCATTGTGCCATCTGTCATTCCTTAGGTGTATATTGATTGATAAAAATCTCAAGTTGATGTTAAAAATTGCTGCAAAAACGTTGATTTATTTAAGATGGAATGATCTATGATGACATATTTCTAATTTGTATTTTGATATATTGTATTTATTTTCAATTTTTCTCGTTGAATTGTTCACCTATATTGCATATGATCCATTATTGTACATAATTAGGTTGCAATAAAATTTGTATTTTATATGAATACTACTTTTTGAAAATTAAGATGTAGTAGAGATGGGAGGGCCGTATCATAGATTTAGGGTGGGAGGGCGTATCATAGATTCAGTGGGGGATCATAAGACAACTACACTAGACCTGGTCAATAGTATAATGAAAAAAAAAAACTATGTAAAAATGATTAGGAAATAAATTAAAAAAATATTAAAGTTTTAAGAATAAATAAATTCAAAATGAAATTTTAATTTTCATTATCAGCAATTTTTATCATACTTTAAGAATTGAGCCCTATGAATTCAATTTTTATATAAAAAATATTAACACATTCCAATTATTCCTAATCCAAAAAGTTTAAGTATTCATTCAAAAAAAATGTTCATTTACAATTATCTGCTTTGTGTCATCACTAAATTTTTCATGTTTACAATTTTAAAAAATTCTCCCTTTTATTTCAATTTAGTTTATGATAAGTAGAAAACAACACGTAAATGTTTATGAATAGTTCATTCAAGTTTTTTAAACAAGTCAAGTGTGTCCAGCTAACCTGTTTTTGTAATATTTGGTGAATTGATTCAGTGCTTCAATAACTCAAGGTTTTACATGAAGACTTTCTGACCTCACCATTTATGCTATTAACTCCATTTTTAAAATTTTAAATAAGTATTTTCTTTTTCTTGTCTTAGTTTGGGAATTCGTGAGGAAGATGTTCCGAAAGATGAACGAGGCATCAGATTGGAAGCAGTACATATACGGGGAGTGAAAAACATGAGCACCAAAGATGTCTTTGAGTACTTCCAGGAATTTGCACCGTCCAGTGTGGAATGGATTGAAGACAATTCCTGTGAGTATGCAACCAATACATTTTAAATTTAAAAAAAAAATTGATATAATTTTAAAAATATTTTTTTGTTTAAGGCAATGAATTCTGATATAACTTTGAAAGAAATGTTTTTAAATTTTACATTCTAAATGTGGTTGTATTTGTTTTTTGAAGCCAGAAAGCAATTTGATATCAAACATTCATTTATGTAATTATCATGTATATATTTTGTGAATAAATATTGTTTATAAAGTTCTTATTGGAAATATTATCAAATATGAAACATGAATGAATAACAAACCTTAAAGGATAGTTATAATCAAAGGTCAGAGGTCAGGCTTAGGCCTACTACTGGTAACATGTAACCCAGTTCAACCTGCCGCATTGATGGAGATTGGAATTTAAACTAGATTCCTCACTATCTTTTCTGCTGGTGAGGAGGGTGGTATATCTTTATGGGATAAAGTGCTCAATACCAGAGATAGAGCATGTGTAAACATAGAAGTCAACACTTAGAGGCGACAGTCTGTTTCATGCTAGATGCAATCATCAGACCACGAGTGCTGTTATTTTTCTCTAGCATGAAACAAACTGTCGCCTCTAAGTGTTGACTTCTATGTTCACTTATATATATATATATATATATATATATATATATATATATATATATATATAATTAATACAAAATTTGTCACTTAGCTGATTGATGTTATATTTAGCACCTCATTTGCAGAGTTTTGTAGGCAAACCCTTTTGTCATTCATTTCACCCAATAGGGGGTTTCAGCAATTGATATATATGAGGCCAGGATAGGGTTTCAAACCTTGAATTGCAACCTTCTTAGAGACGGTGCCACAGTAAAAATAAAAACAAACTAGTTGGTAATATGTAGATAAACTGTCCTTATAAATAATTCTTTGGTCAAATTGAGTACTCTAAAACAGTGGTTCCTAAACATTTTTTCTCTTTGGCCACATTTTCGGAATGAAAATTTGCTTGTGCCTCACTAAATTTTATGTGATAAATACATTTAAAAATGAAAAACAGAGAGACAGTTAAAGGGAGATAACTGCGGATTCCAAGTCAGAAAATTCTCATTGATAACTCTCTGTTCCAATTTGCTGACCCAAGTTACTATATTCTTAATACTTGGTATAATGCAAAAATGTCACAATGTTAAAATCAGTCAATAATTATTTATAACAATTTATACTGGGACTAATGCAGGCAATTACAAGTAATCCATAATAATATTTAAATTTTGCAATCATATTTATTTTTGGCATATGAATTTTTTAAAATTGTTTCTAAATCTTTGGTTGTCTTTCAATCATTCCACCTCACATGCTATCCTATTCTAACACATATATGAACCATGCCGCACTGTTTGAGAACCACTAATCTAAAAGATGCACCAAGTTTTTGCATTGGAACTATTCATAAATAGTTCTGTAATTTCCAATATCAGATGCCATGGAACACTTACAGTATGTTCTTTGGACTGTGTCCAGCAGAAGGTATTGTTCAGATAGCGTTATCTTCTCTTGACCAATTGCATAGTTGGAGAAGAGGCAGATTGAGAATGGTGGCGCTAGTAGATAATCTACATAGCAGCACTATTAGCCAATCAGGATCCACCTTGAGGTAAGCTGGTAGCAGGAGCTGGCAATGTAAGCTCAGTGTTTAGAAGACCTTAGAGCTGACAACTTGGATAGAAGAATCTATGCTAGAGGAATTGGTAGCAGAGCAAACAAGATGGCATGCAACATGAAGACTCCACCACAGTTCAGAAGGGAGAAAAAAGATTATGAGACCAGGAGAAAGGATTTAGAACTGTGGACTATGTATACAGATTTGCCAAAGGAGAAGTGAGTTAATTGCAGTTCAGTTGAGTTTGACGGGAAGAGCAAGACTGGGATCATCAGAGTTGGCCATTTCAGAAATAAGCACAGAAATGGGATACCAGCTGCTGATTGAGAAGCTTGATAGAGTTTTCGTTGGGATAAGAATTGGAAATTCTTTAATGCTTATTTGGCATTGGAAGAATTGTGAAATCTGTTATGGCTGCAGACACTTTGAAAGAAATATTAAATCTCAGTAGATACTCACCTATTGTGAGATACTCTGTTGATAGTAAATGCCTTGTTGAGTCTATGTACTCCACAAAACTAGTTCAAGATAAAAGACTCAGGATCGATATATCTGTCCTTAAGGACATGATTGAGCAAAAGGAGATCGATGTAGTATCCTGAGTCCAGTGAGACCGCCAAACAGAAGTGAAAGCTATATTGCTTATTTAAAAAAAGACCATGCAAGATGAGATGCTTAACCAATTCAGAGTTGATTACAGCCTCTAGTACTTTGCCAAAAAGAAGTAAAAGTCTAATAGGTTGATAGGTAGAAATATCAGGCCATTCCTCTGAGTTCTTAAAAACAGGATCTACAGATGAGGATTTCCAACAAGCAGCAAAGCACAATGTACAGTTTAGAGAGAACAGGAGCCAGTTTGGGAGCACATTTCTTAAGGACTATTGCAGGGATGCCATCAAGTATACATGCTTTGAAGGGATCTAGTTTAGAGATGACAACAGAAAACATGGGCGGAATTATATACATATCACTCAATAGGGACTCCGTTCTAAGTGGAAAGTCAGGCAAAGATACTCCAGATGAGTGATGGATAGAATTTGAAGAGAATTTACTAGCAAAACATCCTGTTTTACCAATTGAAAAAAAATTACCACCAAATTGAGTGAAGAGAGAAGATTTACTTTTATCTAACACATTATTACAGCAGCCATGAGAGCCAAACATGTTTGAAGCTCTGAGGCATTCCATTCTATCAAAGAAAGGCTCGTCTTCTTTCAGGATGTGTTTACAAGTGTTACAAGAAGACACAAATAGGCTTCTGCTGTGATCAGAACTATCATGTTGAAACACCTGGGAAAATGTGGACCTGTGGGCTAAAGTGGCAGAACAGGTTTTCAAAGTGTTTACTCATCTGCACTCTTTTCTCACAACCATCATGACATAGCAGTGATTGAAAATGCAGGGACAAATAGCTTCATGCCTAAATGTTAGGGCTAAACAAATATTGGCAACTGCAGGTGAAATTCAATCTCCATTGATCAATTTTATTTTCGTTTCTGAAAAAATACAAAGTCATAATAGTATTTGAAAATGTTAGTCTGGCACATGGCCATCTGGGAGTCAGTGAAGATCAAACTTGTTACATTTGTAATACTCTGAGACTGTGACAATGGCAAAGCACTTTATGTAATGAAATGTTTGTAACCTTGGATTTCATTCTTCATTTTCAAACCATTTGCTTGTGTGTTTTTTGTTTTTTCTTTCTTGAAATCGTCTGCACTACTTTTGAGAATGTAAGCCTATACTTGTGTGTCTTATATGGTTTGGTTCCAGGTAATGTTGTGTGGGCTGACAGTATCAGTGCTGCACGTGCCTTGACTAAACTGAGCATTAGTCAGGAGAGTCTGGTATCTGCAGGCCTTGGCCAATCACTGCCTGATGTTAGCCAAAAGAATCTTGGGAAGGAAACACAAACAAAAGAAGACATGGATGAAAATAGCAATACTTCAATTGTTTCTTCAGGTAAGTAAGGGCATGTGGCATTGCCAATTTGGGGTAGGGATTGACGGTGAGGCATGTAATTGTCAAGTATTATGGCTTTCAATAAGCAGAATTTATAGATCTGCTTTTGTTGGGTAGAAGATTTATTGCTAGCAAATCAAAAAAAAATCTAGACATTGATCATTGTAGCTGAATCAGTGTTGAATAATGTGGATATATCTACATATTTGCCTTCTTTTGTGCACATATCTACCTATTTGCCTTTTATGTTTACGTGTGTATGCATGGTGGGCGGGGATGCGTATATGTAGGTGTATATGTGGTTGTGCACGTGTGTCTGCATTTGTATGTGCGGGGGTGTATGTGATTGCATGGGTGTGTGTATATAGACGTGTGTGTATGTGCATGTATATGATATATATGGAAAGATATTTGTCTATCTAAGGAACCTTCCTTCCCATGTAAAACAGCCATTATATTTATCTCCTTGCAGCTGCCTCTCGGGGGGATGGAAACAGTTTTTCCTTGGAGGTCGAGGGTGAGGCTACCAGTTCCGAACCTGTGGAAATGAACGAACAACCGGCTGACCCCAAAAGTGATGGAGAATTATCAAGCTCAGAAGATGAAGCTGACACGGTGAGTGTGTGTGTGTGTGCGTGTGATGTTTCCTACTCTGCTCTTTTTCTTTGCTCCACCCCCAACCTTGGCTTTCTTTTATCAGGCTTTTTATTTGTTTTTTTTCTAAAATTCTTTTGAGGCCACAGAAGACAAATACATCCTTGATATTTAATCCAAACATGGTCTGGAGTCCATTTTATTCGTGACAGTATGACAGGAAATTCTTGCGAATCACTTACATGATATCGGACTTGTCCTGACCTAGCATTCATCACTTTTTTCACTACTGTAACACAGCTAAGATGGCATGTGCCTTTTCTATCAATATTTGCATGGCAATTGCTCTGATGAGCTTTCCTCTTTGGTACCTCCACTCCATGAATTTATGCATCATACTAGAGTGGCAGTTATGTCTCATCCTTCTACTGTTAAAATTTCTAGGTGTAGCTGATAGTTCTATTTTAATTGGTTTTTGTCACAATTCTCGACAGCTGTTTGAATGCAACATGAAGCACCATCTTCTGTCTCTTTGAATCTTGTTCTTTTGATTGTCCTTTCTAATCAAGTTTTTTCAGTTTTCAGGAGCCTCTTTCATCTTATTGTCTTCTTTGGGGTGAAATGATTTAAAAAAAATAAAGGCACTGATATTATGAGTGATCTCTCAATTTCCTGTCAATTTTACTTAATGCTTTAACACTTTTGGGATCTTCTAAGAATGAGTCAGCTGTGACTGATGATGTTAAGGATCAACATTGGTCTGTTGATCCAAGAATTAATTCTAGTCAGAATTAATTAATTTTTCAGTCTTAATAATTAATTTAAAAATTCTTCTCTCTTACTTAAATTTGTCTTGTTTTTATTTTATTTTTTTTAATTATAAATTAATTCAGGTCATCAAAATCTCTGGTATTGATAGCACAGGAATGAAGGATATGTGATCTCTTTGTGAGATTTGAAGTCTAATTGATTTTGCCTTGAGAAATCCCGGTAAAAGCCCAGCTGCTTTAAGCATATGGACATAATGGCTTTTTGCAGAAGACTAAATCTAAGTCAGAACTCATCAATCAATTTCATGACGGTTATTGGTGACATTTGACTTCTGTTTGGTTGTCACACTAGTAGTTTTAGTAGTAACATTATTTCTTAAAATTCTCTATTAGTTTAAGCATCCTCAACAATTTGAGGCATACAACATGTAGCATAATTGGCCATGGTTAACTGCTATTGGCAGAACTGCCCAACAAACAGAATTGATAAAGTTTGCAATAAAGAATAACAAAAGAAAGAAAAGAGCATGATAAAAATAATATTAAGCCAGCAAACAACATATGAAAGGCAAAGCATCAGTAATATGGCAAGAAAGTTCACAAACTAAGAATTGGTGTTGGCAAACAAAAGGAGCTACAGACAAGTGATCGCAATGTTCTGGCTTCAAGACAAGAAGAGAACTGAACTAAGTTGGGTGAGACTGAGAAGTGGCAAAATCTTATTGGCTAGAAAGAAATCCCAGCCTGCATCTGTAGGTTTTGTTGATAAATTTGAGGAGGGAAATGCTTTTCCAGCCATTCCCATGCCAATTGGAACCAACAGAGGCAGGCTGAGAAATTCTCAGCCAGAACAAGTCAGTTCCAAAACAAATCCTGATGTTGGGTTCCTTGGTTGGACCGTGGACATTTTACGATGCTTTTGTGCATGTATATGTGTATACATGTATCTGGGTGCATGTACACATACACACACACACACACTAACTTGTTAAGCCCTTTTAATGAAAATTTTTTTTCTAGTACATTCTATTTATTTTTGCTATTGGCTCATCATTTATTTCTTCCTTTCCTTTCTTTCACTTTCTCTCTTCCCTTAATTTTAAAAAAGTTTTATATATTTCTGATTTTTTAATTTTTTCTTTCTTCCTTTTTTTTAAAAAATTATTTTTTCCTTTTTTTTATCCTTCTTTTCAAAAATTATCTTTTCTTTTTTTTTAAAAATTATTTTTTCCTTTTTTTTTTAAAAATTATTTTTTCCTTTTTTTTTTAAAAATTATTTTTTCCTTTTTTTTTTTAAAATTATTTTTTCCTTTTTTTTTTAAAAATTATTTTTTCCTTTTTTTTTTAAAAATTATTTTTTCCTTTTTTTTTTAAAAATTATTTTTTCCTTTTTTTTTTAAAAATTATTTTTTCCTTTTTTTTTTAAAAATTATTTTTTCCTTTTTTTTTTAAAAATTATTTTTTCCTTTTTTTTTAAAATTATTTTTTCCTTTTTCTCTCTCTTTTGTTTTCCTTTCTCCTTTTTATCCCAGTATATCTGCCTGGATGGATTGATTCCATTAAACTTCCAGCCTGAAGAGATGAATATAACAATATTCATGAAATAATTTATAACTGATATGGATTTATAATGTGTTTTCTTAATTTTTCATTATTCTGTGCTATATTGAGTCTAATTTGTTACCTCTTCATCACCGAGGCCCGTTGGTCCAGTGGATATGATGTTTGCGTTGTATTATAACGGTCCGGGTGTGATTCTTGGTAGTGGATTGTTGATTGTTCATGAGTCCCAAAATAGGACGAAATGGTCATCCAGTGCTTTCTGCATTCCGTTGAGGATTCTTCTAGACTTGGTGAATTACTTTAATATGTACAAATAGAGTGGACATTGAGGTCAACACCCGGAGGTGATAGCCTGTTTCATGATTAAACCCCATTTAATTAGCTGTCTAACTGGTATCTTTGTGAAAAATGTTTATCCGTTAGACATTGTTCAATTGGTTATTCGGGATAAGACTGACAGGTTTAATAAAATTAAGCCTGCTATGGTTGGTAAATGTCCGGTCTATCTCCGTTTACCATAGTTGGGTAGGATTAGCAAGTCCTTTGCCAAGCAGATTTCATGTAGTTCACATAAATGTTATTTTGCAGCGAACGTCTGTGTTGTTTTTCAAACCAGGTCTGTCCTTTCATCTGTGTGTAAAGATGTTCTACCCCCCCCCCCACCATATTAATTCTGTTATTTATTATTTCAAATGTAGTTGTGGATGCGACTACATAGGTAGAACGACACAGCGTTTGGAGCCTAGAATTAAGCAGCACGTGTCTGCGAAAATATTGAATAAAAATTTTTCGGCAGGTGATTCCATTCGGAATACGTATGGGTCGTTGATTGCGGATCATTTTATAAATAATCCTACTTGTGCGTTGGATTTCAGTGTGACCTGGTTTTCTGTTTTGGCCAGGGCACAAGTCTGCTTCATTGGTGAAGGATTTCTCACAAAGATGATTATCCAGGGAGTGGAAGAGGTGGTAATCGGATGGTGCAAGGTCAGGTGAATAAGGTGAATGGCACAGTCTCCCACCCAATTTGCTGTATAGAATCCCTGACCACTTGTGTAACATGCGGCCTGGCATTGTCATGGAGGAAAAGCACACCTTTGCGATTCACCAGTGCTGGCTCCTTCTGGCGCAATGCCTGTTGCACACGTTTCAATTGCTGCGAGTATAGGTCTCTAGTGACCGTTTGGCCTGTTGGTAGCAGTTCATAATGAACCACTTGACAACCTGTCCACCAGACACAAAGCATAATCTTGTGTGGGTGCATAGGCGGTCTTGCGGTGTGAGGGACAGCATCCTGAGGAGACAACCAATGTCTGGAACGCTTGGGAGTTTCGTACAGAACCCACTTTTCATCACTGGTAAGCACTCGATTGAATAAGGTACGGTGGCGAGAAAGCAGTGATACGCAGGCTACCACTTGTTGTCCCTTGTGGACCTCCAACAGCGTTTGCGGAACCCACTTGCTCAGTTTGTACGTCTTACCTAGGTGGTGCATGTGAAGTCTAACTGTTTCATCGGAAATGTTGAACTGTCTTGCAAGTTCACCACACGTTAGACTACTGTCCTCTTCAATGGCCGCCTTCAGGACTCCGTCATTCAAGACCAGTGGTCGTCCACTGCGAGGCTCATCATGGAGAGACAAATCTCCCGACTTGAATTTTCGAAACTAACGCCTTGCAGTACGTTCATCCACAGCACTATCCCCAAACGCTTGACATATGTGGCGACTTGATGCTGATAAGCCCACTTTGAAGTCGTAAAGCAAACAGCCTCGAAGGAGATCTCTAGACTCTTCCATCCTTCTCACAGCTGTCCGGCTTATAACTGATGGCCGGGCACGGTGCGCGTGTTTTTTATAACGTCTGATGTTCCTACTTACGGCTGTCCGAATTTCAAAACAATTGCTACACGCATTTCGTATATATTTCAACTTCATTCAATGACTAATCAAAAAACGGACAGAACTCTTTTGGTTACCTTGTATTATGAATGTTTATTATTTTTCACACATATAATAGTTGGGATATAATATGCAAGTGTTTGTTTATATACATGGATTGATATAAGAAAGTGTATTGAAAATAAATACTGAATTTGCTATTAAATGTCATAAAAATAGGAAAACACTCCTAGCCCAATAACCTTTTGTCTAACGTCAATGAAATTTGCCACTGCACTCAGCAGGGGTCCAAGGTACTATATGCTCCTAAATTGGTTGCAGTATCATTTAAGTTGTAACTCAGGAACACACATACACATACATGATTAGATTTTTAGTTTTATATAGATAGATAAGCAGTCTTGAGAGAAAATAAAGAAAAGATAAAAACAGTGCTGGGGGAGAGAAAGGGAATTTGAAATTTGATTCCCTGAAAGTTATGGGACATTCACAATAGTGTGTGTACATGGTGGGGTAGTGGAAATTTTTAGAAGCATCTGTTAAATTTTCAGATGACCACCTTCTATGTACTGTGTCCCTCCCGAACATTGACAATCATGACACTCCACAATTTCCTGTACTTCTTAGCTCTTAATAATCTTTATCATTTTGTTTTCTCTTCTAAACCTTGCTTCACCATCAATTTACTCAAATTCTCTAGGTAGGTTATGCATTTTTTCCCTCTTGCCTTCAATCTGTCTTGTGAGTATCAAATTTTCCAAGCCATCTTTGTGCTCTAGACATGTCAACTGTTTCTTCCTGATGTTAAGTATAAGTGTCCTTTTGTTCCTATTTGCTTTAAAACTTTGTCGTTACTCACATATTCTGCTCATGGAATTCTCAGCATCCTTCTGTAGAACCACATTTCTGTTGCTTCAAATTTGTTCTTCATCTGTGAGGAGATTGTTCAGCATTCACTGTCATATAGGAGGACTGATATTATATAACAGTTCAGTACTCTTTGTTTTTAACAATATTTTTCTCTTTCTTAATACTTTGCTCAGCTTTTGAAAGACATCTTTCACTATGCACCTTTGGATTTCTGTATGTAAAAATTGTCTAAATGAGTGTTTGTTTCAAATGCTTTCATCTAATCTATTTGCCATTTTCAAGGATTTTGGTTGTGATGTTGTAAATGGTTTGTAAGTTGCTGAATGGTAGACATTTTGAATTCACAAATACGCTAGCATGCACTCATTTAAGCCAGCACGAACATGTACCAGTCTCAATACGCAGTATGAACACGAACGTGATAAATGCACCTCTAGCTGCAAAAAGAGACTAAATAATAAGCGAGACCTTTATCATAAACAACAAAACAAAAAAGAAAATCACCTTTAACGACATCGGCTATGAACACATCCATAATATACGTGGCATGGCTTCTCTCTGTCTTTTCTACAAATATTTTCATGGTAACTGCTCTGATGAGCTATTTTTCCCCTGGTGTTTTGACTACATGAATTTAAGTGTGCTACTAGATTGGCATTTAGGTCCCACCCTCTTACTGTTTAAATAGTTAAATGAAACTGTCACTTCTACTCCAACAGTTTCTTTTCTCGCACTTCCCGCTTGTGGAACTCTATTCCATTTACTTGCTTCCCTTCAAAAATTTAAATGCAACGTCAATCGCCATCTTCTATTTCTTGAATCCTGTTCATCTTTTTTCCTTTCCTGTCTATACACAATTTTTTTTTTTTTTTCTCACTTTCACTCCCTGTAACCCCCAACATACTAGTGACATTGCCACCTTACTTGGGGTGAAATGCTTAAAAAAAAAAAAACAAAGTACTGGCTGTATTTGAGGATTAAAGCAACTTTGTGATGTCGGGTACATCAATTTATTTTTCAGGTTTCATATTTTTACATTCAGTGTCTAACATACTATCATATTTCTTAATTGGCTTTCAACAATTTTTGTTTTTAGTATGTACTAAGGTGGTTATTTATGAAAATAATTCCCCAAATTTTTAAAACTACCCCCCCCCCCTTAATCAGCCACAATTCTCTTCTGTTCATTATTGTCACTTTAAAACTAATTACCATTATTCCTTTGTACAGGAACAAAGTGGAGAGAAAAAAGACAAATCTGGTGGTGTTGGAGTGACAGCATCTACAAAATCCACGGCTGTCATAGATTCGAATCCCAAAGACATTCAGTGGCCCCCAGGGAAATGGCGCCTTGGTAAAAGCTATTGTCATGCCACTCACCTCTTCATGCGTTATGCCACAAAAGGTTAGTTACCATCTTTCTTTAGGTTGGCACTTAAATTGTTCAACCACAATTGGATCAATCAATTGATCCAGCACATTTTTTTTGTTTTTTAGTCAAGGCTGTTAGATTACAAGATAACACTTTCACTTTTGACTATTAAACTAGTTTATGTGGCAGATACTCAAGTTGCTAGCGATTTTGTTATACTCTAGTAGATTTGTTTTTTTTCTACTGGTTTCCACTGAAGTCATGCTAATGCTAATAGCCGTTTCCTTATAAGGAAACATTTGGCATTCAAAGCCTTTTTCTTAAAATAGATTTCTCAAGTCTACTTACTGTTGTCACTCTTGTATTGATAGGAAATTCCTTCCTAACTTTTTTGTTTGAAGTCCTGTGGAAATCAGCATCTTGATTATGTCATTATTTTCTCGTTGCATTACTTCTACTATCCATTTAAGGTGTTGCTACTGTTGGAAGTCTTCACATGATGTGGTTTCTATTATTTAGTACAGTTCTTTGTGATTTTATGGCACCAGTCAATATGGTTTGAAGAAGGATGGTCCTCTCTAAGACCTACAAGATTCATTTGCTCAAAGCCACCTTTAACCATTGCTCTGAGAAAGTAATTATATACAGTTGACATTTTAGATATTTCTAAATGGCTTTGATGCAATGCATGACATCCACATGAAAGTCTCTATCTGATGCAGCTATTTAAGTACATGGTTTGAGTTTTTAGGTTAATGTTTTGGCTTTGTAGCAACTTGTGGTATTGTGTGAGATGACTACTAGCACAGCCTATTTTATGTTCAGTTTCCTTATCTATTATACTAAATTTGTTAAAACTGATCCACACGTCAAGATATTTGAAGGGTTTACTATTAATTCAACATTCTGAATTTTTATGATTGATTCAGCGTACATGCTGTCATTACTTTCATTCCAATTCCAAATTATAATTTTTGTTTTGGAAAGGTTTATCTTGAATCTTATTTCTTGGAATACTTGGTAGAGGATGTTGATTTTTTTTTTTTATTTTATTTTATTTTTTCTGTTCAAGATACTTATCTCAAATATGAATACTTATGTCATCAACTTATCTCTCACACATCATCAGTATACTGGCCTCAGGGGGGAAAGCAAAAACATCACTTTTTATTAGTAGATTCTTTAGAGGGCTGTGGTATGGACAGCTCACCAGGGTCAGTTGTGTATTGCTTTCCTCTGTCTCTCTTACCTTCAATCTGTCCCTGCGAGTATCAAATTTTCCCATCCTCATTGTGTCCCCAGAAACCTCAGCTGTCTC
The DNA here is from genome assembly GCA_964036315.1 of Acanthosepion esculentum. Lineage (NCBI taxonomy): Eukaryota > Metazoa > Mollusca > Cephalopoda > Sepiida > Sepiidae > Acanthosepion > Acanthosepion esculentum. The sequence continues at coordinate 3,956,767 of OZ038517.1, read as the reverse complement.
TTCCTGATCTTAAGTATAAAGTCCTTTTTGTTGCCATTGTCTCAAGAAGTTTGTCATTGCTCACATGTTTGGTCCATGGTATTCTCAGCATCCTTCTGTAGAACAACATTTCTTTTGCTTCAAGTCTCTTCTTTATCTGTGAGGAGATTGTTCAGCATTCACTGTCATAAAGAAGTAAATTCAGGTGAAAGACAAAATCATCAGCATTGTATATGTTTGTGATTCTACGAATTTAAAAAGTATATTTGGGAAATTTACTGCTGATAGAAAAAAAATCAGCACAGCTGGCACAGGCAGCAATGAGAATTTGAAATGATTATATCGTCAAGTTGTTCTATTTTTTACAGAGCCTCTGGTGTTTCTATTGCGTTTAAAAGTTGGAATCATTTCTGAATGAAACGTGTCTTTGTCATTGTATTTGCTATAGGCTTTTGTCAATTCAAAATGGAAGTGACTTGCTTTCTCACCATTTCTAATGAAATTCTCTGAATTTGAAAATCTTTCAAAGGTGTTAAAAATGACGACAAAACTGAGTGATGATGGATTGGTGGATGAGAGTTGTTGTTGTTTTTTTGTTGTTTTTTTTTACAATGCTGTTCACCCTGTACAAGGCCCGAGAGCCACTCGATGTAGAGAGTAAGAGGCCCAGTGAATGAAGTAAACAATTAATCCTAGACTTGAACAGCTTAATATTGTAGTGGTCATGGGAGCATCCTCTTGAGAGTCGGTTCCACAAAGCAGCAGTTTGGGAGAAGTCGCTCAAGTGGAACTTGCATCTTTCACATGGAATATGAAAGAGAATGGGGGGTAGTTCACTACAATGCTCAAAGCATGTTGGGTCTTGGCTGTGAACGGTTAGAACGGCTGGAACTAAGGAATGTAGTTTGTCTGAACACTCTCCATGGAAATAGCAATAGAGCTGCAAGATGCTTGTGACGTTTCGTCTGAGAAAGGGGATGCAGGGTAGAAAATAATTTATCACTCACAAGGAAAGTGAAGACTGGGCAGCTCCTCCCATGTATGTCAACAGTACTACATCTTTGGTCTGATCTGTCTCTTGTAGAGGATACCAGGGGGAGTCAGGTACTTACTGGAGTGGTACAGGGAATCGACCATTTTCTCAGCATCTTAGCGATTCATTGAAATGTACGAGTTCTGGGGGTCTGGAATGAGTTAAAGTCCCAATAGTCATTCGAAGCATTGGGGGTCTTCCTGAGGGGAACATCCATTCATCGTGATTGGTGATTTGTTGTGAAGAATTTCTTTGATTCTTTTCTGCTTTTAAGAAAATCACTGTTGCATATTTTAGTTGCTAGATTGGAAGGAACAAAAATCTCTGCCTTTCCCCATTCAGAGAGATTATTGCATGGATTATTGCATGGATTTTGTCTTTGCTTTACCTTCTTTTGTAACATAAGTTTATTTTCAACGACTATTTCAACTTTTTATCGGAAACTATGGCATTTAAAAAATGCTGTGTTAAAAACTAAAGAAAGCTTTGACCAATAGATTTCTTTAGGATTTTTATGCAATCTGATTTTGAATACTTGTTTTATTTACATTATTCGGACTGTTATCCGCATCTTCATTGCCATATTCACAACGTTTCAGCTGTTGCATGCTCCGGCCTTATTCAGGTGATTGGATCTTTGAGATGAGGTATTATGATTACTTGCATCATTTACACTATTCAGACTGTTATCCTCATCTTCATTTCCATATTCATAACATTTCAGCTGTTGTAGCCCTTATTCAGGTGACTGGAATTTTGAACTGAACCCTTTATTTCACCCACCGGAGTAGATTGTTCTAGTTCCACATGCCATGCCTCTTCTGGATGTCTCAGTTATTTCCCTTTAACTCAACTCTCCAAGTTTTGGTTCACCACTACTGTGGTCTGGTATTGAACTCCCAACCCTTTAAGTCTAGTCACTGGATCTAGCCAATGTCTTTATCCACTGGGCCATGTGGAAACATTGTGAATATGGCAATGAAGATGAGGATAACAGTTTGAATAATATAAGTAATGCAAGTAATCATAATACCTCACCTAAGAAATATAGACAGATAATGGCTTTGAATATTCCACAAGGAAATTGAATGCCTGAAATTCTGACTTTGGAATCGGTTAATAACGCATTCACCAAACTTTAATTTGGGGAAATATTTGAATAATTTAATTTTTCTCGTGTGTCTATATGCGTACATGTATATATATAATTATCCAACTTCTGTATGTCTGTCACCATAAGACAACAAGAATGGCACATCATAGTACAGTTTGTGTTAGAAATATTTAAATTATTAAGAAATGTTTTTTTTTCCAGGCTTTTAAAATAAAGGCTACAGTTCAATATTCCCTGTAGGTTACCCAGATTGCTGAAGAAGGCTGGAGGACATAACAGTTGAAACATTGTGATAACAACAACAAAAATGAGGACAGTAGTCCAAGTATAAATAATAACAACTCATTAGAGAAATTCAGACAGAAAATACATAGGGCCTAATTGGGTGCGAATGCCACAACACTGATATCAGCCACAAAAAGAAGAAAAAGAAAGAAATTGCTATGTGTAATGAAAGTGGGTAGAGAAAAATGGAGAAAGGTTGTGCAACAAAATGGTTCATATTAATGGCATAATTTTTCTTTGTGTCCAGAAAGTTTATGACAATTTTTTCCTCAAAATTATGCCATTAATATGAGCCATTTTGTTGCACAACCTTTTCTCCATTTTTCCTTCAACTTAAAGATTTCATCTTCCCAGAATTTTGGTGATTTCTCAGCATTAAGATCTCATTAAGGTGTTTTTTTATGCCATCCAAAGAATTAAAATGTTTACCATTGAAATTATTTTGCAAGGTCCTGAATAAATGAAAATCCAAAGGAGTAATGCCTGCTGAATATGGTGGGTAGGGTAACACATCCCAGCCAGGATGTAACAATTTTTGCTGGGTTGCCAAAGAAACATGAGATCTGGTACTATCCTGATGGAAAACACCATCTTTCCTGTTTGCCAATTCTGGGTGTTTTTCTTGAATTACTGCCTTTAATTTGTCCAGTTGTGAGCAGGACTTTCCAGAATTAATTGACTGGTTATTTGGCAGAAGTTCATAGTACAGGGTTCCTTTCCAATCCTACCAGATGCACAGCATTTCTTAGGATGAAGACCTGCATTCAAGGAGGCTGAAGTTGGCTCATGTTGCTTACTCAAGGATCTTTTTCAATGAACGTTATTGTAAACAATCCATTTCTCATCACCTGTCGCAATTTGCTTCAAAAAGGGTGCATTTTCATTGCGTTTTTACAGCAAATCACAGATGAAATGCAATCCAAAAGATTCTTTTCACTCTGATCATGTGATACCTAAACATTTTATCAATTTGTGTATCTAAGCATAACTAAATGCATATGGATAGTGTGGATTTTGATAAATTTAGTGTTTCGTGCCAATTCCTGCGTTGTAATGTGGGTTATTCTCAATCAAAGTCTTGATTTGGTCATCATCTGTAGTGAGGGGTCTGTTTTGAGCGTTCTTCATCAATAAGGCTACAATCATCTACTCTAAACTTAGCAAACCACTTTCGTACAGTTCTGTCAGCTAAAGCACCTTCACCGTACACAGCATATATCTTTTTTTATTGCTTGCAAGGCATTTTCAACTTTACAGTAAAAAAAAAAAAAAATCAAGTGACTAAAATGTCTCTTATATGCTTCTATTTACATAGGGATGAAAATTGACACAAATTAAGTAATTTTAAACTTTCTTTCTCTGAGATAGTTTGAAGTGCACTCTAATTGGAAATGTAAACATATATCTGTCAATAAATTTGATGTGTTCTAACGTGTTAAAACAGGAATGACTAAAAATCAGCTTGAACTTTCTGAACAATGGAATATATATATATATATATATATATATATATATATATATATAAATAAAAAGAAAGAAAGAACAGTAAGATATATAATCCGGTGTTCTTATAGATATTTTTATTTTTACAAAATAGTGCTCAATGTAAATTTATAGAGCATTAATATTATAAATTAACTGATTTAAAATGTTTTTTTCGCTACACAGTAATAAACATGTTTCAAAAATGGAAGCTAAAAGCTTCGAATTTAATTTTGTAATTAAATTAAAAACATTAGTTCCATTTCATCCTCAAGCGAATTTTGGAGCAACTTATTTATTAAATTTACTGAGTTTTAAAGGAACGGCAAAAATTCATAATTCACTGTTTCCAAGGATACAGAGAAATCCACTCATCCAGACAAGGGGTGGAAGCGTGTTCATTTTCATTAACTTTTGTTCTATCAGTTATTAGTTACGTTCGAAAAAGGGGTTATGTTTAGGGATGGGTAGGGATGTATTTTTCAACGAATTCTGACATCTGTTAAATGCATGTCGTCTGGGTATTTTTCTTTTAATTCTCATTGTTAACTGCAAAAAATTCTTACGGCATTTTTCCTATTTGTATACTTAAAGATTTTTTTGGGATGTTTAGGTTAGAATACGTTTTATTTAACTACAATTTTAAAAAAATTTCACTTTTAATTTTTAATAGACTATATATTTTTTTAAAAACAAGTAAATGTATTAGAATTACTTACAGTATGTAAAATTATTTTTTCATATCAAGTATAAGTATGTATATTAGCAGGTCAAATTTTTAAAAATTTTATATATAAATATTATTTAAGTAAAATTTATGACACTGACGGGGGAAAATAGCTAATTTATTTCTCTGATTCAGTAAGCTTTTATTTTTATAAACTTAGTAATATATAGTTTCTCATGTATGTACAAAGGACATGGGTCATTTAATGGCCTACATATTCTAGCTTTTCATATTAATTTCATTTTACTGTAGGTGTTTTATTGGATTCTTTTAAGTGTTTGAAGTACTTTGAGAGGGTGTTAAGGTTAGAATACGTTTTATTTAACTACAATTTTAAAAAACAATTTTAAACTATTTTCACTGTTAATTTTAATAGACTATATTTTTTTATAAAACAAGTAAATGTAATAGAATTACTTACAGTATATAAAATTATTTTTTCACATCAAATATAAGTATGTATATTACCAGGTCGCACTTTTTAATTTTATTTTTATTTTTAAATATTATTTAAAAACCTTCACCACTATAATCAAATCTCATGTGCGGGTGTCGGGTTGTCAGTTTCTGGTCTGTTTGACCCTCATACGTCGAATTTGACAGGAGTTGAGAGTATAGTTTATCAATCCTGTTGCACACTTCTCAAAGAGAACTTGTGCCAAAACTTAGCTACGAAGATGTTCAGTGTATTAGTCTTTGTGGCCAGTGAAAACCATTAAGATTATTGAATAATTCAGTTGCACCTGAAGTCAGTGCTGAAAGCGAATTTCCCAACTCAATGTCGGAGTCGTGTACTGGTACCTTCTTTCTGGGGTAGTACGATGATGTGTTGTGTTCATTTGAAGTCTCTGAATTTTCGGTGTGTTGGCTGTTGTTTCGTTGAAATTTAAGAATGGCTTAGTTTTTTTAATAATTTAATATTCGTCCAAATAGATAATCCAAATAGATGCACGCATTTCCAATATGTGCGGATCATGAGAGATATAAATAGAAAGTGTTGATGCTAAATAAATGAACAGTTTGTCTTTGATTTATTATACATAGGTATAATGGGTCACAATGCAAAATGTGGTTCTTGCTGTGGGTTGTGGTTGAAAAATGCTGGTCTAGATAGATGAAATGTCTAGCAGTAAGAATTAAAGTGTGTCATTCAAAATTTTCAAGTGTAGTAGAACTCCAAACTGTAGAATGTTAAATGTGTAACATAAGCAGGTCTGTATTCAGTTGTGTTTTAGCCTTCAACACTTGGATTTCTTCACTGCTTTCGACTCTGATCCATGTGGCACGAATTATTGGAACCAACTGTAGCTTTTCTTTGAACATTTCTTTCGTCAAACTACTTTTGTGTTTTTGAAATTGATGACCATTCACTTTGTGTCCTTGAAACTTCTTAGCAAAATCCTGGCATTTTTTTTTTTACACATATAAAATATCAAGTGGTATCAAGGGAGTAGACTGTTCTTGTTTCACTGCTCATGTTTAGGGATATGTTGTCTAATTTTTATTTAAAAAAAAAAAAAAAAAAAACAACTGGCGGGGGGGGGGGCTGTCGGTGGAAACAGGGTGAGCAATAACTGAGCATTACTAAAAATAAGAACTAGACAAGATATCCCTAGACATGAGCAGTGAAATGAGAACAGTCTACCTCCGTAGATTAAATAAAGTGTTCAGTTCAGAATTCTCTGTAGGTTACCAAGACATATCTAGATTCAAGAAAAGATTGGAAATAGTGAGAAATATCATATTAAATGCCAGGAGGGAAAGAATTCTTAAAATATATTAAGAGTGACCCATGTCCATGCTTTCCACTGATCTGTCAATGATTGCCTCATTTTGCATTCTCGATCTCATCTACACATCCCAATGTGTAGCTAGCAATACGAATGGATAGCACAGAAAACAAGAGTGACAGACAAGTTTGTTTCTCGCCAAGAGCAGACCAAAGCTAATCCCATTTCCAAGCTTGGCTTGATATAGACCAGATCCCGGATATACCCTACTTCCATTTTTGTTGCCACTTGATCTCCAAAAAAACTCTTATCCACTCCTTTACAACCTGTTTCCTTCAGTCAAAATGGATGCCACTTAGGAAAGTAGACTTGAAAAAGGCCCAGAAACACTTGAGATCGAGATAAAACTACATTTTCTTTTTCTCTGTCGGTGTGTGTTCTTTATATCACTTATTGTCTCTTGTTTGTTTTTTTTATTGTCTTTTGTTAACTTTCTCTTTCACTTTCCTTGAGCTTAGCTGATCGAAAATTACCTGGAGCTGAAAAGAGGAGTCAGTATTACATGAAATATGGAAACCCAAATTATGGGGGTGAGTGTTTAAATTATTTTCTTCATCTTTTTGTTTCCTTTTATCATCACGTTCTAGGCCACCATACATGCAGCATCCATTTCTGTAAGAAATCAGATTAAAGAAATGAATACCAACAAGAATTCAACTATATTCTCTTTTTCAATTTAAGTAAATTTCTGAAAGAAAAAAAAAAGTCCTTCCACTTCATCAATGGTGGAGGAGCTTTAATAAATGGTGCACATGTATAAACAAAGAAAACTTCTTTCTAAACGGGTGAATGAGACTGGAATAAAAAATAAAGGTTGAAGGACTTAAATGTAGATATTTCTATTATTTATCTCTAAATGGGAAAAACATTAGGATCTGATTGGAAGAATGAATATGGCTTTAATAAACAAAGCAAGAAAATTCTAGATTATAAAAACCAAATAAAGGTTGAAGGACTTAAATGTAGATATTTCTATTATTTATCTCTAAATGGGAAAAACATTAGGATCTGATTGGAAGAATGAATATGGCTTTAATAAACAAAGCAAGAAAATTCTAGATTATAAAAACCAAATAAAGCTTGAAAGACTTAAATGTAGATATTTCTATTATTTATCTGTAAATGGGAAAAACATTAGGATCTGATTGGAAGAATGAATATGGCTTTAATAAACAAAGCAAGAAAATTCTAGATTATAAAAACCAAATAAAGGTTGAAGGACTTAAATGTAGATATTTCTATTATTTATCTCTAAATGGGAAAAACATTAGGATCTGATTGGAAGAATGAATATGGCTTTAATAAACAAAGCAAGAAAATTGTAGATTATAAAAACCAAATAAAGGTTGAAGGACTTAAATGTAGATATTTCTATTATTTATCTCTAAATGGGAAAAACATTAGGATCTGATTGGAAGAATGAATATGGCTTTAATAAACAAAGCAAGAAAATTCTAGATTATAAAAACCAAATAAAGGTTGAAGGACTTAAATGTAGATATTTCTATTATTTATCTCTAAATGGGAAAAACATTAGGATCTGATTGGAAGAATGAATATGGCTTTAATAAACAAAGCAAGAAAATTGTAGATTATAAAAACCAAATAAAGGTTGAAGGACTTAAATGTAGATATTTCTATTATTTATCTCTAAATGGGAAAAACATTAGGATCTGATTGGAAGAATGAATATGGCTTTAATAAACAAAGCAAGAAAATTCTAGATTATAAAAACCAAATAAAGGTTGAAGGACTGAAATGTAGATATTTCTATTATTTATCTCTAAATGGGAAAAACATTAGGATCTGATTGGAAGAATGAATATGGCTTTAATAAACAAAGCAAGAAAATTCTAGATTATAAAAACCAAATAAAAGTTGAAGGACTGAAATGTAGATATTTCTATTATTTATCTCTAAATGGGAAAAACATTAGGATCTGATTGGAAGAATGAATATGGCTTTAATAAACAAAGCAAGAAAATTGTAGATTATAAAAACCAAATAAAGGTTGAAGGACTGAAATGTAGATATTTCTATTATTTATCTCTAAATGGGAAAAACATTAGGATCTGATTGGAAGAATGAATATGGCTTTAATAAACAAAGCAAGAAAATTGTAGATTATAAAAACCAAATAAAGGTTGAAGGACTTAAATGTAGATATTTCTATTATTTATCTCTAAATGGGAAAAACATTAGGATCTGATTGGAAGAATGAATATGGCTTTAATAAACAAAGCAAGAAAATTCTAGATTATAAAAACCAAATAAAGGTTGAAGGACTTAAATGTAGATATTTCTATTATTTATCTCTAAATGGGAAAAACATTAGGATCTGATTGGAAGAATGAATATGGCTTTAATAAACAAAGCAAGAAAATTGTAGATTATAAAAACCAAATAAAGGTTGAAGGACTTAAATGTAGATATTTCTATTATTTATCTCTAAATGGGAAAAACATTAGGATCTGATTGGAAGAATGAATATGGCTTTAATAAACAAAGCAAGAAAATTGTAGATTATAAAAACCAAATAAAGGTTGAAGGACTTAAATGTAGATATTTCTATTATTTATCTCTAAATGGGAAAAACATTAGGATCTGATTGGAAGAATGAATATGGCTTTAATAAACAAAGCAAGAAAATTCTAGATTATAAAAACCAAATAAAGGTTGAAGGACTTAAATGTAGATATTTCTATTATTTATCTCTAAATGGGAAAAACATTAGGATCTGATTGGAAGAATGAATATGGCTTTAATAAACAAAGCAAGAAAATTGTAGATTATAAAAACCAAATAAAGGTTGAAGGACTTAAATGTAGATATTTCTATTATTTATCTCTAAATGGGAAAAACATTAGGATCTGATTGGAAGAATGAATATGGCTTTAATAAACAAAGCAAGAAAATTCTAGATTATAAAAACCAAATAAAGGTTGAAGGACTTAAATGTAGATATTTCTATTATTTATCTCTAAATGGGAAAAACATTAGGATCTGATTGGAAGAATGAATATGGCTTTAATAAACAAAACAAGAAAATTCTAGATTATAAAAACCAAATAAAGGTTGAAGGACTTAAATGTAGATATTTGTATTATTTATCTCTAAATGGGAAAAACATTAGGATCTGATTGGAAGAATGAATATGGCTTTAATAAACAAAGCAAGAAAATTCTAGATTATAAAAACCAAATAAAGGTTGAAGGACTTAAATGTAGATATTTCTATTATTTATCTCTAAATGGGAAAAACATTAGGATCTGATTGGAAGAATGAATATGGCTTTAATAAACAAAGCAAGAAAATTCTAGATTATAAAAACCAAATAAAGGTTGAAGGACTTAAATGTAGATATTTCTATTATTTATCTCTAAATGGGAAAAACATTAGGATCTGATTGGAAGAATGAATATGGCTTTAATAAACAAAGCAAGAAAATTCTAGATTATAAAAACCAAATAAAGGTTGAAGGACTGAAATGTAGATATTTCTATTATTTATCTCTAAATGGGAAAAACATTAGGATCTGATTGGAAGAATGAATATGGCTTTAATAAACAAAGCAAGAAAATTCTAGATTATAAAAACCAAATAAAGCTTGAAAGACTTAAATGTAGATATTTCTATTATTTATCTGTAAATGGGAAAAACATTAGGATCTGATTGGAAGAATGAATATGGCTTTAATAAACAAAGCAAGAAAATTCTAGATTATAAAAACCAAATAAAGGTTGAAGGACTGAAATGTAGATATTTCTATTATTTATCTCTAAATGGGAAAAACATTAGGATCTGATTGGAAGAATGAATATGGCTTTAATAAACAAAGCAAGAACACTTTTTTTTCTTTCTATCAAATTTTGGTTAAAACAAAATCTTGAATGAACCATTAACAAATTTATTTGTTTAGTTTATAAAAACTAAATTGAAAATATTCGGGAGAATTTAAAACATATTAAACAGAAAATTTATTCCTAATCCAACGTAGATAATTCTAAATATAAGATTGGTAACTGTAAATGAAATTCTTTGACAAAATGAATATATAGAGAACAATTCTAAAAATGTTTTTATAAAGTTCCTATGAGCCTGGAAATGAATTCATTAGAAAATTTTCAGAAAGGCTATAAAACCTTTTGGTCTCCGAATGAAACATACAGTGGAAGACAACAACATCTCAATTACAAACATCCACGAAACCGTTAAACTAAGCTCACCTCCGTGGCAACCTAAAAAACCTGTGGTCAACCTTGATCTCAACAAACTCCCTAAAAATAAAACACACCCATTAACTTATCAAGAAAAACTCTACAACATTCAGGAAAAGTACCCAAATTACTCGCACATTTACACTGATGGTTCCAAAAACAGCAATAGATCTGGATGTGGAGTCATTTCTGGTAAGAAAACAATGGAAAAATGTCTCCCAAATGAAGCTTCCATATTCACCGCTGAAATCTGTGCAATAAATTTGGCTCTTCAGATTGTTGATGCCAGCAACATAAAAAAAATTCATTATTCATTCTGACTCAATCTCTGTCCTACAATCCATAAAAAATACACAACAGAATAACCCTCTTATTGCTGAACAAACTGAACACCTTAACACATAGCAAAAAGGTGATATTCTGCTGGATCCCAAGCCATGTTGGAATCCAGGGAAATGAGAAAGCCGATTCATTAGCCAAAGCTGCTCTCAACATGACACTCGACCAAAACATCAACATCCCATACACTGACCTAAAACATAAAATCAAGACAACAATAACACTAATATGGCAACAACTATGGGACAAAAATACCAACAATAAACAATATCAAATAGCACCAATTCTAAAGGAAAGCCAATTGAATCTTAAAACAAGAAAAGAACAAACCACCACTGCTCGACTACGCATTGGACACACAAGACTGACTCACTCATTCGTACTAAAACAAGAACCTCCTCCTAAATGCTCCTGTGGAAAACAATACACTGTAAAACATATACTAATAGAATGTACAAACCTCACACACATCCGTAGAAAATTCTATAATGCGAAGAACATGAAGAAATTATTTGCAAAAACTGAACCAAAAAATATATTGGATTTTCTAAAAAGAATTGGTCTCTTATCAAGATATATAGACTGATGTATAAACAACATATCCTACCTTTTATCATTTTTTCAAATAAATTGTCCTTATCAAATGGAAATTCTTGACTTAAACAAAATACCTAGGATTATCTTGTAGTGTGCAAGCAAATAAGCTCTAAATGTTCCATACAAAATAGGCATTTAAAATTCATATAAACTGGATTTGGCATTAAATGACCCACAGTGGTTGATATGCCATAAAACCCAAACAAACAAACAATCAGGTAAAATTATTTGAGGTAATTGAAATGTTTAAATAAAAATAAAGTTGTCATTTTTATTAGAATTATAGTAAAATTTATCAAATACGTTTTAATAGTTATTCATTTTTAAACTTTAATGTTTTAACCTTTCAATTTATTTTCGAAACATTATCGAAATGCCGTTTTTATTATGCTACTAACAACTTATAGATTTTCTTCCTTTTTCTGAGATTTTTCTGTGTCACTGTATAGATCAGGTATGAGCAACCTTTTCCAACCAGTGGGCCACATGTGATATGGCTCATCATAAGGTGGGCTGCATTACTAAAAAGATTCAAGGTAATTTTTTGTTGAAGGTGCCTCAGCCATTTTCACCACAGAGGAACATATACTTAAGTGTCTGTCTTAGAAATGGTGAAAAGTTTTCTTTTTTTTTTCTTTTCTTTCAAGAAAGATTTTTCTATAATTAAAAATCAGTCTTGGTATAATATTAACACAGATTGTTTAATATATCTTCTGTTTGTACGTTATTTTTATAGACACAGTTTATTTAAGTAAATGCTCTGTTTTTTAATTAAACAGTATTAATTACATTTACTGGCTTGAGTGTTCAAGAAATTTCATAGAAAATATGTGTTCTCCAACCGGAATTTATAATTCAGACTTTGCTAACCAGACGCTTCTCTGTAGCTGCATGGTACAGCACATCAGGCAAAATGACAGTTTCTGTATAGGAATACAAGTTTGATTTCTGTCGGAGAATGCATATTTTCTACGAAATTTCTTGAACATCCAGGCCGGTAAATGTAATTAATACTGTTTAATTAAAAAAACAGAGCATTTACTTAAATAAACCTTATCTATGAAAATAACATATAAACAGGAAATATTTGATAATTGTCGGATTTAATTCATTTCATAATACATATGACAGCATAATTAACACACTCTGCTTTGGGTGATTCATTTCTAATTTATTCACTTGAAAATACAAAAAAACAGTTAAAAAAATTTCTTCTCCAGAAAAAAAAATCTGAACATTTCTTGTTTCTAAAGCAAAAGATATTTACACGTCTGATCTTCCTTAATAAAAATCGCCAATGGTTTAAAATGATGACATTGTTACCTTCGAGAAAAGTTTAAAAATTCAAGAAAGCTTGTACTTAATCACTGTCTATGTATGTAGTCATGTATGAGTGTGTGTGTGTGTGAGTGAACAAATGAGAACAAAAAGAAAGAAACAAAATTTTAAGAAATGTTTATTTCCCTCATGAAATTAGGCAGGGTTATTCAGAAAGCCAAAACTGGCTACATGTGACCCATGACTGGTATAGCTAATTTTGATAATCCAAAATGTTTTGTTATATTGAAAACCTTTGAACAATTAATTTGAAATGCAGCATACAAGTTTTCAAGCCTAAAAAAATCTTTCCAAAATTAGGGGTCAACTTACAATGCAGGCACAAAAATTGCAAACCATTAACACTGAGTTGTAAACAAGTGGGACGGCACTCTTAACAATTACTTTACATCACTTACCACTTATCTTACCACCAGCGGGCGGCCAGTGGGCTGCCACAAATATATCTTGTGTTTGGTGAACATATTTGGTATATTAACACAGAAATTAATATAAATTACTAAAATAGTAATACAAATTCAGTATTCTATTAATGCTACAACACACATCATGTCCAACAGCTGATACACTAACTGTAAACACTGACCGAAGTACTATTTAACTGGGGCGACCATTCAGATAACTACGGATGGTATGCATCATGTCATCTGCGCAATGTTAGCAATGACAGTTTAATGCTACATATTGGTAATTTAATGAATAGACACATACAGTAATAACACAATGGCTTTGTAATTATGGTGCAACATTATTTTAAAAATTACTTGAAAGTTACCAAATTGCGGTGACGATTAAAAAACCTTAATTCTAAGATACCACGTAAATTAAAAAAACCAACTTTATGGTAACTCATACATACGGTATTTTATAAATTTCAACTGTTCATCTCACTGATGCAAATGGTGGATAAGTGATACTGTGTTTTACAATAACATACGATATGTCATAGTACTATGAAAAAACTACCTGTTATGATGTGCAATCTGCGGTATGAATATTGTATAGGAGTTGATGTTGACTTTAATGTGTTTATCAGTACATGTGAAGAATTTTAAATGTTAACTAAGTTATACCAATACAATACATGGTACCTACCAGTGTGTGTTGTAGTTTGTTTGCTATACAATTGATATAGAAAACTATTACAGTCAGTGTCTCATATATACAAATAAGGTGTGGACTTGTCACAGGTTATCGTATATTGTAGCTTAACTTTATTTAGAGGTCAGCTTAAGTTGTGGGCCACTGGTAGCTTAACGTATATTTGGGGGAAGTCAAGGTAAAGGCCATAACTTAGAATTTTGAGCTAAAAATCTCGAGATGACTTGTACTCCGCAATTTATGGTATTATAGCACCAGTAAAACCTGTGAAAATTTCACTGTTTTTCTGTTTGAATTTTCTGATGAATCATAATTCTTAAATTACTGATTGAATAAAAGCTCCTTGTGAGTTTCACGATTATAAAATATCCATAGAAATTACCCTCTATCATGTCGTTCAATATTTGGGCGAAACAAATTTAACACAAGATTTCAATAAATATCATAAATATGAATGAGGGTTGTTATTTAAAGAAGTAAGAGGGTACAAATGAAAAGATTTCAAATTGACATGTTTTTCATTTCACTGAAGCAAACATTAAATACATGAGCATTATTTCCTCCTCTCTCTTCTCTTTCACTGAAACCAAACTGCATCTCTGATGTCTTTTCTGGCTTTCCTCGCACTCAATTGGAATTGTCCATAATTTATGAAATATTGGCAGGGTGTAATGGTTGTGCTAATCAACTAAGGCATAATCAGAATTATGTTCTGGTATTTGGTGACATATGACTCGAGCGATTTCAAATGCATTTAATTTCATTTAGATATGTAACTATGATGTAAAAAAAAAAACTTTAATGTAATTGGATAATACTTTAGTAATTTAGTAAAGAAAAGCAGAAATCTCAACTTTACATGTAAGGACTGGGGGATATTTTTAGGTGTTGTATTTTTCTCCTCAATCAACAACTGTGTCCACATCATGTTGAAATACCGGTTCCTGTACAATCACTGAAGTTAAGCAACGTTGAGCCTGGTCAGTACATAGATGGGTGACCACTTGGGAATATCAGGTGCTGTAAGCTTAGATGTGCAGGTGGTGTTATGGGTAATGGCTTGGAATTGTTAATTGGAGAGTCAAGTTTAAATTCCCATTGAGTTCATTCTATCGCCTCCTCTTCTCCCCACTATGGGTTAATTAGTAAGACATGTATCGCTAAACCATTATCTCTAAAAAAAAAAAAAAAATTCTTACAATCTAAAAATATTTTCTGACCTTAAATAGTTCTGGATATGACAGTGAACTACATCTGGCAGCAAGGCCTTTGGTTGGCAGATTAGAGTTTTTCAGGAGCTTGAAACCACCTTTTAATTGCTGTTGTTCCTAGGTCCACCCTGACCCGGACTGATAGCACTTGTTAGGGTCCCAGCTATGGGTAAATAGTGAGTCTTCAAACAAAAACAAAACCCTATGAAAGTATAAAAATATATATTTTTTTATAAAAAATAACAACAATACCTATTTATAGTAAAATGACCGCCAATACATTTTATCTATAATTGAAGGCATACAATTGTGTTGAAAATATATTAGTTGAAGGCATACAATTGTGTTGAAAATATATTAGTTGAAGGCATACAATTGTGTTGAAAATATATTAGTTGAAGGCATACAATTGTGTTGAAAATATATTAGTTGAAGGCATACAATTGTGTTGAAAATATATTAGTTGAAGGCATACAATTGTGTTGAAAATATATTAGTTGAAGGCATACAATTGTGTTGAAAATATATTAGTTGAAGGCATACAATTTTTTTCAAATGATGTTGATTTCGGCATTAAATAATACACACAGGTTGATATGGCATTAAACAAAATCAATCAACTTTAGATAACCTGTAAAGGGTTGATAAACCATTAAAAACAAACAAATCACAATCTGTCAACAATTATGTGTTACAAACAGCTTTGCTACACACTGGGGGGGGGTCTGTTTGCTGCTAGTTTCTGTTTGCTAGTTTCTCAAATGGATTATTAGGTTTTTTTTTTTTCACCCATTTTTCTTTCAACATAAAAGCCTGCGTCCTCTCTTGCCTTCTGTTAAGTCCACATAGTTTCCATAGTTTGCTCAAGAAATTTCAATACAATTCTTTATTTTATCCACATGTTGAAGCCTGGAGAGCAACCCCCTCCCCAAATTAAAGCAATAAAGATGAGGATGCTCATTAGAAAGAATCTTTAAATAGAAGTAGGCTTAGACTTAGTCAAAAAATATATTTTCTCTTGCTATGTACGAAAAGAAAGAATCTCATTTGCAAAAAATTGTTTTTTTTTTAATTCTATTACAAAGCCGCTTGATTGCAAATGGCCGATATTGGTGTCGGTGTTTAGAGCAATCATAACTGGATTCATAGGACCCAGAAATAATTTTTCTGCAGAATAAAACAATGTATAGGTTTTTTTTCTTTTGCTTTCATATTCAAAACTTTAATGAAAGCATTTGTAATTTTTTTTCCCAATTTTTTTCTTCAAATTTTTATTATTTAAAAAATATTCTTTTTACAGGAATGAGAGGACTTATCAGTAACTCTCGGTGAGTTGAACACTTTTGTCTTCGTTTCTCTTTTTTTCTTCATTTATGTACCAGGCTTCACCCATTAAAAGGCTTGAGAGTTAATCAAAGTTGAGGTTTAGTTAAAAATGGTAGTGATGAACGATGTGTTTGGTATGAATAAAAGAGGAGGTAGTAGCAAGTGAAGATTATGAGGATAAGGAGGATAGATAACAATTCCCTTAAACTTGAACAGGTTAAGATTGTAGTGTAGAAGGTTATTGTTAAATTGGTTTTGAAGAATAAGGTGTGTGATATGAATGGAAGAGGAGGTGGTAAAAAGTGTAAATTATGAGGATGAGGAGGATAGATAAGGATTGAACTTTGTCTTGAAGAGGTTAATATTGTAGTGTTCAGGGAAGCATTCACACAGGAGTCCATTCCACAAAGTCGCAGTTCTTGGGGGGAAACTGAGTAGCACCTTCTCCTTACATTTAGAATACAGAGGAAATAAGGATTATTTGACGCTTTAGAAGTAGCATGTATCCATCTTCCTCCAGCTATGGGTTAAATAGCAGAGCAAACAGGGCTCTCCTGCTTTAAATTGGTGAACTCTAAATTTGAATCCAGCAGGAATAGAGATGGGCTCACTCAGGCTATTGTGCTCAAGATGCATCACTGCTACTATTGCTGCAGCACACGTGATGCGCCCATGGCTCCAATGGGTTAAAGATCTCATCATGTGACATGTCTATCAAATATTTTTGAAGTGGTCAAAGTAAATCTGTGTCAGCATTTCATTTCAAAATATAAATTCATTATCTTTTATCCATAGTGGTGGTCGGATGAAATTTTCATTTGTCTCGTTAGAAAAACTTAAAAAAAAATAAAATAAAAAGTAAGTTCCTGCCTTTTAACGGTCTCTTCTATCGCACTTCTTGTTTGTGGAACTCTTTGCTCTCTCTCCTTAATAGTGTTGTTTTTTTTTCTCTCTCTCTCTCAGATTCAGTAAACCCTTGCGTCTTAGTGGCTTTATTGCCTTGCTTGGGGTGAAATGGTTAAAAAAAAAAAAATTACCATCTTGCAGCCTCTTTCCCACACTTGTAATATCACAAGGTTCTTCCTACTCGAAGGCTATTTCTATGGCAAATGTTCAGAAGAGCGTTCCATTCTTTACTTCCACCAGTTCAAACTTTTACAGTTAGGATATCACCTAAAATAATGAAAGAATTTTTTAATGTATACTTGTGTGTTTAAATGGCCTTATCTTGAAAAGCTGGTGGCAGAGGAGACCCCATTTTTCTGAGTTTTGTTTTCCACCTGACGGAAGCTAGAACCTATTTCCATGTTGGCTGTACACCTGATGGAGGCTGGAACCTGTGAACAATAACCATAGGTGAGATTAATTAGTTTGAACAGGTGTGTCACTATTAATGGGGGAGTTTTAGCCTTTGAAATAAAATCATAGAAATTCGGACAAAGTCTTTTCATAATTTCTAAAATTTGTTTTACATAACTTTTTTTTTTTTTTTTTTAAATGTCAGAAAGCGTAAAATCCGTTCAGTGAAGAATAAAGACGAGCCAAGCAGTCGGGGTCAAAATGCAGATGGTCATCGGAGGAAGAACTCATCAGGTTTGGATTGTTCAGATGCCTCAGGTAAGAGTCCCGAGAAGAGAGACAGACATGGCTGTGTTTATACTGAAAGAAGAGCATCATTTCACTCGTTTGGATACAAACGAAAAACATTATCACCCATCAATGTTCAATAGTTCCTTTTTATTTCTTCTGACAATTTTGAAAAATATTATCATCCTGTCATTATAAATTTTCTCCAGTTTATCGACATAAAGTTTTGTCTGTTTTGCATTAAACCAAATTATGAACTCTTCTTTTTGATCTGGTCTCTCACCAGCACTTGACCTTTCCACCTATTTTGTGTCTCTTGATGGAGTTGGTCGAAGTGTCCATCAAGATGAGTGTACTTGGTGTCAGGAAACAAAATTAAGTGACCTCGAAATGATAGCAAAATTTATTTACCCCCCCCCCCCCCCAAAACCCCAGAAAACATTGCATTTATTCAGCTTGTGTTACAAGAGAGATAAAAAGCAATTCTGAAAAACATTCTTGGCAATTGATCTTTAATTAAGGGAGAACGACTTGTGGTCACAAAGTGGAGGAGGATTCATTGTCTCTTTCAATCAAATTATAAACGGATCCCTCATTATTTGGCTAAAAAAGGAATAGTGCAACTGATTCTTGTTGGGAATCTGTCTTTAAGAACCAAGAGGATGCAATCTGGTCATAAAGTGAGTGGTCTGTTTTCTATTAAAAACAAATGATAAAATAATCTCATTATTTGGCTATCTCTTCTCTTCTTTAATCCCCAAAAAGTAGGTACTACTACAAAAATTGCGATACCTAAGGTTTAAACGATTTTTTAAAAATGAAAAAGCTTTCTTGAAGTTTTCATTTTAGTTTATATTGAAAGCTAATTGATTTAAAATTTACCATATCCAGTCAGCAAAATACTTTGTGGCATATTTCAAACAAATTATATTGATTGGAATCGATTTATTTTTATTTTTTTATTTATTTTTTTTCATTAAAATTGATAAAATCTGCCATTTTGACACATTTCTAAACAAAAGTTAATTCTTGGTTTTAAAAATCTTGCAAAAATAAAATATACTTTTCTAAAACTTTATTTGAGGGATTTTAGCTGATTTAAAGTATAATTAATCTGTTTTGAAACAAATATTACTTACTTTAAGTTTAAAATATTGGAGAAATTAATTTTTTAACCAACATAAGCAGTGTTTACGTGTTTGACAGATTTAATGTTCTTCTACAGAAACTTTATCTGTAAAACATAATTTAAGAAAATGATGCTTTTCTATATAATTTTTAAGTATTCAGTAATCTTAAAAATTTATGAAAGTATTCACTGTAAACTAATGTTTCACTGAATTTTAGAAATTTCAGCTTTAAATTTAATATGGTTATCGCTCTTATTTTCTGATAATGTTGAGTTTGGTTGACTGTACTTAAAAAAAAGAAGATTGGCATGTTTATACACTAAAAAAAAAAAAATTGAAAACACTTCTAAAAATCTTGGTGTTGATTTCTATTAAGCTTTTCTATTCATGATTAGTAAATAGAGTTTTCATTTAATAACAATATAATCAAAAAATTTATATAGTTTTCATTTAATAACAATATAATCAAAAAATTTATATAGTTTTCATTTAATAACAATATAATCAAAAAATTTATATAGTTTTCATTTAATAACAATATAATCAAAAAATTTATATAGTTTTCATTTAATAACAATATAATCAAAAAATTTATATAGTTTTCATTTAATAACAATATAATCAAAAAATTTATATAGTTTTCATTTAATAACAATATAATCAAAAAGGTGAGAATTTATACGTAATTATCTCCTCATCTTTGTCGTCATATTTATTACAACGTTTCGGCCGTTGTACTCTCCAGCCTTCTTCAGGTGGTTGGAATGTCGAACTGAACCCGTTATTTCGCTCATTGAGGTAGACATTTCTAGTGCCATGTTTTAATGGATGTCAGTTATCCTATTAATTTTTCCCTCTGAAAGTTCTCCACTGCCTTAACCGGGTATTGAACTCACACTCTTTGGGTCCTGTCACTGGATCTAACCAACACCTTTATCCACTGTGCCATGTGTCCTTGAGGACATCTGTGTATGAATTATAAACCTAATGTCTTTAGCAACCATTTTTACCAGTGGAACTAGAACATTCTACCCCAGTGAGCGAAATAAAGGGTTCAGTTTGACATTCCAACCACCTGAAAAAGGCCAGAGTGTACAACGGCTGAAACATTGTAATAAATATGAGGACAATAGTTCGAATAATGTAAATAATGTACATAATACCTCATCTCAGAAATATAGACAGATAATTTTAAAAGATTTAAAACTTAATAAATTTCTGTAATAAAAATGTTTTTTTTTTTTAAATGAAAACAATTGTAAAAATTCATTATTCATCGGAAATTTTTTTTTCTTAAGACAATAGTGTCCTTAATATATCTTATTAATGAAAGGAATTAAAAAAATTTCTAATTAAGTAAAAATTGATGATTTACATTCTTTAAGGAGTTCTGCTTTTAACTAATATATAAAAAAATAATTCAGATCAAAATTTCATAAAATTAAGTAAGTGAGGATAACATGTATAAAAAAAAAAAGGAAAGAAATTCCCAAGATTTTGTAAAAATAAAAAATAAAAAAATATATTTCCAAAATAATTTCATTCATTTGTAAAGAAGTCATGAAAATCTCATTACAATCTGACAATTTCCAAAACAATGTTTTTTTTTTTTACCACAAAAAAGATGCTAAATTTTCCATAGTAATCTTTGGCTGATAGTAGAAAAACAAGAATTTTAACTAAAATTTTAAATGTGTTAGAAAGGATTAAAAAATTTAATAGAATAATTAAAAAATACTTTTGTCTTTCCTCTTGATAATAACATAAACATTTTGATGATAAAATTTTGTTTTTATTAAATTTAGGGCCTTTTTTTCATTGTGATTTGCTCTTTTTTCAGTGAATTAAAAATTAGTGGAAGTACCTACCAAAAATGAATTGTGTGACTGATTCTTGTTGTGAATTGGTCTTTAAGAACCAAGAGAATGCAATCTGGTGTGTGTGTCTGTCTGTGTGTGTGGAGTCTGTTTTCTATTCAAAACAAATGATAAAATGATTGCCTATAATTGGCCTTTATTTCATACGAGGTAAAAGCCGTTTATAAAAAGTACCCTCTCCCACTTTTTCCTTTTTTGTAAGTCTTTAATCTTATATACACCATTTAGTTTAATTAAGAACTGTGTTTTTTTTGTTGTTTTTTTTCCTTGTGTCTATGTGAGGGACAATTTAGTTTTATGAGCAAGTGTATTGATCTTCATGAGGTGATTGAGATTACAACTGAAGTGACCAGACAACCAGTTGTGTTTACCATGACATCCAAATGGTTTTATCTAATTTTTATTTTGGTTGTGTGTCAGATTTATCAGGCTCCGATTCCTGTGGTGAGATTGAACCCGCATCCCGAGTATCTCCACCTCCTGCAAAACAGCGCATGATGAGAATGTACGCTGATGATATTGAAGAGGAGCTCAAAGCCAAAAGGTAGGAATTGTTTTTTGTCTTGCGTCCTGTTTCTGCCACGAATTAGTCAAACCTTTGTGTATTACAAAGTTGACCTTCACGGGGGGTATTACTGATGGCTACATCAGAACACACTTAACTCAAAAGCTAATCGCTTTATCCTACCTTTAGAAATACCCTGTAAATCTGTATGTGTTGGGTAATAAAACAAAAAATGGGGTGAAAATGAATTGGAATTTTAATGAAATGCCTGGTAAAATAAAGAAATTCCGAGTAATTCCATTGACATAGATAAGCAAAGTTCAATTTGTCTTTTTTGAGGAATGTGCATCTCTCACTGCGACTTTGATGATGAAATATGTATTTGCAAGATTCGTTTTTGTAACCAGAACCTACACAACAATATTTCTTAAATGGATTTAATGAATAGTTAAATTGAACTTTGTTTTATCAAGATTGTCTCCCATGTCCAAAGTGGCCAAGGCACACTTCGGCTATACAAGTGGGGCTTCTCTGATGGAAAAAGGGATGCAGGTTCGATTCCAGTTGGGCTTTTGAGTCCTTGTCAATCACACAATTTATAGATTTGACAGATTTTATTCATTTTTTTTTCTAACAATTCATATTTATTTTTGATTTTCTAACAAAATATTTCAATCTGTTCATTGGAAATGATGTATTTTTAGGACTTATCTACAATTTAGTGTAACTGTAAATTTTTATTATTTTCTATGTTAATGTATTAAAAATAATTTCAATTGATTAATGAGTTGACATGTTCACATACATACACAAATAATATATATAATCGTGTGTATGTAATATACACACAAATTATATATATATATATATATATATATATATATATACACACATACACACACACACACACACACACACACACACACATACAAACATACAAATTATATATATATGCAATCCTCAGACACACACAATATATTGTCTGAGGATCACATAAGCGTGAAAGTGAGTGTCATAAACTTGTCTCCATGCAACTAAATATGTTAGCTCTGTCACTGATATTGAACACTTTCCAATAAGCACCGCATATATATAAAATATATATAGAATTATATATATAATCTCAAAATAAAAAGAAAGAACAGTCAGATTTATAATCCACGGTTCTTTAGCATTTATTTTTAAAAAACAGTGCACGATACACAGTAGTGCATAATATAGCATTTTTAAAGTTATTCAGCATTGCTTGAAAATGGAACTGAACTTCAAATTTTAAGTTTAATTTAAGATTTAGGTTTTGATTTCGAAACATGGTAATTTTTGTTTCACGATGAATACATATTTAAAAAAAATAATTATAAGAGATATATAAAGTTTATGACTGTCTATAATCCTATGTTCTTGTGTTATAAATCAATGAACTTTTCAAAAAGTAATGAAAAAGACATTAATTTGTTTTACTTCTTGAAAAAGGTCACCCTGAAACTGAAAATTTGATTTTTATCATATACACAATAAGGGTAAAAAAAAAAAAAAAAATATATTTCAGAAACTTTATTTTTCAATTTGCTAATGATGTAATTGGATAGGACTTAGGTATTTTTTAACAGTTTATGCCTATAGTATAACACAAAATCTTAGAAATAAACCAAAACCAATTCTAGAAGATTCCAGAAAGTCATTTTAGAAATTTCATATTGGAGGTGACATTTAAAACAAAATAAACTGAATTAAACTCCTCTTTATTTTTGAACAAAAGTTCATCAAATTATGATACAGGAAATAAATTATTTTACAAAAAGTCATAACCCTTTTATATACACACACACACACACACACATATATACAGACACATGCATGCATGTGCGGCAAGAATAAAAGCTAAAGTTTAAAATAAGCTAAAAGCTTCAAATATAAAATAAATTGAGGGCTCAATGTCAACAGAAACTCTAAATGGTAATCTTTAGGGGCCTGGTGGATTTAAACTTGTAGGTATTCCACTCTGTAATAAATTGGATGCCCTGCACCAGTGGCTTAAATAGTTTTATTATTGTAGCTTAGTTGGAGTTAATTAAACTAAAAAAGGCATGTAACTTACTAATTATTAAATCCAGATGATAGCCCCAAATTTTTGGCCTATTATATATATATATATATATATATATATATATATATATATATATATATATCTCTCTCTCTCTCTATATATATATATATATATATATATATATATATATATATATATATATATATAATTGCTTAAAAATTGAAGGTCTCATGCCTTTTTCAAAACTAATTTCATAGCTCACTTCAGAGCAAAGGGATTTTCTATTCCTGAAGGCTTTTTTCCTATATGCAATAATAATAATAATAATGCAATTAACCCATTACTGCATAAAGTTTCCTTAAAATATAAGCACTTTTTGCCTTCTCAGCCTTTCTGGCTAATGGCATGCTTAGGTACCCACCCACTTATTTAAAAACTTGGACACTATTCACTAATAGGTTAAATAATTTCTACATCCTAATTTCGTAGAAGTCAATTAAACCACAGAAGGCATGGAATTTACTAATTATTGGATCCAGAGGGTAGATCCAAAATTTTTTGCCTAATTTATAATATATATTCTCCTTTTCACAAGTTTTGCTCATAATGAAAATAAACATTGGAATATATGAAAGTGAAAGATTTTTTTATTTTTTGGAATCTCTCTTAAAGATCTGGAAAGCCAAGTGTGGCTCATCGTATGGGAATTGGCCATTATGGGGGACAAGTGAAAGATGCCCGAGAGCTTCTCTCCCGTTCCGATGGCAGTCACCGACACTTGACCAATGCTGACCATTACCACCAGTACCACAATGTCCATGATGATGATGATGATGATGATGATGTGGAGGAGGAGGAGGAGGAAGAGGAAGAGGATGGTAACTACAGCTCCACCTACAGTACAAAGAGTGATCTGCGTGCCAAACTTGAGCGCAAAAGGATGCAGCTATCATCATCGTCATCTGCATCCTTGTCATCTGCATCTGGCCACTATCCTCGTTTAAAGATAGAGGTCTTGGACTGAGGACTATATACCCCCCTATTCCTTCAACCACCCCATGCCCTCTCCCCACACTTCAACCTCTAAACTTTTTGTCCTCTTCTGACTGCTCCACCCACCTGTCTGCTTCTTTTATATGAATGTCCCTTTCTTGACACACACGCACACACACAATCTCTCTCTCTATCTATATATATATATATATATATATATATACACGTTATTTTTATAGAATCAATGTATTTAAGCAAATAGTCTGTCTTTAATTAAACAGTATTAATTACATTTACCGGCCTGAATGTTTGAGAAATTTTGTAGAAAATATGCATTCTCCGACAGGAATCGAACCTGTATTCCTTTGCAGAAACCATCATTTGGCCTGATGTGCTGTACCATTCAGCTACAGAGAAGCGTCTGGTTAGCAAAGTCTGAATTACTGTTTATAAACACACTATCTTGATGGTTTCCATATAAGAATACAGGTTCGATTCTTGTTGGAGAACGCCTATTTTTTACCAAATTACTTGAACATTCAGACTGGTAAATGTATTTAATAACTGTTTAATTAAAAACAGAGCATTTGCTTAAATAAATTGTATCTATAAAAATAACGTATAAACAGAGAATATATTAAATAATTGTCGAACTTAATACATTGCATATATATATATATATATATATATATATATATATATAATGTTAATCTTTTTTTTTTGTTTTGTTTTGTTAAATTTTTAACCATTTTTCATTTTTCTCCCTGTCTCTCTCTCTCTTATATTTTTTCTCAATATGGTGCCCCCCCCTCTTTAACGTTCTTTAAATGTATGTATGTAGAAAATTTTTTTGCCATCAAATGTAATGGTTTTAAAATTCCTGGAAAAAAAAACAATTCCTGTTACTTTTGTCAAAGAATTTCTCATTTCCTGTTTTTTTTTTTTTTTTTTTTTTTTTTTTTAATAAAATGACACTTTCAATCTCTGGCACATGGAAATGGTCAATTTCTTTTTCGGCCAAAAATAGGGCGCCTGCTGTAGAGCAATGGTTAGCAAGCCAACACTGGGCTGTTACTCATCAGTGCTCAACTGATATGAGCCTTGTGCCAGATTAGGCTTAATATCTACTTTCTTTAGAACAAGCCAAATATAGTAGAACCTGAAAACAAAAATTCTATCATTCACAAAAGATGAAACCCATCTGAAAACTTTTGATTTTACTCTTTTTTTTTTTTTTTTTTTTTTTTGTCTCATTTCAGTTCAATCATTAATGGATCCATGTGTAGTAAGATAACTCATGAAAGGAGTGTCAATGTATTTTGGGAATGTGAATGTCCAGTGGGTGCTCACTCAAGAGTGTTTGATTCGACAGTTGTTTTGCAAGCAATTCTCACTGGTACTCAAACTATTAAGACCTTGTGCCAAACATGAGAATTTGAGTCTCACTCGGTGATCAGCCATTGTAACCTTGTGCCAGATTTGGTTAAGTTTAGCAAATGATATGAAAGTAATGAAATTTTTCATAATTAAAAACAGGGAGTCCTTGTGCTTCTACTCTTTCTCTCTCCCTCCCCTTCCCTTCTTTGTTCTCCGGTGACGTGGGGAGGGGCAACATTCTCAGGTTGAGGACTCCTGCCCCCTCCTTATTTCTAGCAGTCACGTACGCACACACACACATACACGCACACACATTATGTACATTTTTTTATACTAAGTTTTATGTGCAACCAGCCATCTCTCAGAAGCCTGCTCTCCTTTTCCAGTTGTGTGCCCCCCACAAACCCCACCCTACCTTTCTGTCCCACACTTCATGTCATTTCATTAATTTCTTATAATATAAAGATAAAATAACACTTTGTGTGTGTGTTTCTTTTTCTTCTGTACTCATATTCCAATCTGTTTTTATAAACTTTATTTTTTTTTAATCAAACTAGCAAGCTAATAAAGACACAAGGGTTACCGAGTGTTGGAGAATACGTGAAAAACTACTTTTAATGTGAGAGGGAAATAGAAGGATTCATTTAGTTTTTCGTTCTGCTTGTGCTGTTAGGCGTCGTGGGGAGACACCGTCGTCTGTCAGTGGCAAGGCGAGTGTCCTGGAGGAGAGGTATCTCGTGGGCTCTGAGAGTGTTTGCCACTGAGTCGCACCAGCATCTTCTTGGTCTGCCCGTTGCTCTCCAGCCAGAGTACCTGAGGGTGTATGCTTGTAGGGCTGAAGAGGTTGAGAGTGGGGTGTCTGAACCAATATTGCTCCATTTCTGATCTTGTCTCGCCTGGTTTTCTTCACGGCTTTCCTCAGGCATTTCATCTCAAAAGTGAAAGGAGTGTCAATGTATCTTGAGAATGTGAAAGATCTACGTCCAGTGGGTGCTCACTCGAGAGTGTTTGATTAGACAGTTGTTTTGCAAGCAATTCTGAGCCATTGTAATTGTAACCTTGTGCCAGATTAGATTAAGTTTAGTAAATGATATGAAAGTAATGAAATTTTTCATAATTAAAAACAGGGAGTCCTTATGAAGAAGAATTAAGAAGACAACCATTGACATTGCATTTAATTTTTAAAGATCAAAGGCAATAAAGCCACTAGGACCCATGTGCTTACTGAGTGTTAGAGAATATGAGAAAAACTACTATTAAGGAGAGAAGACAATAAAAGAACAGGAATTAAGAAGACAGAAGATAACGATTGATCTTCAAAAATTTAAATGCAATGTTGACTGGGAAGGAAGAAGCCGGAATAATTCCACAAGCAAGAAATATGAGAGAAGCTGCTGTTAGCATAGAACAGTTATAGTTCCATCTAGCCATTTCAACTTTAAATTGATGAGACCTAACTGCCAATCTAGTACTGTGCTTAAATTCATAGGAAAGGTACAGGGAAGCTACGTTATGGCTGTGGGAAAGTGACTGATGCTGATAAGCCAGGTCAGGACCAGTAATATTGCAGATTATTTGGATTTTATCAAGAATCTCTAAATATACAGCAAGAGCACTGGACCATATGTGGCGGCAATATTCAAAGCGTGGATGAATGGTAGACTTATAAATATTCAAGATAGATTCTGGAGAGAAAAACTTAGATTGAATGTGTAAAGAAAGGGGATTTCTTTCTCTAGAATTATTGCAGAAATGGGCAGAGGTTAGGGACCCTGCCCCCAACAATCTATTAAATTTTTATGGTCCCCTCTTCTATCTCGGCTGGGGAAATTAGAACTGTTTTATTCTTTACTGTTGATTGCCTATTTTCCCATGTAAAATCGATACAGAAATTTTTCCTTCTTGTTCGAGTTAAAATATAAAATTCAATTGTCAATTTAAGGCAGAAGAACTTTACCATCCTGGTTGAGATGACAAAAAGAAACATCACCTCTCTTCCTTGTACTTACCATCCATTTCTCCCGCATTATCTTAGTGCAGCGGTTCTTAACCAGGAGTGCTCGTACCCGCTAGGAGTGCAATATTGGTTCCTAAGACCTGTGAGGATACGGAATCATTAGTGTTGGTTTATTAAGGAAACTCTAGTGTTTGGCGTTCTGACATAAAAGTTTACACGGTAGAAATTTTACCAATTGCTACCATCGTAATCGCATAAATGGATACTTAGGGAAAATACAAGCCAAAATTGCTGGCACAACTGGTAAAGTTGGCAATACTGCTGTGTAAAGTTTGTTTTTATAAAGAGCGGAACTACTCAAATATTTGCGATTTGTTTGCTCTGATATGATGTTTAAATATTGTTGAATTGTGTTTGTGCTTACGTATAATTAGTTATCCTTGGTCGGGGGGGATGGTGTAAATATTTATACATAGATATATTTAACACTTTGTTAATATTTTCAGAAAGGAATTTGAATTTTCTAAAAGTATTTGTTAATTGTTGCTGGGTTAGTTTATAAAGTACAAAAGGCAAATTTGATATAAACTGAAGTTATTGTCAATGATTTTCTTATTTATCCATGAGATTAATATTTTTTTCATCAATTCTGGAAGAGGGTGCAAGAACTGGTTGGTGGTTTGAAGGTGGGGGGTGCGAGAACTGGTTGGTGGTTTGAAAGGAGGTGTGAGAACTGGTTGGTGGTTTGAAGGTGGGGGTGCGAGAACTGGTTGGTGGTTTGAAAGGGGGATGCGAGAATTGATTGAAAGGGGGGTACTGACAAGTAAAAAGGTTAAGAATCATTGTCTTAGAGGATGCGAGAACTGGGAGATGGTTTGAAATGGGGGGGGGTGAAAACTGGTTGGTGGTTTGAAAGGGGGGTGCTGACAAGTAAAAAGGTTAATCATTGTCTTAGAGGATGTGAGAACTGGGAGATGGTTTGAAATGGGGGGCGAGTACTGTTTGTTGGGTGGTGAAAACTGGTTGGTGGTTTGAAAGGGGGGGTGCTGACAAGAACCATTGTCTTAGAGGATGGTGAGTGACAGTTACATGGCTATACAACTGTTGTCCTCATTCAGTCTTTTCACCAACTTCATGCCATGATGTGTTTTGTTTCCTGTTTGCATTGGTGTGAACAGAGTTTGGGAAAGGGCCTGATGCATGTTCAACAAGGGAACGGAAGATAAAATATCACCAGAACAAGAAAACGGTTCTCAAAATACTAGGATTTTTTTTGTTATTCATGGAGTCACCGGCATCATTTTTAGGTAGGTAATGCGTATTGGATGAGCGAAAGATGCTTTCTAAAAGCTAAGCAAAGTACTAAAAAAACAGGAAGATTCTGTTAGAAACAAAGAAGAGTTCTGAACTGCTATGTAACATCGATCATCTTGTATGGTAGTGAATGCAAGTTAAAGAGTCCTCACAGATGAAGAAACAAATATGCGCTTCTACAGAAGGATGCTGAGGATTATATGGAAGAATCGAGTAAGTAATGAAGTTTTTAGGAAAATGGAAACAAAAAGAATTCTATTTCAAACTATTGTCCTCGTCGCCAACGACACACGGCCCAGTGGATAAAAGTGCTGGTTGAAGTAATCCAAAAAAGTGATTTGACCCAAAGAGTTGTGAGTTCAATACTCACAAAAGGGAACAAAAACTTGGAGAGTTGAGTTACAAAAGAAAATTATCCAAAAAAGGCATGGCATGTGGAATTAGAACAATGGACTAAATAAAGGGTTCAGTTTGACATTCCAAAGTATATCGCCTGTAGAAGTCTGGAGCAAACGATGGCCAAAATGGTATGAATATGGCAATGAGGCCAGCAGTCTGAATGATATACATCAGGAATATCAGACATGTGGCCGTTTACAAGCACAGGTGCGGACTATACAAAGGATACTAATGTCATTTAATGGCCAAAATTGCAGTTTTTATCATTTAGAAATTACAGTAGTTAAGAAAATCACGTTTTTTTTTTTTTTTAAATTTGATTTATTTTAATAGAATACCAAATAAGTATACCATTTACTGCATAAATTTATTTAAAATAATTTTAATATTATCAATAAACTTTAACTTAGTTTAAAGCTTTAAAAATTGTAACAAATATTCAATATTCTTGGTGGCTGAGAATATAGGGCGGAACAAATTCTCTCTAGCAATCATGCCCTCAGCCATCGCGCTACGAAAACAATATGGCAGCACATTAACGGTGGTAAACAGAAAACTTGCTTTCAAAATTTCAAAAATTTTGCTTTTAAAGGTAAAATGTCAACCCAAAAAGTTTTCATGGCATTATCAAAATTGCTTTATCTCTTTTTACTGTTAGCTGTAGTTTAAACATACCAATAATTTTTCAGATTCTGCATCATCAAATTTGAAAATTAGTTTTTTTCCTACTACTTCAACCCTAAAATGGTTAGTGTTCCTCCAGCTAAAAGAAAACGGAACAAAGAAGGGGGACTATTTACATTATTCAGACTATTGTCTTCATCTTTGTCGGCATATTTATCACGTTTTGCCCGTTGTACACTCCAGCCTTCCTCAGGTGGTTGGACTGTCGAACTGAACCCTTTATTTCGCTCACTGGGGTAGACTGAGTTCCACATGCCATGTTTAATGGATGTCAGTTATCAGTTATCTCCTCTTATTTCCCCTCTCAAAGTTCTCCACCGCCTTAGAGTGTGAATTCAATACCTGGTTAAGGCAGTGGAGAACTTGGACAGGGGAATTAAAAGGAGATAACTGATAACTGACATCCATTAAACATGACACGTGGAACTAGAACAGTCTACCCCAGTGAGTGAAATAAAGGGTTCAGTTTGACAGCGTACAACAGCCAAAACATGATAAATATGACGACAAAGATGAGGACAGTAGTCTGAATGATGTAAATAGTGTACATAATACCTCATCTCAGAAACATAGACAGATAAAGAAGGGGGAGTGTTTCAAGAAAATTAAGAATTAGTTTTTTTTGTTTTTTTTGCACAATGGTGAATGAGAAGCTACGTCGTTTAATTTTCAGCAACTCCATTGTCATGCCAACAGAGTTTGATAAATATAAATGCCCAATGTGTGTTTCAAAACTCGAGGAATTGAAGGCTAACTTAACACGGCAACAGATCTTTTTTACAAAAATTCAGAAACAGAATGTCACTTTCGTTACTACAAGCCATGAACTCTGTCGAATGATATCCATAATTGGGAAACCTTTCAGCGAAAGAGATGCCTTGTTGCCTTGTAGAAACAGCTGGAATTCTATGTCCAGGGAAAGCGATGCTTTTCAAAGACATTTCAAAGACTATTGCTGAATGGATAGATGAAATGTCAGTGGATTTGAAACAACAGCTGAAGGCTATATCATCGAGGTTTGAACATTTTTCTATCGTTATTGATGAGACCGTTGACATTACTGGAATAGTACAAGTTGCAATCTTCCTCAGGGCCAGTGACAGTAAATTTATTCTTAAGAACTGACTGAAGTGATACATGACACTACAACAAGCCAACACATCTGAGAGAATTGAGCAGATTCTGAATAAGTATAGTTTTGATTTGAGTAAACTTGCACGTTTATCTACTGATGGTACCGTGAATGTGCAAATGGTCGGCAAACACAATGATATTGCCGCCAACTTACAAAGAAAACTAGAAAACTCGCATCAAGATTCATCATTTGTATATTTTCATTCATCAGCAAAATTTGCATTCAAAGCTTTTAAAATTGGATCATGTGCTTAGCTTGGTCACAAAGACAGTGAATTATATCAGAGGCCGTGCTCTCAACCACCATCAGTCAGTTTGATATGCGTCACCAGTTCACTGATGTTCTATTCTATACACACGTCTACTGGTTGTCATGTCACAAAGTGCTGAAAAGATTCTATTTGTTGAGACGAGAAATAATTATGTTTTTGGAGATGAAAGATCAAAACACAAATGAAATAAAAGATGAAAGTTGGTTCTGGCCTTTGCCGTGGATATTACTGCACAATTAACTGGTCTTAATTTGAAAGTGCAAGGTAAAAACAAACTTCTCACTCAGTTGTATGATGACATCAAGTGCTTCATTACAAAACTAAGCTTATGGAAGGCACAGTTGTCAAATGAAAAAAGAGCCAATACTGAGACTGTACTTAGCTTTACTAAGAATGACAATCACCTGAGATTGTTGTCAAAGGAATTCTTGAAATGATTTAGTTTACATGATTCTCAGTACCATTCATCTTTGATGTTGCCAAGACGAAAGAAAGCCTGCTGATGGAACTATTAGAAATGCAGTTGGATTCTATACTCCGAGCAAAGTACCTTGAAGTAGGAATATCTGGGTTCTTTTCCTACTGTCTTGAAAAGTTTAAAACCTTCTGAAAGTTTGCCGCAAAGAGGATAGCAATGTTTGGTTCGACCAATTAACAGTTAATTTTCTTCATGAAATCAAGAAAAACTTCTAAGAGAACAAAGCTAACTGATCAACATTTTGTCATCTTTGATCAAAGTTGGAATTGCACAGACATTTCAGCCAGACGTACCAAAAACTG
Organism: Acanthosepion esculentum; assembly: GCA_964036315.1. Lineage (NCBI taxonomy): Eukaryota > Metazoa > Mollusca > Cephalopoda > Sepiida > Sepiidae > Acanthosepion > Acanthosepion esculentum. The sequence goes on along the minus strand of OZ038517.1, from coordinate 3,924,172 downwards.
CCAGCAAAAAGAAATGTCGAACTTCAGGAAAAAAAAAAGTGACTGAATAATGGCAAATTAATGTATTTGTTGCTGTTGCAAACGGCAATTATATGTTGCTCAAAATTTTATTTTTATCAAGCTACTTGTCTATATGTCTGAGATGAGGCATTATGATTATTCCGACTGTTATCCTCATTGCCATATTCACCACGTTTTGGCCTATTTCAAACCAAACCCCTTATTTTATCCACTGGGGGTAAATTGTTCTAGTTCTACGTGACATGCCTCTTCTAGATGTCTCAGTTATTTCCTTCAACTCTCAGTTCACCACTGCTGGCCTGGTATTGAACTCACAACTCTGGGTCTAGTCATTGGATCTAGCCAACATCTTTATCCACTGGGCCATGTGTTCTTGAGAACATCTGTGTATGAATTTTTGGGACTTATAAACCTAATGTCTCTGCAACCATTTTTTTTTTTTTTTACCAGTGCTCATATTGCAATTTTTGTTGTTATTCATTGCTTTTCTCTGGCTCTCCTTATTACTGGTTTCCATATTGTATTCATTTCTATGCTTGGTCAGTTCAGAAAATTTGAAGTTTTCGTATTTTCCACTGATGCTCTCTATTATTTCAACCTGATCCCACAGGGGGTGGTGATCTCCCTTTTCTCTCCATATGTGGTCAGCTAAGCCTGATTTTTCTATTTCCCCTTGTGCTATCAGTTTACAATGTTCTTGTAGCCTTACCTTCGGGGGGCAGCCTGCTAAAACATTTGTATGCACATTGTGGGCTTCTAATGACTCCAATTAGTTGTAATGTGAACAATTGGTTGTTGTGCGTCGCCCCCATAGCAACACATATGTGACCATGTAGCCCTCAGGGGACCCTTAGTTTGACATGCCTGATGTAAATAGTGTAAAAAGAACTCTTATTCACAGAATCAGAAAGAGATAACTGAAATTACTTTAATGCATAACAAGGATGGATGGCTTGGAGAATTTGACCTTCACAGGACAAGTAGGTCGTGGACCACCTATCTAATAAACTTGTGTGAATAGATGGCATGTGGGTTGGCTAATGGACAAATGCTGTTATTGGATAGGAGGTTGTGTTGAGCCATGATCACCTACACCCTGAAGGGACAGTGCTTGGCCTGCAAGAATGAAGTTTTTCTTTCCAACTGTCTGTCTCAGTTGCTTTAAACATTTCTCTTCCATCTTTCTGAGTGCCTGCACCTCTACCCCCACATCTTGTGACTGCACAATTCTGCTCAGCACTACTTCATGACAGGCAGCTTGTCACTTGCTCATGGAAGATTATGGCCTGACAAAATAAGCCCATAATGGGAATTCCTAACTTCCTGCTGTGTGTCACTACATCCTGAAAGTTTTCCTTAATTTCCTTTTTCTTTAGTGAGTGGTTTCTCTGAGAGCTCCCACATATTGATTTTACTGGCAGTTGTAAAAACACTAGTGATTTAGGGCCCAGATAAAATGATTTACATTTCCCTTGACTATGTGGGTGTTCTAAGCTAATTGAATGGAGACGTGTGTCACATTTGCACCATGAAAAAATAGTTTGGCAAGAAAAGTTAAAATCAAAAACATTTTGTAAACAGATGCTCCACTTTCTTCTTATGGATTTATTATCAATAAAAATTTATTTATATTTTTTTAAATATACATTTTTTTTTTTTTTAAATATACATCTTCTTTTAAATGTACTTTTTTTTTTATTCCCTCAAAATTCATTTGAATAAATTAATAGTGCATCTTGGAAACCAGGAAATATTTATTCTTCACATAATAATTTCAATAGCTTTCACTATCATTTTTATTTTTATTTTTTTAAATGCTGGATTTAGTCGAAAGCTTTCCATAAAGGATGGAGATAAAGTGGTTTCTATATGGAATCCAGGTTTTGGTTAATTTGTTGTCTTTTTCCTGTTGAAAACAACCTGTTTTCTTTTTTCATTTTTTTTTTCACGAATCCCTTAAAGTATTCAAGGTGTAATATTCGATTTGTAGAATTTGGATGTTGCTTGATTTATTTCCTCAGATTTTATTTCTCCATCAATGGCAGCCAGTTCTTCACGCAAACGCTGGTTAAACATCTCAACCGACTCTGCAAAATCAAAAAAGTCATTTTAGAAAAAAAACAAGACATTATTATTTGGCTGAGTGATGCTGCAGCTGGTCAAAAAGTAATGCCTGTTGTAATTTAAATCTAAAATTCTATGAACTCCTTGACAGGGTAGTAACTGTTTGATTTGTATTTTTTTTACGGCTTATCAACCCTTTTGCAGGTTATTTAAAGCCAGAAAATATTTTTAGATTGTATGAATATTTTGGAGATAATGATGATTTACTGATACAAATCTTACTAATTAACCCATAGCTGGGGAGAGAAGTGGTGGATTCATACTTTCCCAATGTGGAAATTTATATAACGGCTGAATTTGAATTGGAACTCTGTACTCCCATTTCCAATTCCGAGCCATTATCCATTACAACACCTAGTATTCTCAAGCAGTCACCCATCCAGTTACTGACTAGGCTTGACATTACTTAACTTCAGTGATCAGACACCTTACAGTTGAAATGGCTAGATGTCATGGTAATTTATATCCTAACCGGTTCTTCTCTCACACTTCTCTACTGTGGAACTTTCTTATGGCTTCTTGCTTTTCAGCCAACTTTGATCTTCAAAAATTTAAACACAATGTCAATCGTTAATTCCTGGCAATTCTTGATTCCTGTTCTTTTATTGTTCTCACTCCGAAACGTTTTTTTCAGTAACCCCTTGTGTTTTAGTTGCTTGGGGCAAAATTATTTAAATAAAAACCAAATGTCCTCCCTTTTTATTTATTTATTTTTTTTTCAATACCTGAAGAAAATCAACTTTAGTCACGTTACGAAAGTTGGTGTTATTTTGGAGGAGTGTGTTTAACACGTCTTTTTTGACCAATACTCAACTTTCTTAATGAGATGAGTTGACTAACCTGTGGATTTGACAGGAGCAGTTGTTCTCAGCCCTGGCCGTAAATTCCTGGTTCCCGATGGATGAAGCAACCTGATAGTGGGGAAGAAAAAAATAATAACTGAATATTCCTTTTGAAAAATTCCTTTTTTTGATCTTAAGAGTGTATAATAATAATAAACAACAATTTTTATCTTTTTCCAAAATGGTGAAATGAAAGATGCTGTTACTGTATATAATGCAAATGTCAGTGTGTCACACTTTTTCAACTCTGCTCCTAGGGGCCGTAACACAACATATCATACCATTTTGGAATCAGGCCAAATCAGTAAGCAAATTAAAAACATTTTGGGCTGGATCGGGACTCATAATCGTGAAATTTTGGATTATCAAGTTTTCATTACTGCAATTGTTTTCAGATTTTATCTTGGTTGATAAAAACAAAGGGACACAACTCTAACTTTCAATAGCTCATGTTCAAATGAAAAAATTCTCAAATTACAGTGTTTCAAAATAAAATTGTTTTTAACTTTACTTTAAAGCAGTAACCCAAAATATCATGCCATTTGGGAATCAAGTCAACTCAAATGAGCAAATTAAAAATGGGACGTATAATTCTGAAATTTTGGATTACAAGTTTTCATTATTGACATTGTTTTTGTGATTTATTTATTTTTTTTTTTTTTTTGTGATTTATTTATTTTATTTTCTTTTGTGATTTATTTATTTTTTTATTTTATTTTTTGTGATTTATTTATTTTATTTTTTTTGTGATTTATTTATTTATTTTTTTTTTTTTTGTGATTTATTTATTTTATTTTTTTGTGATTTATTTATTTTTTTATATTTGTGATTTTTTTTTTTTTTTCAACAAATGTTTTGTACAATAACAATTCTTATTTATTTGGAAATAAATTTTGGAATAATTAAAATTAAATGCGAAATCCAGCGAAAGTCACCCATGAAATAAAATTGTTTGTACAAAAAGTAAGAACCTACATACATCAAATTGTCTTTAAGTGGCGGCAGTAGAATTATCGTTGAACTTTTATAAGGTAAGCTTAGATATTAATGCAATACTTAAATGCAGCGATCAGTTTTGAATTCTTCTGTCGTTTATTCTTGCCTATTGCACCAACTCCTCCCTATCTATTGTGATGAAGGCCCACTGAAGGAAGCCTCCACAGCAGCTAGCTTAAATATGGCCTGACAGGATGGATTTTAAGTTAGCAGATAAATAAAATACATTTATATGCACTTCAAAAATATTAAGCCCAAGGCTCACTGTGCCTTGCCCCCAGGCAGTACCTCTCCTCCGGGAAAGTGGCTGGATTTATTGCCTGGCTCCTGAGGTGTACCCAAAGGAGAAGTGCTGAGGGGGCTTGGACAGTTTTTTTTCCACAATATTGCCAGTAAACCCACTTGACCTTTTGTCACATTTTGTAATGACATGAGTGTGCTGAAAAATAGCCATATTCCCACACGCATACATAGTAATTAAAAAGTTATTATAGTGGTCACTTTGTATTTGAAATAGACGCCCCCTTTTTATTTATTATTCAGTGTGTTTTATGTCTATCTGCCTGCACTGTGCAACATTTGCATTAGAAATTGCAGGAAATGCGTTTCACTGAGATTTCTTGCATATGCAAGCTGATAGATGGGATATACGCTGATTAATAAAAGAAAATGGGGCGTCTATTTCAAATACAAAATATCCACTATAATAACATTTTTATGCTTGAAGATTGTGTTTAAGCATGAAACCTACTCCATTGCTACTTAATATTGACCTCAATGTCTACGTTTATATTTACATGTGCTCTATCACTGATATTGAGCACTTTTACCTATAAAGATAACATACCATAAAACTATATCTTTATCATTATATATGTGTTGGAGATGATTTTCTTGCCAAAATTTTACAATTCTTTTTCATGCTCATAAAAATCTTTTAAAATTACAATTAAAAGTCTCTTAAAATTAAGGCCATAAATTAAGATTTTAAATTTACATATTAAATTTTTTTAAATTAAGATTTTAAAATTTAATAAAAATCAATAAATTCTTAAAATTAAAATTTAAAAAATTAATTTATATATATATATAAAGATGATAAAAATATAGTTTTGTAATATGAAAACTATATATATATTAGAAATTTGTTGTAAGAATCAATGAAAAACCTTTGAGTTATTCAGCTAGAAAAAGAACAGGTTAAAATCATTTTGTGTCAGCTGCACTGTCTTCCCAAATGAGCAATGTTGAGAGGAAAAAGATCATTCAGGCTTTCAGTAATGGCACCAACATTCATAATCTGAATTCCATCTTCAAATTTCATTGAAGAACCATCAAGAGAACGGCGAATAAGTTTAAAAAAGAGGGAACAGTAGAGAGGAAAACTGGATTAGGAGGTCACAACAGGAAGAGGGATCAGCATTTCAACTTAGAGTTAAAAGTAGAGTCCGATAGTGTTATAAAAACTTTGGAGAATTCCAGTAAGATATCTTTAATCATTTCTAAGATACAACAGTTCAAAGCTTAGTCTAATAATTGGACAATTTTACTGTTACATCTGGTGTGTGTGTATAATATATATATATATATATATGATGATGGACTCTCCCGTCGACGTATGAGGGCCAGACAGATCAGTTCCCAGAAACTGAAAGCCGGACACCCACACAAGATTTGATTATAGTGGTGAAGGCTTTGTGTAGAGCCATCCACACTTTTTGGAGGGACAAATACAGGGACCTGGTGCAACGAATGCCACAAGGTCCCCAAACGACCCTCCGCAGGTTTTGAATTCAGAGTTGTCCTTCTCCTAGACCAGTTGCCATCCAAGGCTATAGAACCCAGTCTGTCCTGCTATTTACCCATAGTTGGAGGGAGAAGAAGAGGATTCACACCTTTCCCAAGGGTGTTAGCACGTAAGTGAATGTAATGGATTCGACTGGAATTCGAACTCGGCTCTCCGATTCCTCAATCCAAGCCGTTATCCATTACTCCGTATGTATGTATGTATGTATGTATGTATGTATGTATGTATGTATGTATGTATGTATGTATGTATGTATGTATGTATGTATGTATGCATGCATGCATGCATGCATGCATGCATGCATGTATGTATGTATGTATGTATGTATGTATGTATCTATCTATCTATCTATCTATCTATCTATCTATCTATCTATCTGTGTGTGTGTAAAATGTATTTTGTGACCATGTGTAGATGTGACAATGTCAATAAAGCCTAGTCGGATGAAATGTGTAATAAAAAACCTTTCTAGTTTGTCATATATATATATATATATATATACATATATATATATATATATATATATATATATATACATATATATATATATATATATATATATATATATATATATATATATATATATATATAAAATGAGCATGTTGAAGATGATTTTTGTACCAAAATTTTAAAATTCTTTTTCATGTTTAGAAAAATCTTTTTGAATTACAATTTTAATAAAAAAAAATGTCTGAAACTTACCTTGAAGAAATTTTGTTTGGATTTTCCAATGATCTTTGGGACAAGGGAATTTTGGGTGGTGGAATATTTATTGGACGGCCATCTATTCTTCTGCTGGAACTGTCTGGTGATATTGTAATTGGTTGCAATTGTGCTGGGTTTGCTCTCTGTTTTTGTTAAAAGGAAAACAGAAATTGAAAAACAAACTAATTATATTCTGATGGACATTGTTATTGATGTTAATTTTAGCGTTACAAACATTTTTTGCACTTCAAACATCGATTTACCTATCTTACATCAAATTTTTTTTATGGCTATCCACACCCAACTATGGGTTAATCAGTCTCATAAACCCACAATTGTCCAAGCATAGTGAATATGGCTACATCCCTGAAGACATAGTCAATCAGGGAGGACTTTTTCCCAAGAGGAGTGATTAGGCCTCGGATTTGCATTTGGAAGAGATGCATCATTGGTATATATGACATCAAGTAGCTCCATGCAATAGTATACTTTTGATGTTAACTCTGTACAAGGCCTAAGACCCACTCGAGGTAGGTTACCTGCTACGGTGATCTCACAGTCGTCTATGATTACATTAATAGAGTTCCTTATCTTATTGTCAAGACTATCTTCAAATCCCTGATTAAACTAAAATTGTATCAATAAACAAAATCATAGGCATCTGGCAAAGAACCGAAAAGCAGATCAAACCCTGTCAGGAGTACAACAAGGAGGAATTAAGAATTACCAATTTTTGGACCGTTTTGTGCATTTCTAAACATAGATGTATTGAAATTATTACGGAGTCGCTAACTGAGTGCCCTGTGATTGGATGAAAAACAACCAATCACAGGCTACCTTTTTAGATCTTCACCAACCCTCACGAGAGCGATTTTTACGAACCCTCTTCCTCTTTTGCTTGTGGGACCCTCAGAGACAAGACGCTCCCCGTCTGCACTCTCCGTCATCTAGACACCATGACACGTGTGAGGATTTGGACAGCAACTGAAGCCCAGAAGTCAAGGCTCTATTTCTTCAACCCAGCCAAAACGACACAGGAAATGTAAAACCGTTAAAAGGATGCATCTTTCAGATAAGTTCCGCAAACCCGACTGTTTGCAAGAAACTTTCCTCTGTTTTCCTACAATACAAGTTTTTACAAACAATTCCATCTGAGTTTGTGTTCCTTTCTTCTTGCCGGCGTCACAATATTTTCGTTACCAAATATAATTGGGAAAATCGCAATAGATGTAAAGGGATTGGTCTAGAACCAATTTGAGTATAACTGACCTCATCCCAAATAAATCTATTGGTAGAAAATAGACCCCACCCTTCCCAAGATGCCAATGTAGTGACAATAAGAAGAGTTATGCTGATGGCTTCGATGTTTATAGTTTGGATAGGAAGGATCCTGAAAAACAAATCAATATTGTAAACCAAGTTTTCCAAGACTTCAGATAAAGCTGTCTAAAAGAAATCTAGAATTAGTATAAAAACCTTTCTAAAACAAATCTGGAATTAGAATGAAAATCTTCCTAAAACAAATCTGGAATTAGAATGAAAATCTTTCTAAAACAAATCTGGAATTAGAATGAAAACATTTCTAAAACAAATCTGGAATTAGAATGAAAACCTTTCTAAAACAAATCTAGAATTAGTATACAAACCTTTCTAAAACAAATCTGGAATTAGAATGAAAACCTTTCTAAAACAAATCTAGAATTAGTATAAAAACCTTTCTAAAACAAATCTAGAATTAGTATAAAAACCTTTCTAAAAAAATCTGGAATTAGTATAAAAACATTTCTAAAACAAATTTGGAATTAGAATGAAAACCTTTCTAAAAGAAATCTGGAATTAGAATGAAAACCTTTCTAAACGAAATCTGGAATTAGAATGAAAACCTTTCTAAATGAAATCTGGAATTAAAATGAAAACAGTGATGGCAGCAACATTGAAACCATCAAAGAAATTCATCATGTAAAATTGCTTAAATAAATAAACTGTTCAGATATCTTTTGGAGTGTGGCTTTGTTATAAAACATTTAACAAAGGAGATAAAGAAATGAAAAAAAAAAAAATCTGGTGAAGAGAAAATACACACCGTTGTACAAATTAATTGAAACAACTGTTTTAGTTTCCTTTAAGTTTTAGACCCATTGGAGTGACAGGGTGTAATCAATTTCTATTTTTTTCTTCAGAAAAGGTCATTTGCAGTGGTGTGCAGTAATATGAATCTCTTTTCGCGGTGTATGATGAAATCTGTTTGTCCTTGTAAAATATTTTGGCATCCGATTTTTATTACACCCAGACACTATTGTCTCACTGTCGATTAGTTGTGCTACTCGGTTGTCAGCAATGGACTTTAATCCAAGGAAGCGTACAAAAATTGTATGCTGTATGAACACATTGGCAAGCCTTACCAGTAACCAGCTCACAGTACTATCGACTGGTGTGGAAACTCTCCCGATTTAAATCCAATTGAAAATCTGGGGTCAATTTGCAAGGAACGACTTCATGGAAAGGACATACGAAGAACTAACATGTGCACTGGGTCATGTTTCATTGGAAAAATACGAAAAAAAAGTAAATAATAACGCAATTATTCATTTTGTTTCAATTAAATTGTACATTTTTTTGGAATTCGTGAAAAAAGGTGATTTGTCGGAGTTAGCTCCTCCTCGGTTTTTTAATCCTTCAACAGGGGTCTCTCTCCCCTGAGTATAAATACTGGCTGACCCTTCGCTCTCGCTCTCTTTTTCGACTCAGGCCTTGGGCCGCTACCTCGCGTGGAGGCGAAGTAAAATCTCTCTTTTTCCACTTACACCAATAAGTGATCTCTCACAGATACAGCGTTTCCCAAATTCTGGGAACACGCTAAGAACAATACACGTACGTACGTACGAACACTTACAACACACACACATAATTTCTCCATACAAACTCTATGTAACAGTCCATGTCTTTGTTTAACTTGTTTTGTTATTAATATATATTTGTTTACCCATGTATATCGGTCTTGTTTGTTTCCTTTGTCTTCTTTGGACTTAATTAAAGACCGACATTCTCATGTAGTCGGACCGGCCAGCAGGAAAGTTTAACCTTCTGATATCTCTTCACATCTTCACCCCCACGGTCCGCTACACATTACAATGTTTTATTTTTAGTGGATATTTGTATTTGAATAGGCACTCTGTTTACTTATTAATTAAAAAATTTATTTATTTTGTCTGCTGGTTTGAATCTTCGCAAAATCTTATTAAAGAAATTTTGCGCTCTCCATTAGGATTCGAAACAGTGTCCTTCTGGGCAGAGGGAGCTTCTGTTAGATCCAGTACGGTCTAACCAACTGACGTACAAAGAACCAGCCAATCAACAAAGTATGTAGTGAAACAAGGGGAGATAATAACATATTTATCAGAAGTTATTTCGCTTGGTTTGAACAACAGGAAATGTCTCGTTCTTTGATTGGCTTATACAACTCAAATTTGTTAGATGTTTAAAGTGCTTGTGCAAGTGGTCTGAGTTCGAGCCCAAATTAAAACCAAAAATATAAATGCTGAATTTTAAAGGAAGCTTGAAAAACTGAAAATGTAATTTATAAATGCTAAACATTTAAAATATCTCAGTGTATGGACCCTTATAACAAAGATAGTATTCAAAGAAATTGAACGTACGATCGGCTACACTAGGGTCACTTTTCTCCAACACTGTAAGATGCCATGAAAGAAAAATATTAATAACTTGAGAAGTTGATTCATATACAGGGAGTCCTTGAGTTACGTTGGAAATCCATTCCTACGGCATGACATAACCTGATTTGGGAGCCATAATGAAAGGCAAAAAGTTCCCCGCAAAAAACGACACAAACGAGAGATAGCGAATGTAGCACAATCCAATATGGCATGTAGTCAGTGAAATAACAACGCCATCTTCCTCATATAGTGTTGTGTAACAATGTATTATATTATGGGAGATGGTGCCGTAACCATGAAATATTGTATGTCGGGTCCGATGTAACCTGAGGATCTTCTGTACTTAAATAATCTCGTCAGACCTAGACTCACATATGCTTGTCATTCCTGACGTCTAACACATTCAGAAGCGTCTGAATTGTCATCTATATTACATATGTGTTGCCATTAATTTGTAGTTTCAAAAACATGTATGGAGGGTAAAACAAAATATATATTTTGTATCCCCACCTCACAGAAGAATTTGTTTTCTCCCGTTCTTGGTGAATGCATGTCTTGGTGGTTGAAGCTGATATTTGTACACAGGACTATGAATGAATAAGTATCATTATAACAACATTAGATTTTAAAAATAGGTTTTAATTTAACTATGTACTGTTGTACATTAGAAAGGGATTGTCATTGGTCAGGAATTAAACAGTTTTGAAATCTAATAACTTTAAGGTTTGCATTCTGTTTTATATCAGCTTAAGTTAAATTAAATGATTTTCAGTCAAAGTTTATTTTCAAGTAACTAACATTTGGAACTTCTTAGGGATGCTAATAAGTTATCTTACCAATGTATTTAGCCATGGTTGATGGGAAATTGACTGCCGAGGGGTCATGTTCGGGTTGTACTGCTGCTGCTGTCTCCAGTTGATAGAAGGATGATTAAAAATCCTATAACGAAAATAAAGGGACAAAAATTGCAATGAAAATTGTACAAGAAATGCAAGTATTTTTTGTAAGCAGACCAGTGAATTTCCAAAATAACTTTTAATCCAGTCAAAATTATAAGCAAATACAAAAATTGACAGACTGGTAGACAAGAAAATATTTCTTATTCTAGAAAACTGGCTGTACCAGAACTGAACTGTTCTTTAAGCATAATGTAGTGATTACTACTATGTTTGCCACGCCTACATTTTTCTCAACTGTGATTGGTCAAATAATAAATACTAACTATCATAGGACAATTTACTGATCGCATTCACCACACTGAATTTTTCCTACTGTTAATTCACAAACATGCTTTTGTCATAAAACCACCGACTGGGTAATTTTTCATCCAATCAGATATTTTTTGTGTTCTCTCGAAATTTCTCCCGCCGTTGTCCTGGGAGCCTACCGATAGTAATATAAACCAGGATTGGTTCCAAAAATAGACAGTAGAAGCAGAACTCAGTAGAACTCAGCAACTCACACGCGTCTACACAGACTATTCATTCTACTCACTACACACACACATACACAGAGAACTTAAATATCATTCACCATCAGTTCTATATATCAAGCCAAGTTGCAACAGCTCTGTTAGTTATATATAATCCACAACTGATTTATTACATGTTCTTCTGAAAACATCATCCTATCTAATACAGAACTTTGAACATTCTTATTCCGAAAACTTGTTTTATTACATTTAATCTTTCAGCTAACAGATAAAGGGAAACTACTCTTCTTTCTTATTGTTTCACACATTACAAAAAATGTTTTGTATTTGTTGATTTTAATATATATTTTATCGTTGAAACAAAAATCGGTTTTCCATTGTTTTTCCTTAATTCAAAAATGTATAATTGTTAAATGCTATTCAACACGCAGTCACATCAAACTTTTCAACACAACCAGCATTTACAATAATGTATACATAGCACCCAAATGTGCATGCGCGTGTATATAAATATATATATATATATATATATATATATATATATATATATATATATATATATATATATATATATATATATATATATATATATATATATCCATATGGAGGTAGAGTAGAGTAATGGATAGCGGCTTGGATTGAGGAATCTGAGAGCCGAGTTTGAATTCCAGTCGAATCAATTACATTCACTTACGTGCTAATACGTGCTTGTGAAAGGTATGAATCCTCTTCTTCTCCCTCCAGTTATGTGTAAATAGCCGGACAGACCGGGTTCTATAGCCTTGGATGGCAACTGGTCTAGGAGAAGGACAAATCTGAATTCAAAACCTGCGAAGGGTCTTTTGGATAGGAGATTTTTTAGTGGGAGAAGTATGACAGCACAATTATGTATAAACTGACGATAATAGTTAACCATTCCTAAAAATCGTCGTAGTTGTCGCAAGGTTGATGGTGGTGAAAATTCACTAATAGCCTTGACCTTCTCGTCCAGGGGAGTTAATCCGTTCTTATCAATGACATGGCCGAGAAAAGTCAATTTAGGAACAGCGAATAAGCACTTATCGACGTTTAATTTCAGTCCGTAATGTTGCATTAGTGGAACTAGAAACGCTATGGCCGACGCTCTATCTCGAACGACACTCAGCGCAATTCAAAATACAACACTGAATGTTGACAGCCGAGCAGACGAGCAGACGAAAAATGAAACTTTACTGGCTATCCAGTCAGATACTTCCTTGAACATCGAGAAACGACCGCTTCCGTTTACGAGCAGGTCAGTTTACTGCGACGCCAGCACGGGTAACCCACGTCCATACATACCACCGACTATGCACCGTCTGATTTTCAATCATTTTCACTCACAAGCACATCCAGGAGGCAAGGCAACGTTGCGGACCATATCAGACAGATTTATCTGGCCTGCTATGGCAGCTGACATTAAACAGTGGTCTCGCACGTGTCTACGTTGCCAAGCCACCAAAGTCGGCAGACATACAAGAGCACCTGCATCAACATTTGGCAACCCGGACGGACGTTATACCCACCTGCATGCAGATTTAGTGGGTCCGCTTTAACGTGTGAATGGATTTGAGTACAATTTGACAATAATCGACCGTTTTACTCGCTGGCCAGTCGCTATTCCCCTGGAATCAACTACGGCTGAATCAGTAGCTAATGCTATTTTCAATCATTTGATAACAACTTTTGGATGCTCTTCGGTAATCACTACCGTTAGAGTTCCACAGTTTCAATCGGCACTATTCAACTGCCTTGTGATTGATTCGTTTTAAATGCCCATATTCTGTATTGTTGCGGATTAATATGGTGAACATGCCCATAATCTAGCCATCTTAATGTTTTAACCTGCTGATAACAAAATCAAACTCATAGCAATCCCAACAAGGTTAACTTTGAAAATCATTAACAGACTAATTAACTTCTGTTACATTTAATTTTACTTCCATTAATAAGAGTCACATAAAAATGACGAAAATAAGCAGAAGATTTCACGAAACAAGAGAAATTTATTCAATGATAATTTATACAATGAGATATCAGCGTCCGTATATACTACAATATAATATAGAGAACAGATATGTTTCAAATCAAACATAACTCTTGTTTCTCTAGAGTTCTCTTTTGTATATATTTCAAAAAGCAGCTGATTCAAATAGTCTTCTGATTTGAGTGACTGAAAGATCGTATTCTACTTCTTTTCAATTTATTGCTGTCAGTTTTGACTGATAGTGCCTGTAATAGCCCCTTAAGAGTTATTGCCTTTAATCTAGGGCATATACCGACACCCACATTAATATAACATGGCGTTCTACCCTTGAAACCTCTAGAAGTGACTCCTGTCTTCTTTAAATATTACAACAGTGTCCAGCTTTCATTAATCACTTTTTTTTATTCATTTGAGCATTTTGTTTCCCTTGTCTTCTCTTTAATTTTATTTTTCCTCTCACTCTCTTGATTCTATACCTTAAGTTAAAAAAAAGAAGCCTTATAGTTATTTCATCATCTAAGTTTAAAAATACATAGTATCCAATTGCTTTTCTCATGTAGGAAGCCTTGATCATCTCGTACAGAATATAACGTGTATTAAATATTTTGATAATTTTAGTTGTATTTCCCGAGCGCTAAAATTCCCTTAAAATTTTCCAAAATCGTGATAATTCCGTGCAAATGTAACAATTAAATTATGAAGAAACCTTACCGTTTTGAAGTTATCGACAAGAAAAAATCGGACTTCTCGTTGGTCATTCGTCCCCCATTACTTCCATCATGAATCTTCATTCGCTGCGTATTACCCACGCAAGAGTAATAATAAAATTTGGCCTATTTACTTCTTTTACAGACTTTCCTTGCAGAAAATCACTACGCACTACCGTAAAGAAATGTATGTAAGTTTATATAGTAATATATAGTAAGTTTAATTTTATTTATAACAAAAACAAATTAAATAATACAACAAAAACCTTTTTTCCGTTTCGAATAGCATTGACAAATTAAAAGAACAAATTAAATAATAAAAATAAAGCATTTTTTTATATTGTAAAATTGAAAATAAAACAAAAATTAATGCACAAATTTGGTAAAGTAGAAGGGTTGTGCATTTGTTGGGATTGAGTGAAGATGTTAAGAGATATCAGGTTTGAATGATCAGAAAACTTAAAATTGTGCGTGTTCATAATCTTCCATCCACAACAATTAATAAAAGACAAAAATAATGATTCAAAACATAACAATTGGATCAATGTTGACTGGAAAGCAAGAAGAGACTCTCACAAGTGGGGAGTATGAGAGAAGAAACTCTCAGCATAGAACTTACGGTTACATGTAGACATTTCAACTGTAAAATGATGAGACCTAACTGCTACTCTAGTACTGGGCTCAGATTCATAAAATTGAGGTGCCAAAGATGAAACTATTTGTAGGAAGGATAGAAGAAAGTGACAGAATCTGAGATGCCAGATCAGGATCGATAAACGAGAAATGAGAAGGGACTGCTTGCATTGACATTACATGTGCACAGAGTCAGTAACAGAAATTGGAAACAAGTTTTATTGCTCACTATGAGTTATCTCCCCTTGATTGTAAGTAGAGTTATCTCCCCTTGATTGTAACATTTTTTTTTTTTTTTTTTTTTAATCAGGTCCAAGTTTGTCGCTTTAGGATTTCTTCCGTTATTCTGTCACACACACAAAAGTTGCTTTTCTTCTTCCTCATAAGAAGCAGACGTAGACATTTTGAAAGCCTTCATTCACTAAACATTACTCGTTTTTTTGTGGCCTCTACATAAAAGAGAAAAAATATTCGAAAAAAAAAGTAATGTTTGCAAATACATTTCTCTTTTCTCCCTCTCTTAAATTTGATAACTTCTTGACAACTTTTTTTGATGGGTTAAACTTTACTATTTTAAGAGATTCTGCACAATCCTGACATCCATGTTCGATTCCGTCTTCAGTGTCACTTTTTTCTTTGATAAATGTTTATAAATTTATGAATAAAAAATTGGTTTCACATTTATTTCTTTATAAATTGCTAAATAATAAATATTGCATTCTATTAGTTTTTAGAAGGTTGTAAATATAATATTCTAGTAAATAAACAATATAATTGTAAAATAACTACAACCACAGCAATGGTAGTAGTTATCAATTACTTTATTCTTGTACCGGGAAACAAATTCAAAAATATATCCGGTCCTTGGACATTCAACTGTTTAAATAACAGTGAACGAGGTAACTTAAAAATGTCTTGTAGTAAAAACAGAATCAGTGAATAAACTTATACCAAATCTTTATTGCACTTTACTCCGATTACTCGTCTACTGACGGATCTACAGGTTACTTTTTATACCGCCTAGATCTTAAGGGGAGGTAACTGATGATTTATTAGTACATGTCTGTCTGTGGAAGTCCTTCCATTATCTTATGAGACCTTCCATTTCTACTCTATGCTAATAAATAGTCTTTAATATTTTTGTTGTAAATTCACAAGAACAAAGAAAATGTACTAATTCACTTTCATTACTACAATTCTAATCATTGTTTTTTTTTAAACAATAACCATTGCCAAAGTAGTTAAAATAAGAAGTGTCATGAAAAAAAATCCTTTCGACACTATTTTTTTGTGGACATGTAATTTCATGTTTGCCAAAGGTTTTAAACAAGACATAAAAACTGTGAGAAACAAATTGTTAAAAGCTTTTGAATACAAATCATAGTGAACAAGCCTCATTCCCGTCGTATTTTATTAGTGGAAGTGACATTTAAACAGCTTCTTCCTGGAAACCGCTACTATGTGAAATTGTCTCCTGAGAGGATGTTTCCCCAATCGTAACCTGTTCAAGTTTAGAGTTAACCATGATCTTCCCCACATACTCTCATAAACTGTGCCTCTTACTCTGTAACCCTCTACTTCGTGTGGCTCTTGAGTCTTATACAGAGGGAACATTTAGAAATTATATTTACCTTTGTTGTTCTATTTGCAGTTGAAGTTTTTCATTCTCTTTGTAGACTTGTTTCAATTCGCGGGCCATCTGCTGTCTGTTTTCCTGTAGATCACGATTCTCAGCTCTGTGAAAAAACAGAAATCATGTTGGGAGAAAGATGATATTTATTTTATACTAATGCTCTTGGAAAAGGGATGAATCCCCTCTTCCACTGTCAGGTAGAGGAATTATTCAGAATAGCATACCAATGATCTAATCTCTTATGAGTTAAAGTGGAACTGGAAAGGTGTAAAATTGAAGAGATATTTGCAGTTATGGAATCCCAGAATCCTATATTATAATCGAGGACAAAATTATTATTATTATTATTATTATTATTATTATTATTATCAATATTATGATCATTATTATGATCATTATTATTATTATCATTATTATCATCACCATTATTATCATTATCATTATTATTACTATTATTATATACACATATTTACATTTGTCCCATGCAGAGAAATGATAACACTTATATGCATCAACAAGCAATGTGAAAAGAAATAAAAAAGGGCGTTTTACGTATAATAATTCTCAACAGGAACTTGAGCTGCCAGAGATTCTTCTGTGTTTCTGGAGAATTTAACTCAGATAACTTAATCTTGACCAAAGGGAGATAATCACCATTTTTATCCGTACACTGCCACTGCAGGTTTGCATGTAGAGTCTCGTTTTCATTTTTCATGATTTCTTCCACTGCCGCAAGATTTTTTCTACAAATGTGGCCCATGTCCAAAGATAGGTCACATCTCCATGGCCAAAGGGTTTTACTTTCTTCTCCTCCTCCTCTAACCTAGTAGTTTTCACTCTATTCTTTTTTTACTCATTGTCTACTTGTACTCTTAATTTTTTTTGGTGGACACCATAATCATTCGATGGAAGAAAAGCTTATTTTATTTTTTTACCAATAGATAAGTTTAGGAATCGTATTCTAGAAATAGTAAATGCATATGCTTTATTTTGAAGTAAAACTAATTTAATTAAAATAAACTTATATTTAACAACTAAATTTTATGGAACATTTAGGTACACTAGTAAAATAATTCATAATAAAGCATTTTAAAAATATGTGAGTAATTAATAAATTTAAAAAAATGAAGATTTATTCAATGAGATCTCTGTCGTTGATGTTACTCTGTGTTTTTTTTAAAATTCGGCTCGATCGATGTCAATGATAATTTCGCTCACTGGGGTAGACTGTTCTAGTTCCACGTGCCATGTTGAATGGATGTCAGTTATCAGTTATCTCCTGCTAATTCCCCTCTGCAAGTTCTCCACTGCCTTAACCGCGTATTGAACTCACACTCTTTGGGTCCTGTCACTGGATCTAACCAACGCCTTTATCCACTGTGCCATGTGTCCTATGAACTGACATCCATTAAACATGGAACGTGGAACTAGAACAGTCTACCCCAGTGAGCGAAATAAAGTTGTTCTTCTTCTAGACTTGTGGCCAAACAAGGCTATAGAACCCAGTATGTCCAGCTATTTACCCATAGCGTATTTGAATGTAACAAACCCGGCTGGGATTCGAACTCGGTTCTCCGATTCCTTAATCTCAGCTGCTATCTATTACTTCCCCGTGCTGCCATATAAATAGCCTCACCAACCCGTAATTGGCCAAACACGGTGAGTATGGTTACTCCACTAAAGATGGGGAGGGGCTACGCCAAGAAGAGTGAGAAGGTGTGAAATTTGTATTTTAAATACTGGAAATAGTGGTGTACAAATAGAGTTTCGAAAATTAGCGGTCAATTTATATGGCAGGCGAAAATTGCAAACCATTAACACCGAGTTGTAAACAAGTGGGACGGCACTCTTAACAATTACTTCACATCACTTACCACTCACCGTACCACCAGCGGGCGGCCAGTGGGCTGCCACAAATATATCTTGTGTTTGGTGAACATATTTGGTATATTAACACAGAAATTAATATAAATTACTAAAATAGTAATATAAATTCAGTATTCTATTAATGCTACAACACACATCATGTCCAACAGCTGATACACTAACTGTAAACACTGACCGAAGTACTATTTAACTGGGGCGACCATTCAGATAACTACGGATGGTATGCATCATGTCATCTGCGCAATGTTAGCAATGACAGTTTAATGCTACATATTGGTAATTTAATGAATAGACACATACAGTAATAACACAATGGCTTTGCAATTATGGTGCAACATTATTTTAAAAATTACTTGAAAGTTACCAAATTGCGGTGACGATTAAAAAACCTTAATTCTAAGATACCACGTAAATTAAAAAACAAACTTTATGGTAACTCATACATACAGTATTTTATAAATTTCAACTGTTCATCTCACTGATGCAAATGGTGGATAAGTGATACTGTGTTTTACAATAACATACGATATGTCATAGTACTATGAAAAAACTACCTGTTATGATGTGCAATCTGCGGTATGAATATTGTATAGGAGTTGATGTTGACTTTAATGTGTTTATCAGTACATGTGAAGAATTTTAAATGTTAACTAAGTTATACCAATACAATACATGGTACCTACCAGTGTGTGTTGTAGTTTGTTTGCTATACAATTGATATAGAAAACTATTACAGTCAGTGTCTCATATATACAAATAAGGTGTGGACTTGTCACAGGTTATCGTATATTGTAGCTTAACTTTATTTAGAGGTCAGCTTAAGTTGTGGGCCACTGGTAGCTTAACGTATGTTTGGGGGAAGTCAAGCTATACGGTAGGTAAAGGCCATAACTTAGAATTTTGAGCTAAAAATCTCGAGATGACTTGTACTCCGCAATTTATGGTATTATAGCACCAGTAAAACCTGTGAAAATTTCACTGTTTTTCTGTTTGAATTTTCTGATGAATCATAATTCTTAAATTACTGATTGAATAAAAGCTCCTTGTGAGTTTCACGATTATAAAATATCCGTAGAAATTACCCTCTATCATGTCGTTCAATATTTGGGCGAAACAAATTTAACACAAGATTTCAATAAATATCATAAATATGAATGAGGGTTGTTATTTAAAGAAGTAAGAGGGTACAAATGAAAAGATTTCAAATTGACGAATTTTAAATGTTCACTAAGTGAAACCAATACAATATATGGTACCTATCGGTGTGTGTTGTAGTTTGTTTGCTATACAATGCATATAGAAAGCCATTACGGTCAGTGTCTCGATATACAGGTAAGTGGTGTGACCTTTTGCCACAGGTTATCGGATACTAATTCTATCAGATTTATTCTGACTTAAAATCTTCGGATTTATATGAATTTAAAAAATAAAAACAAGTGAAGAACACCCGTTTTCCGTTGTCTTTTGTATATTTTTAATTTCCAGCCTCCCAATTCTTGTCCCTTGGAATCAACTTTTAGCAAAAATTATGAATTGTTTCATTTTGTGGTTGACAATGGTGGTACCTGAAACATTAGATAAGAGTGTACTGGGGTCAATATATCCCATTAGAGAACACCACCCCAGAGCGAAAGTTGCTACAGAGGATATATAGATTAGCATACCTGAGTGTCTCGTTCTCGACCATGTATTCCTGTAACATTTCGTACAAAGATCTCTCTTCTGTATTTAGAGATAAAGAGTCTGGAAAAAAGAAGAAGAAAAAAGTTAAATAAGAACGTAAGACCAGAATTGGGACTTATATATATATATATATATATATATATATATATATATATATATATATATATATATAGGATTCATCATAAAAGATGCAGAAAAAAGGTCATTTACCACTTGTAGCGTTCCAGAAAGTATCTGACACCTCATGGCATGCTTTATCATTGTAAGAGCCAGATCAGACCAAAAATGGGGTATATATGGGCTGGAGCTGCACAATCTTCTCTTTCTAGCCTTGACAGAGTTCAAAAGAATTTATGAAATCTTGTATGCAATGATTTATTTTCCACCCAGCAATCAATTTCCCCACAAATGAAATACTGCTAGTCTCTCTCTATTATCATGTCAAATATTCTGACGAGCCATACTGCTTAATTCCACCAGTTCAGACTTTTACAGCTAAGACTGACCATCTTCATTTCGTTCGTATTCCATTTGTAAGAAGGAACTTCTATTCTGCTCCAGAACTGCCAATTTGTGGAACAGACTTTTGAGAGGATGCTACACTACAATCTTACCTTCTTTAAATTTTAGGTCAACTGTTATCTATTTTCAACACCCTCTACTTTGGCCTTTATACTGGATGAACATCAGTAAAAAAAATACCTGGCTGTCTGCCATAGAGCAATTAATAATAAGCATTTTTTTAATCATTTCATCCCAAGCAAGACAATAAAGCCACTAAGACACAAGGATTTGTAGAGTGTGAAAGAAAAAACATTATTAAAGAGAGAAAACAATAAAATAACTGGAATTAAGACAGATGATTGACATTGCATTTAAATTTTTGAAGATCAAAGGTGACTGGAAAACAAGAAGCCGGAAGAGAGTTCCACAAGCGAAAATTGAGTGAGAACAATAGAAGAGTAATCAGGAAGACAGTAGATAACGATTGACATTGCATTTAAATGTTTGAAGATCAAAGCTGACTGGAAAGCAAGAAGCCGGAAGAGAGTTCCACAAGCGAAAATTGAGAGAGAACAATAGAAGAGTAATCAGGAAGACAGTAGATAACGATTGACATTGCATTTAAATGTTTGAAGATCAAAGTCGACTGGAAAGCAAGAAGCCGGAAGAGAGTTCCACAAGCGAAAATTGTGTGAGAACAATAGAAGAGTAATCAGGAAGACAGTAGATAACGATTGACATTGCATTTAAATGTTTGAAGATCAAAGTCGACTGGAAAGCAAGAAGCCGGAAGAGAGTTCCACAAGCGAAAATTGAGTGAGAACAATAGAAGAGTAATCAGGAAGACAGTAGATAACGATTGACATTGCATTTAAATGTTTGAAGATCAAAGTTGAGTGGAAAGCAAGAAGCCGGAAGAGAGTTCCACAAGCGAAATTGAGTGAGAACAATAGAAGAGTAATCAGGAAGACAGTAGATAACGATTGACATTGCATTTAAATGTTTGAAGATCAAAGTCGACTGGAAAGCAAGAAGCCGGAAGAGAGTTCCACAAGCGAAAATTGAGTGAGAACAATAGAAGAGTAATCAGGAAGACAGTAGATAACGATTGACATTGCATTTAAATGTTTGAAGATCAAAGTTGAGTGGAAAGCAAGAAGCCGGAAGAGAGTTCCACAAGCGAAAATTGAGTGAGAACAATAGAAGAGTAATCAGGAAGACAGTAGATAACGATTGACATTGCATTTAAATGTTTGAAGATCAAAGCTGACTGGAAAGCAAGAAGCCGGAAGATTAGTTCCACAAGCGAAGATAGAGTGAGAACAATAGAAGAGTAATCAGGAAGACAGTAGATAACGATTGACATTGCATTTAAATGTTTGAAGATCAAAGTCGACTGGAAAGCAAGAAGCCGGAAGAGAGTTCCACAAGCGAAAATTGAGTGAGAACAATAGAAGAGTAATCAGGAAGACAGTAGATAACGATTGACATTGCATTTAAATGTTTGAAGATCAAAGTTGACTGGAAAGCAAGAAGCCGGAAGAGAGTTCCACAAGCGAAAATTGAGTGAGAACAATAGAAGAGTAATCAGGAAGACAGTAGATAACGATTGACATTGCATTTAAATGTTTGAAGAACAAAGATGACTGGAAAGCAAGAAGCCGGAAGAGAGTTCCACGAGCGAAAATTGAGTGAGAACAATAGAAGAGTAATCAGGAAGACAGTAGATAACGATTGACATTGCATTTCAATTTTTGAAGATCAAAGTCGACTGGAAAGCAAGAAGCCGGAAGAGAGTTCCACAAGCGAAAATTCAGTGAGAACAATAGAAGAGTAATCAGGAAGACAGTAGATAACGATTGACATTGCATTTAATTTTTTGAAGATCAAAGTTGACTGGAAAGCAAGAAGCCGGATGAGAGTTCCACAAGCGAAATTGAGTGAGAACAATAGAAGAGTAATCAGGAAGACAGTAGATAACGATTGACATTGCATTTAAATGTTTGAAGATCAAAGTCGACTGGAAAGCAAGAAGCCGGAAGAGAGTTCCACAAGCGAAAATTGAGTGAGAACAATAGAAGAGTAATCAGGAAGACAGTAGATAACGATTGACATTGCATTTAAATGTTTGAAGATCAAAGCTGACTGGAAAGCAAGAAGCCGGAAGAGAGTTCCACAAGCGAAAATTGAGCGAGAACAATAGAAGAGTAATCAGGAAGACAGTAGATAACGATTGACATTGCATTTAAATGTTTGAAGATCAAAGTTGACTGGAAAGCAAGAAGCCGGAAGAGAGTTCCACAAGCGAAAATTGAGTGAGAACAATAGAAGAGTAATCAGGAAGACAGTAGATAACGATTGACATTGCATTTAAATGTTTGAAGATCAAAGCTGACTGGAAAGCAAGAAGCCGGAAGATTAGTTCCACAAGCGAAGATAGAGTGAGAACAATAGAAGAGTAATCAGGAAGACAGTAGATAACGATTGACATTGCATTTAAATGTTTGAAGATCAAAGTCGACTGGAAAGCAAGAAGCCGGAAGAGAGTTCCACAAGCGAAAATTGAGTGAGAACAATAGAAGAGTAATCAGGAAGACAGTAGATAACGATTGACATTGCATTTAAATGTTTGAAGATCAAAGTTGACTGGAAAGCAAGAAGCCGGAAGAGAGTTCCACAAGCGAAAATTGAGTGAGAACAATAGAAGAGTAATCAGGAAGACAGTAGATAACGATTGACATTGCATTTAAATGTTTGAAGATCAAAGTCGACTGGAAAGCAAGAAGCCGGAAGAGAGTTCCACAAGCGAAAATTGAGTGAGAACAATAGAAGAGTAATCAGGAAGACAGTAGATAACGATTGACATTGCATTTAAATGTTTGAAGATCAAAGCTGACTGGAAAGCAAGAAGCCGGAAGAGAGTTCCACAAGCGAAAATTGAGCGAGAACAATAGAAGAGTAATCAGGAAGACAGTAGATAACGATTGACATTGCATTTAAATGTTTGAAGATCAAAGTTGACTGGAAAGCAAGAAGCCGGAAGAGAGTTCCACAAGCGAAAATTGAGTGAGAACAATAGAAGAGTAATCAGGAAGACAGTAGATAACGATTGACAAGAAGAGGAGAAACTGTTAGCATAGACCTTATGGTTACATCTAGCCATTTCTGGAAAAAAATGAGGAGACCTAACTGTCAATCAATACTGTGGTTCAACTCGTAAAGTCCTGCTACCAAAGAGGAAACCACATCAAATTAATTACCATCAAAATATTTATAGAAAAGATACAGGAAAGCTACATTTTTACGATGGGAAAGTGATTGAAGCCGGGATATCAGGTTAGGGCCAATAACATTGCAGATTCTTCATTAGATTTCAAAATGAATCTCGAAATACATTAAACTTTCTAAAAAACGAAACCCAGTAAAAAACTTTTGAAGTAATTTAAATGCCTTCTTTAACTTGAATTTTGCTTGTATTTGGAAGATAATGTCGCAAAAAGCTCATCCAAATTTAAAGAAAAATTAAGTTTCATATAAAAATAAACTTTTTTAAAAACCTGGCACCTTTTTTTATTATTTGTCGATTCATCGAACGGCCAAACGACAAAATATTTATAGAAAAATTATACGGAGAAACTGCGTTTTGGCGATGGGGAAGTGATTGAAGCCGACATGCCAGGTCAGAGCCGATAATATTGCAGAATCTTCGCTGGTGAGAAAAATTATCAGTAATCCTTCCTTTAGGCGGGCTTAAAATAAACTGTTCATTTCTGCTGTGTCACGTGGTAGACAAAGTGACAAAGTCAATGAACGATCCGAGTGAATTATTATCATGGGAGGAGCTTGGTGCTTATTGGATCTCAGCAATCGTCTTAGGGAGCCTATGACTGGTTAGGCATTGTTAGGCATTGTTAGGCTGATTGGAAACACTATGACTGGTTAGGCATTGTTAGGCATTGTTAGGCTGATTGGAAACACTATGACTGGTTAGGCATTGTTAGGCATTGTTAGGCTGATTGGAAACACTATGACTGGTTAGGCATTGTTAGGCATTGTTAGGCTGATTGGAAACACCTGACATTGAGAACCTGTGCAACCAAGTCATTTGGTTTAAATGCCTATCAAGATGGTGGTTATCGCTCGGATTTCAAATACTGCTTTCAGTCCACCATTACTCAATGTAATAAGGTTTAACTGTCATAAACATACATACTTTGGTCTTTTGGATTTTACGACGCTTAAGTGAAGGATTACCTTACATTCACAGAGCAACTTTGTTCGTACCGCTCTAACTTGAGTGACTCTCGGGGCAACAATAGCATAAAAGAAAAATTTTTTCTGCATTTGTATTATTCGTTCAGATAGATTCTAAGTTTAAGAAAATATTATTTCTAGTCTTAGTGTGAATATTTAGAATTTCCTTCATTTATCTGATTTCTCTTACAGCCATGTCTGGCTCAAGGTAATGGCAACACGAATGTTGTCGGGGTGGGGGTATATTTTTCTTTAATAAGATTTTGCTGAATATTCATGTTTGTAGTAGAGAGAGGAAAATTAATATACTGTTTATTAAATAAAGGGAGCGTCTACTCAAATATGAGTAGCCACTAAAATAATGTTTAAAGTGATCAAAATCTGTCGGATTAATAAATAAAAATCCGTTACTACTTTGATATATATATATATATATATATATATATATATATATATATATATATATATATATATATATATATATATATATATATAATACAATTAAAAGGCTCTTCACTTAATTGAATGATGTTACCTTGAGTGTCCTGACTCCAGAGTTTCATAGATGGACACTCCCGGAATCATTCTGCTCATTTGTCAGGTGGGTATCAGCAATATATATATATATATATATATATATATATATATATATATATATATATATATATATATATATATATATATATATATAGCATAATGAGAAGCCACGTATACTTTCTTGATATGTATATAATATGGATAAAACAACTGAAAAGTTGCAAATTAAAAGAAAAAAATTGGGTGTTTTTTTTGTGAAACTATTTATTTATATGTTTTTATATATTTGATATTTCAGACCGCCTCGGTCCTTTCTCAGAAATTAATTAAATAACTGTGTTCGGAAGTTTGTTTACAAGTAGCGTCCGTCGCGAGACGCGGACGTCACGTAATGTGGAATGTAACTGTGTTTGAATATTTCTAACGTAAATCTAACGATAGTATTTTAGATGTTGTTTAAAAAGGTTTTTTTAACTATATCTAAAGAAATTTTTTAACTATTGAAATATTTATACAGATTTAAAATACCCAAGTCTTTGTTTAACCCTAGTTTATATGTGTCTAATTTTAAAATCCAGTATTTCTCTTTTTTTCTGCGTGTGTATGTGGGACTAAATTCGGAATCTATCAATAAACATTTACAGTTGTCTAATGAGTGTCTTGATTGATTAAAGTGTTCAGATATGCCGGAATAAGGATTGTTATATACATATATATATATACATACATACATATATACATACTTACATATATATATATATATACATACATACATACACACACACACACATATATATATAATATTAATATCTGATGATTTGTATGGATAATTTTAAAGAGCATATAAATCTAAAGAGAGCTCAATGTAAGAACAGAGCAAATGATAATTATGAAAGTGGTGACTTTATAAATCCTTGGTAATATTTTATTTCGTGAAACCAATATATATATATATATATATATATATATATATATATATATATATATATGAAATGAGAACGAATCGAATATAAATTCCGACGTTCGTAACATTAATTTAAAAGAGAGCTCCATCCAATAGTAGAGTAAAATCGTCTACCAACCGATCATTGACTAGTGGCTGATGGTATGTGTTAATACACATCGAAACACGATTGCATTTGTGTAGTGTTAATCACATGTTTTTAACGTCATATCCTAAAAAAATTAAATAAAATAAAGTATATATATATATATATATATATATATATATATATATATATATATATCTTTGTATGTTGTAATAAGCTGGTTATTTTACATTTTCAAATTTTCTCCTTGTGAAAATTTAAAAGAATATATTTGTAAGGAGGCCATATTTATCTTGCTCTGGGTGCCAGCAACCCTCGGACCATCACTGCTTACAGTTCTCCAGTATTCCTCACAAGAGGAAACGCGTACATGTCCCTTGTATTCTCTTCAAAAGGTAAAAGTCTTGTCTTGCTAATCCCTCACTTATGCGACGTAAAATAATCCGCTTTATTTCCGCCGTGTCACGCAGTCAATCGTTGATCCAATTATTGTCACAAGAAGATATTTTGCAAGAAGGTTGGTGCTTACTGAATATTGGCAGTTATCATAGGGAGTCTATGACTGCATTACGTTGGTTAGCACATTGGCGGCTTACTTGAAACAGCCGACATTGCTACTAGTGCGTTTGGCCATTTCAGCTTAAAATGTCTATCAAGATGCAACAGATGGTTGTTTCTGGGATTGCAAATCATATAAACATTATCAGTGTCAGAGATTATAGCAGTTTCTTTTCCCCCTCTTAAGTGATGACCCAAATTGTCTAACCGAACACAGTGAACCCACTTTCCTAGCAGAAGCCCTAGCAATCTATTTAATAGAAGCATTCCACTTCATGTCAGCAGAAAACAACAGCGCCAGAAGGCGCAATGAATCATTCACTTGGAGATTAGCATCAGCCATGCCGACGGAAGTAAAACCAAAAAAAAAGGGTATCTTGACTGATTAACAGAGAGCAGTTGTTTTGTTGGCATCAAAATTAACAAGTCATTCCCTGCCCCAGTTAACAAAAGATCGTAGGTCATTTTTTAGATTAGCTTTGAGAACACTAGGCTAAACTCATAACTTGCAAGTTCGTATGTTCAATCCATGGTTTTCTCAGGATCAATCGGAAGAACCATATTTCCATTACTTCAAGTTTTTTTTACATCTGTAAAGAGATTTTCTCAAGAGCCACTCAAGGTAGAGGGTTTCTAAGCGAGGGCGAATTAAGAAGGTCATTTTTTAGATCAGCATTCAGAATACTTGGCTAAACTTATAACTTATGAGGCTCATTGCGAAGAAGTAGTATGTAAGCTTTACTGTATTGAATACAATCATCACTAGGAACTCCAAATTCAGTGTCTTGTACCAGACTAAGCCAAGATTAACTAAACTGTCATCTGCCATAGAGAAATGGTGAGAAGGTAATTCTTGCTGACTAATTCATCATCTGAGCTCCCCATTATTAAGACTTGTGTCAGATTAAAATTAACTTTTTATTATTATTATAGGCACGTCTAAAACAAATGAACAAAGTAAATGTGGATTTTACACATGGAATGGTGAAATCTTCAGTATGGAACTCACCACTTGCAGGCGGGCTGGAATTCGCCAGAAGTTTGGATCTGGATTCAGTGTTTGATTTTGTTGGAAAGTCAAGCTGAAAAATTATTCAAAAAGTGAAAATATGGAAATAATAAAAATATCTCCTTTTTAGTTTTAATTTAAACAAAAGATGTACTTGTATTTAAAATGGTTCACAAACATAACGATGATTTCTGGCACACATGATACTTTCAAGGAGATTCTAATAGTCTTTCATCACATCTCCAAGGTTCTGATACTGAATGTGGTTTTATGACACACTGACTGCTATATAATGGTCATGTAGTGCCAAACAAGGATTTCCAAGTAGATTCTCATAGTCTTTAATACCATCTCCAAGGTTCTGATACTGAATGTGGTTTTATGACACACTGACTGCTATATAATGGTCATGTAGTGCCAAACAAGGATTTTCAAGTAGATTCTCATAGTCTTTAATACCATCTCCAAGGTTCTGATTCTGAATGTGCTTTTATGGCACATTGACTCCTATATAATGGTCATGTAGTGCCAAACAAGGATTTTCAAGTAGATTCTCATAGTCTTTAATCCCATCTCCAAGGTTCTGATTCTGAATGTGCTTTTATGGCACATTGACTCCTATATAATGGTCATGTAGTGCCAAACAAGGATTTTCAAGTAGATTCTCATAGTCTTTAATACCATCTCCAAGGTTCTGATTCTGAATGTGCTTTTATGGCACATTGACTCCTATATAATGGTCATGTAGTGCCAAACAAGGATTTTCAAGTAGATTCTCATAGTCTTTAATCCCATCTGCAAGGTTCTGATTCTGAATGTGTTTTTATGGCACACTGACTCCTATATAATGGTCATGTAGTGCCAAACAAGGATTTTCAAGTAGATTCTCATAGTCTTTAATCTCATCTCAAAGGTTCTGATTCTGAATGTGCTTTTATGGCACACTGACTCCTATATAATGGTCATGTAGTGCCAAACAAGGATTTTCAAGTAGATTCTCATAGTCTTTAATCTCATCTCCAAGGTTCAGATTCTGAATGTGCTTTTATGGCACACTGACTCCTATATAATGGTCATGTAGTGCCAAACAAGGATTTTCAAGTAGATTCTCATAGTCTTTAATCCCATCTGCAAGGTTCAGATTCTGAATGTGCATTTATGGCACATTGACTCCTATATAATGGTCATGTAGTGCCAAACAAGGATTTTCAAGTAGATTCTCATAGTCTTTAATACCATCTCCAAGGTTCTGATTCTGAATGTGCTTTTATGGCACACTGACTCCTATATAATGGTCATGTAGTGCCAAACAATGATTTTCAAGTAGATTCTCATAGTCTTTAATCTCATCTCAAAGGTTCTGATTCTGAATGTGCTTTTATGGCACACTGACTCCTATATAATGGTCATGTAGTGCCAAACAAGGATTTCCAAGTAGATTCTAATAGTCTTTAATCCCATCTGCAAG
This sequence comes from Acanthosepion esculentum, assembly GCA_964036315.1. Lineage (NCBI taxonomy): Eukaryota > Metazoa > Mollusca > Cephalopoda > Sepiida > Sepiidae > Acanthosepion > Acanthosepion esculentum. Next base: position 3,894,644 of record OZ038517.1, on the reverse strand, counting down.
GTTCAGATTCTGAATGTGCTTTTATGGCACATTGACTCCTATATAATGGTCATGTAGTGCCAAACAAGGATTTTCAAGTAGATTCTCATAGTCTTTAATCTCATCTCAAAGGTTCTGATTCTGAATGTGCTTTTATGGCACATTGACTCCTATATAATGGTCATGTAGTGCCAAACAAGGATTTTCAAGTAGATTCTCATAGTCTTTAATCTCATCTCAAAGGTTCTGATTCAGAATTTACTCTAATTAAAAGAGAAAGCACTATACTAAGATGAAAATTTGTAGAAAGTCCTTTGATTGTTAGATCATTCCCAATAAATCTACATCCAGATTCTTACAGATCTATCCTTTCGATGTGTAATATTTAATAACAAAAGGATAAAATTATAAACAAAAAGAAACTAACTCATATTGACTTGACAAAAAACGGAAAATCATCTTAAAAAATTAAATTTAAATGTTTAAAATGTCAGCGTCTTTCTTCCTTTGTGTGCATCTGTGGGTACGTCACTGGAAACGTCATTCTATTTTGAGGAAGTCGTAACGGATGAAACACATCGTACGAATAATTTTTCCACTTTGTCATTAATCTTCCTCGTATTTACACGTGCTTTGTTTCGTTTTCATTTTTATATAAAGAATATAAATAAAAAAGAACAAATAATCTCCCTTTAATAATAAAATCAACTTTTAATAATCAACTTCTCGAGAGTTCGTCTTTGTGACTACTCGCCCTCACATTGACTGCTGACCTGAGATGGAACAAATACATTGAATCAATAGCTTCGTCCACCGCAAGGAAAGTTGGCTTCCTACACCGCGCGAGGAAATTTTTCTCGCCGGAGTCGATCCTTCAAATCTACAAATCAATCATTCTTACATGGAGTAATGCTGCCATATATGATCTGGAGCCCCTTCTGTTTGTCTCAAGGTTCTTGATAAAATCCAGAGACGGATATGCAATGTAATTGGCCCTGATCTGGCATCTCGTCTGTAGCCGCTCTCTCACAGACGTGACGACGCCTCCCTCTGTCTTTTTTACAAATACTTTCATGGTAACTGCTCCGAGGAGCTGATTTCGCTGGTTCCCAGACTTCATGAATTTAAGCGTTCTACTAGGCTGGCATCTCGCTCACACCCTTCCACTGTCGAAACTGTTAAATGTAGCTGTCTCTTCTACTCTAATAACTTCATGTCTCGCACCTCACGCCTGTTGAGCCCCCCCCCTTCTTGTTTCCCTGATAGCTATAATCTCCAACTATTCAAATGTAATGTCAATCAACATCTCCAGATGCCCTGATCTATCCCCTGTCCTTCTCTTCATCTTTTCCTCTATCACTCCTATTTGCTCTCGCTCCAATTCTCTGTAACCCCTTGCGTGCTAGTGGCTTCCCACCTTGCTTGGGGTGAAACGCTTATAAAGAAATATTCACAACTCTAAAATAATTTTCTTTTTTGTTTTTTTATTGTTTCAGTCTCGCCAAATTCATTTGTATTATTTTTTTTTCTCTCCATCAACTTTGTCCCTGACTATCCAATATTATGACAACAGAAAATCTACCAAGAATGGTGATAGATTGCAAGGGCCTGGATGCAAATTTATAGGATCTGAACTAGCCATAAAAGCACTTTCCAGATATTTTCGTCTTAGTGGATAATTTTCTCTTTTAATCAAAGTAGCATTCCCTGTGTCAAAATGGCGATTCGTTTTGTTACGGTGAACATGCAATGCGTTTTGCGTGTTGTTATTTAAAATGTTTCATGCACAACGCTATCTTCAGGTGCTGAGTAGATACTGACCGTTACATAATTAAATTTTTAAGAAAACATCTGGTTAACGCAGCCCATATATTATACAGAGATTAAGGGTTTTTATTTAACAAAAATATGTATGTTTTATTTAAAATAGTGAGCTTGTATGAAGATCACATAAGCGAGAAACCTGGAGCTAAAACTACTATCCATGCAATCGCATATATATATATATATATATATATATATATATATATATATATATATATATAAGTAGCTCGAGTATAGGTATTAAACTAATATTTATATGCTTTAAGGTTTTTTAGCATCCCTGATTTGTAATTAATATTTCAGGCTCATCCTTTGGCCAACAACCAAGCATTGTGATTTTAGAATGATTAAATAAATTCTTTTTTTATTACTATTTCTATGGTTTCTTTAACAGGGATTTTAAGAAACAGATTTTCAACATCTAGTGAGGCTAAGGTGCCATTGTTAGTGTTATGGGAACTTACCCATAATAGTAATAATAATGGACTATTCGGGACATTATAAATGCTGCGCCTCAAGAGGGGGCAGGGAGGATTATTGTAAGAACATTGGAATAGTGATACTTGTCGAGACAACATAGTTCACTCTAACCAAATCTGATAGTCATTACTAATACTTCTACTTCTTTGTATATATATCTGTTTGTAATATATATGTGCATTCCATACCTGTGTTCGAGTTATTCTTCATTGGTTCTACCTTGGACCATCACCGTGGTACAAGGAACTTGGATCATAACAGTTAGGTTTATGTAGCATCCCGGAGTTGTCATTTACATTTCAGTAGGTATGTCCAATATTTCGCTAAAAAGTGGTATACCTTGACGACAAAAGGTCCCCAAATTGATAAAACAATTTTTAACGTTTAAATATTTATGTTGTTATTAAAGAGGAAAGACCAAAGTATTTTCTGAATATTTTTTCAGATTTTTTAATCCTTCCTATAAATGTTAAAAATTTTATTAAAAAATCTTGTTTTTTTTCGAGTCAAAAAATTTCGTAAAATCGAACTTATCGACATTTCTGTCGGAAAGATCATAGTTTGTTAGTTAAAAAATCATGAAAAATCAATTACACCTTTTTCTTTTGTTATCTTAGGAAATTTAGAATGATTAAAGTATACTTAATGTAATTTGAAAGAAACATTACTTACATTTTTAGCAGAAAATTTTTTAAGAGAGATATTTCCAACCAGGGTGGTCTATTTTGACAGGCGTTGATTGATGTACGTCAATATATTCACAACTTACGGCACGGAAATTTATTGGACGGTAGCGCAGAAGTGATATAATTCGTTCTAATTTTAAGTGAATCTCGTTAGTAGATTTTTTTTAAAAAAATTCACTTTCAAATTTTTTTTTTTTTTTTACCTTACGTTTGAGGAAGAATTCTGCACTGAAAATAACATTTAAATTATGAAAGAAAATCAAATTTTACAAGTAAAAATAAAACAGTAAAAAAAATACATTTTTTTAAATTGAGGTTTATTATTTCAGTCATGAAATATTTTTCTGAGAATATAAAAATTACATGAAACACCCTTAATTGAAACGGGTTAACTTAATGAAATGAGATTTTATTTCTTTTTTATTAAGGCAGATTTTTTTCTATTTATTAATAATTATATGGCAGTAATTTTAATATGAGTGTTATTTTATTTATTAATAAAATTAACATGCTATGTTGGTTTTGTTTTGACTCAACAAGTATTTTTTAGTTTGAGTAGTAGCGAGCTAACTCCAGAAAATGTTAAACTCCAAAAATCGTTTTAATTGATAATTTGTCGTGTGGATAATAATTCCAAAGTAATGTACAATGAATTTATGCATTCGATTTCAAACTTGAAAATTTGGGTGGACTTCCAAGGGCGTTTTTTTTTTTTTTTGTAATTGTAAATAGTCGATATTTTCTTTTATCCCACTATTCGATTATATTTGAATAGAAAAAGAAAATAATTGAAAATAATACGACGATATTCAGAAAACTTGACAAGCGTTGTTTTGTTGGTACTGAACGAATCAAAGCCATTTCTGAAGTAAAAAAAAACTTGCTTCTATCAAAGGAAACTACTCATGTGACATTATTTCAACAATGTGCATCCGTACTGTCGTTGTAGACGATTTTAAATACAATTTTGGAATATTAAAAATTATTTTTAAAATAATTATGGTTGTCAGATTTTAATAAGCTTTCAAATTTATGATCTTTAAAAAGTAGAGAACATAATATATCATTTCCATAAGGTTGCAGAAAGAACTTAATGTATAAATATATAACAACCTTTTGTCATATTGTGTATTTAAAATTGAAAAAAAAAAGAAAATTAATGTAAAAATTCATTGTTCATCAAAAAAATTTTTTTCTTTCAGATAATAATTACCTTCGTATATATTATTCAGAAAAGCCATTAAAAACTTTCTTAATTAAATATTGTCTTAGTTTTATTGGGTTTTGTATTTTTACAATTGAGGTAAAAGTTTGGACAATTTCGGACATTTTTTTAACAAAAAAATCGATGATTTAGATTTTTCGGAGTTTTGTGCATTTAATTTAAAAAAAAATTCAGGTTGCAAATAATTTTTTTTTTGTGTTTTCATAAAATTAAGTTCGAGGGGGGTAACAGATATAAAAAAAAAATATTTATACCATGACTTTCAAAGAGACAAACATTTCTAAAATAAGTTCATTCATTTCTGAATAAGTTCTGAAGTTTTCATTAAAATCCAACAAGTAGTTAATTTTTACAAGAATTTCGAAATTAATGTGTCTTTCAACTGACAAAAAAACCAACTAAAAAAAAAAACGCTAAAAAGGTCAAAATTGGACGTACCTACATTTCAGGCTCATCCTTTTGCATTGTGATCTTACAATGATTATATAAAGTTTTCTTTTTAACTATTTCTATGGTTTCTTTAATAGGGATATTAAGAAACAGATTTTAACAGCGGATAACACTGCTTAATTCAAATAACCCAACTTAATTTTTTTCTGGTTGGTCTTCCGTATTTTATAATTATAGCCCGATTATAAACACACAATTAAATTTCTTAATTACTGCGGGCCTTCTGATTAGTCAAAACTATACAATTTACAACGTGCCAAAAAAGATGTATCTCATAAGGACATTTACGAGAGTGGATGCGGCTTTTAACTAATTTTATAATATTTTAACAACTTAAATTTAAAAATCCATTATAATTAAAGAAATAAGAAATAATTGTATTAAAAATTCATTTTTCATCGAAAAAATTTTTTGCTTTCAGAAAATATTGTCCATATTCATAAAAACAACTAAAAGCAAATAAAAGCATTTGAAATTAAATAATATCTTTGTTTTATTGAGTTTTGTCTGTTACAATTCAGAGCTGATTTTCAGGTAGGGGTCCAATTAAAAAAAAAACAACATGATTTGCATTCCTCAAAGCCTTGTGCTTTTAGCTATTGTAATCACTAAACTCGATTCGATCGAATTTCTAGAGCTTTGATAAAATTAGTTTGGGGGAGGTAATAAATATTAAAACAATATTTCTGCCTTGACTTTAATTAAAAAAAAACATATTTATAATAATTTCCATAATCTTTGAATAGTTTCTGAAAGTTTCATTAACATCCGACAATTATTTTTATTTTTGCAAGGTTTTCCAAATTAATGTGTGACATACAAAAAAAAAAAAAAAAAAAAAAACGTGCTAAAAATTGTATATGTTATTTTACTAGTTCCGGTGATACAAAGAGAAACAAGGTTTTTTTTTTAATCAAAATTCAGAATGTTCAAAAAGAAGGAAAAAATTTAAAAAATAATTAAAAAAACTTCGGTCTTTCCTCTTCATAATAACATAAAACATTTCGACGATAAAATTTTGTTCTCGTCAAGTTTGGCGTCTTTTTCATCATGCTATGCTCTTTTTTTAGCGATCTCGTGGAGGTACCTATATTAATTGTAAATAATCTGTTTATTTGCGTCTTAGGAAATGGAGTCAAGTGTTTTTTTTTAATAATCAATCCTATTTAAGTTACGAGCACGTGACACAGTGGTCAGAACGTTCGCTTTTCAGACACCCGGGTTCGAATCTTTCAGGAAGATGTTTGATGTTATCGGCCTGTAGAGGTGATGCCAGCATGCGGCACCTTTGGAAAGGTGTCGGAAAACCATATCACGAATTGACCCAAACCTTGTGAGTGAAGATGGTTAAACGGAACTATTTGGGTGCCGTCGGTGGTTGTGCTAGCACAAAGTCACAAGTCATCGTGACCGAGCGTTTGAGCGCATTGGACTTGTTCACACTGTTGATCATGCTAGATAATGCTCTCTTTCCCATAAACTGTAACTAAGGTCCACTCAGTAGAGTTGCAGTATAAACCACAAGTGGCCTCTGTGGGCGGTGAACAAACACAAATGTGCCTGAGTAGGCGTCTGCAATAGGGATTGGCTAGCCATGCTAGCAGACAGGCATAATTGGATATAAGTGGCTAGCCATTACTTATTATTTAAGATAACAAAAATATTACACTTGTAGTGGATCTAAGAAGGTTGCGTGAATATTTAAGATTGTGCTGCAAATAAAATATGTAATATCCACAAACATAAATTATAAGAAATGGCCAAATGGTAACGATATTCAATCACGACAAAAAATACATGTTTGAAACAACAGATTAAATTTTATAGACACAATTTACAATTTCTTTGTTTGTAATGATGTGTGCAAAGGAATATTTTCGATAAAAAGTTCTTTGTGGTTTCGTAAATGTTCAATGTCTACAAAGTTGTCTGCCTTTGATTAAAAAGGTTGAATTTAACTTAGACAAAAGATTTTTCTATGAAAGATATTAAGTGAAAAAGTTTGTTGTATGAATTTTTCTAACCTCCTATAAAGAAAGGTTGTTTCTTTGGCGGCAATTTTGACGTATAATTCCCGTGTGTATCTTTTGCGCGTGTGAGTCTCAAAATGCGACGAAAATTCGTTTGCTGTTTCTATTTATAGTTTTTTTTTTTAACAACAAAATCGGCTCCAGCGGCTTGGTAGCTTGTTGCGAATTTTTCTGGGAAATGCGTCGGCGAATGTTGTATTTTTTTTATTTTTTAGACAACAGGATTTCTTGATTCATTTAAGTTAGGGATAATTTTGAGAAAGATTTTTGTATATCAGTTGAGCCTATTTTTGCACAAATTTTGACTGTTTTGTTATGGAAATTTCTCGAAGCTTATTTTTATTTAACAACCAATGAAATTCAAGAAAATGTTTGAAAATTGAAATGAGGGTTACTAAACACTTGTCACACTTCCTAATTATCTTCTTATCTATCTATCTATCTATCTATCTATCTATCTATCTATCTATCTATCTATCTCAGTCCTTTTCATATCTATCTATCTATCTATCTATCTATCTCAGTCCTTTTCATATCTATCTATCTATCTATCTATCTATCTATCTATCTATCTATCTATCTATCTATCTCAGTCCTTTTCATATCTATCTATCTATCTATCTATCTATCTATCTATCTATCTATCTATCTCAGTCCTTTTCATATCTATCTATCTATCTATCTATCTATCTATCTCAGTCCTTTTCATATCTATCTATCTATCTATCTATCTATCTATCTATCTATCTATCTATCTCAGTCCTTTTCATATCTATCTATCTATCTATCTATCTATCTATCTATCTATCTATCTATCTCAGTCCTTTTCATATCTATCTATCTATCTATCTATCTATCTATCTATCTATCTATCTCAGTCCTTTTCATATCTATCTATCTAACTATCTATCTCAGTCCTTTTCATATCTATCTATCTAACTATCTATCTATCTATCTATCTATCTATCTATCTCAGTCCTTTTCATATCTATCTATCTATCTATCTATCTCAGTCCTTTTCATATCTATCTATCTATCTATCTATCTATCTATCTATCTATCTATCTATCTCAATCTTTTTCATATCTATCTATCTATCTATCTATCTATCTATCTATCTATCTATCTATCTATCTCAGTCCTTTTCATATCTATCTATCTATCTATCTATCTATCTATCTATCTATCTATCTATCTATCTATCTCAGTCCTTTTCATATCTATCTATCTATCTATCTATCTATCTATCTATCTATCTATCTATCTATCTCAGTCCTTTTCATATCTATCTATCTATCTATCTATCTATCTATCTATCTATCTATCTATCTATCTATCTATCTATCTCAGTCCTTTTCATATCTATCTATCTATCTATCTATCTATCTATCTATCTATCTCAGTCCTTTTAATATCTATCTATCTATCTATCTATCTATCTATCTATCTCAGTCCTTTTCATATCTATCTATCTATCTATCTATCTATCTATCTATCTATCTATCTATCTATCTCAGTCCTTTTCATATCTATCTATCTATCTATCTATCTATCTATCTATCTATCTATCTATCTATCTATCTATCTATCTATCTAGTTAGTTATTATATATTAATGTATAGAATAAAATATGACCAAGTATTTACAAATTGCGGTAATTATCAGGAACTTATTTTAAAAACTTTCTAATGATTTCAACCCCGAAAGCCAGTAAGATGCAAGTGGTGGGTGTTACTGTGAGTGAAGTAGACAGAGAAAACCTTACTGAGGAGAAGAAGACAATAAAACGACCAGATTCTTGGGGAAGATGATGATGATGACTAATGTTGCATTTTTTTGAAGATCGTCGTTGATAGGAAGACAAGAAGCTGGAAGAAAGTTTCCACAATGAGAAGTGTGAGAAAATAAACTATAAGAATAGAACTCATGTTTCCATATTACAGAGGTCAGTAGAATCTGGCCGAAGGATATGATAAGGCCCTCAATGGGACTGAATATCCTACACTTACAAGGGATATATGATAGACGATGCTGAATCTTTTCTGTTAATTTACCACAAATAATGTAAAGTTAATTATCGCAAATATTAATTCACCCTAAGAAATTATAAATTTTAAATCAAAATTTGTTTAGCTTTCCTCACAACAACTTCAAAGATCAGAATGAAAAATTACCAAAAATCAGGGAGTTATTCACATTTCGTAAGTGCGGGTGATATTCGAAGTACTTACAAGGAAGTTTTTACAATTTAAAAAAAAAATCTGTTTTTGACGTCGGAGTGAGCGTGAACGGAGACAGCACACTGAGAAATAGCACACTTGATTCGCCCACATTTGAGGTGATCGCAAAAGTCAACTCAACTGGAGTACAATGAAAGTGCCTTGCTCTGGAAGAATTTGGTGTGAATGTTAATAAATATATTTTTTTTCTTATTTTAGGGGAATTAATATTTTTAGGTGAATTCACAGAAAACGTCTGGTGATCTTGCTTAGCAATGCTTGAAGTGTGGTACTCTCAGACGAGACTTTTGTTTTTGTTTCCGTTATTCTTTACTGCCGAAATTAAGAAACTAATTTGTATGATTCCCTGCGAACCCTCGTCGCCACTTTTATGATGTTCGACGTCTTCGCTTGTTACTTTTACTATGTCAAACGAAAGCCCATTATCATTTCTCCAAACGATCGTTATAGTCAAACTTCGTAGACGCCAGTACTAGTAATACTTATTCAAGTAGTAGTTTCCAGTCGCATATCGAACAGAGAAGAATCGTAATCCGCATACTATAGAGTAAACATATCGCAGTAATAGACAGACATGGAAGAAGATTTACTTGAACCCCCCCACTAAGTCAGGTTGTGGCACAAGGTCATTTTCTAACGTGGGGACCCGAGTGTTTTCACTCGGGCCGCTGGTCCAAGCTGGTCATAGCTTGCCCAAGCTGGTCTAAGCTAGACATAACCGTGATACTAACAGCACAGGGACGGATCACTGTGCCAGGTAAGTAGAGCTTTACTTGACCCCCCCCAAAAAAAACCCCACTGAGTCAGGTTGTGACAACAAGGTCAGTTTTTAACGTGGGGACCCGAGTGTTTTCACTCGAGTCGCTGGTCTAAGCTGGTCTTAGCTTGTCCAAGCTGGTCAGAGCTGGTCTAAGTTAGACATAGCTGGTCTTGGCTTGTCATAACTAGTCCACGCTGGGCAGAGCCGGCCCATATTAGTCGTAGCCGTGATACCACTAGCACAGGGACAGAGCCCTGTGCCAGGTAAGTATTCATGGAAGGCGAACACTCTGCCGAACCTTACGCCACTATCCGTATTTATTCACTTCCTTTATTATCACGTGATCTTCGTAATGGAATCGTCCGTATTATTCGCTGGCGATCTAGTTTCAATCCTCAGTGTTGGCAACGACACTTACTCTTATACAACACTAATTAAGACAAAATATTATTTAAAATGGACATCATGTAGAAAAAAAGAAAGAAATGGTAATTTACCTTTCGTCTTAAATATTGATTTTCATTCCTCAATATCTCCAGTTCTTTCTTCATGGAGAAAATTATTTTCTCCCGAGGATCCTAAGAAAATAGTAACAAGAGACTTGATTCTCAGCCACTTTCAGGCAATATTGGTATGAAAATGCAACAAGTAAACACCCTATTATAATTGCGTTTGTCCCCACCCTCGTTAATTTGAACGACCATTACGCCCTGCCAATACCTCATAAATACAATTTTGATCGCGTGGAAATAGAGGAAAAGACACTTCTTGGTTTCAGTGAGAAAAAAATGAAAAATAAGGGAAGATAGAAGTGGCGAGAGAGAATCAGATTAAGCTGATAAGAACAGATATTACCCTTTGATCCTAGCCAAAAAAAGCCGAGAATCGATTGTATTTTCTTGCGTCCCCACGCCAGCAGGGTGTGGCATAAGGTCAATTTAATGTGGGGATCCCAAGCATCCGAGCCAGGTCCAAATATAGCCCAACCCCGGCAAATGTCGGCATCGGTATTACCACCTATTCCCCACTCTTTAGTGCAATGAGGGAGGCACAGCTGCAGACGTTTCCCGGGATTGGGCACTCCTCGGATATATTTTCAGTTGCGCTCTGTCCGCGGAGATACAGCTGAGAAAGGCAGATACTACACTTGGTATCTACTTGATCCCCCACTGAGTCAGGTTGTGACACAAGGTCGGTTTTTAACGTGTGGAGGGAGGGGGTACCCGAGTGTTTCCACCCGGGACGCTGGACTTTGCAGGTCTTAGCTTGTCCAAGCTGGTCATAGCTGGTTTTAGCTGGTCCTAGCTTGTCCAAGCCGGTCAGAGCTGGTCATAGCTAGACGTAGCCGTGATACTACCAGCGCAGGGACGAATCCCTGTGCCAGGCATGTATCAGTGATCGAATCCCAGCCAAAAAGCGAGCATCCGGGAACAGATACTACACTTTGATCTTAGCCAAAAAGTCGTGGATTTACCTGACCTCCCACAGGGCCAGGTTGTGACACAAGGTCGGTGTTTAATGTGGGAAGGGAGGTTTTCACACGGGTCACTGGTCTTTAGCTGGTCTTAGCTTGTCCAAAAGGCGATCATTCAGCGAGTAATCTGAGAACAGATACTACACGGGATTTACTTGACCTCCCACAGGGCCAGGTTGTGACACAAGGTCGGAGTTTAACGTGGGAAGGGAGGGGGAATGGACTCGAGTTTTCACCCGGGTCGCAGTGCTTTGGCTTTAGCTAGTCATAGCTGGTCTTAGCTGGTCATAGCTTGTCCAAGCTGGTCAGACGTAGCCACGATACTACCAGCGCAGGGACGAATCCCTGCCGCCGGCCTGTATCGGAGAAGGAATCCCGGCCCCATAGGCGATCATTCAGTGAGTAATCTGCGAACAGATACTACACTTTGATCTTAGCCAAAAGGTCGTGGATTTACTTGACCTCCCACACGGTCAGGTTGTGACACAAGGTCGGGGTTTAACGTGGGACGGGAGGGGGAGTGGACCCGCGTTTTCACCCGGGCCGCAGTGCTTTAGCTGGTTTTAGCTTGTCCAAGCTGGTCAGAGCTGGTCATAGCTAGTCTTAGCTGGTCTTAGCTGGTCATAGCTTGTCAGAGCTGGTCATAGCTAGTCAGACGTAGCCGCGATACCACCAGCGCAGGGACGAATCCCTGCGACCGACCTGTATCAGTGATCGCTCCCGGCCTAAAGGCGATCATTCAGCGAGTAATCTGCGAACAGATACTACACTTTGATCTTAGCCAAAAGGTCGTGGATTTACTTGACCTCCCACACGGTCAGGTTGTGACACAAGGTCGGGGTTTAACGTGGGACGGGAGGGGGAGTGGACCCGAGCTTTCAGCCGGGCCGCAGTGCTTTAGCTGGTCTTAGCTTGTCCAAGCTGGTCAGAGCTGGTCTTAGCTAGTCATAGCTGGTCATGGCTGGTCTTAGCTTGTCATAGCTAGTCAGACGTAGCCCCGATACTACCAGCGCAGGGACGAATCCCTGCGACCGCCCTGTATCAGTGATCGCTCCCGGCCTAAAGGCCATCATTCAGCGAGTAATCTGCGAACAGATACTACACTTTGATCTTAGCCAAAAGGCCGTGGATTTACTTGACCTCCCACACGGTCAGGTTGTGACACAAGGTCGGGGTTTAACGTGGGACGGGAGGGGGAGTGGACCCGAGCTTTCAGCCGGGCCGCAGTGCTTTAGCTGGTCTTAGCTTGTCCAAGCTGGTCAGAGCTGGTCTTAGCTAGTCATAGCTGGTCATGGCTGGTCTTAGCTTGTCATAGCTAGTCAGACGTAGCCCCGATACTACCAGCGCAGGGACGAATCCCTGCGACCGCCCTGTATCAGTGATCGCTCTCGGCCTAAAGGCCATCATTCAGCGAGTAATCTGCGAACAGATACTACACTTTGATCTTAGCCAAAAGGCCGTGGATTTACTTGACCTCCCACACGGTCAGGTTGTGACACAAGGTCGGGGTTTAACGTGGGACGGGAGGGGGAGTGGACCCGAGCTTTCAGCCGGGCCGCAGTGCTTTAGCTGGTCTTAGCTTGTCCAAGCTGGTCAGAGCTGGTCTTAGCTAGTCATAGCTGGTCATGGCTGGTCTTAGCTTGTCATAGCTAGTCAGACGTAGCCCCCGATACTACCAGCGCAGGGACGAATCCCTGCGACCGGCCTGTATCAGTGATCGCTCCCGGCCTAAAGGCGATCATTCAGCGAGTAATCTGCGAACAGATACTACACTTTGATCGGGATTTACTTGACCTCCCACAGGGTCAGGTTGTGACACAAGGTCAGGGTTTAATGTGGGAAGGGAGGGGGAATGGACCCGAGTTTTCACCCGGGCCGCAGTGCTTTGGCTTTAGCTGGTCTTAGCTTGTCCAAGCTGGTCTTTAGCTGGTCATAGCTAGTCTTAGCTGGTCATAGCTTGTCAAAGCTGGTCATAGCTAGACGTAGCTGCGATACTACCAGCGCAGGGACGAATCCCTGCGACCGGCCTGTATCAGAGATCGAATCTCAGCCCCATAGGCGATCGTCCAGTGAGTAATCTGAGAACAGATACTGCACCGTGATCTTAGCCCTGCTGAGAAGCGACCGGCCGGCACCGACCGCGAGCGGCCGGCAGCGACTAATAACGATATACATTATTTGTAGCATAAGGCCTAAGGGAGAGGCCGGTCATCAGTAATTATCCTATTCCTAGCTCGTTCCAATCCATTTTAACAATTTACACAAGCACTGCAAGAACTCATACTTTGTCATTCACTATTGTTTTTATTAATAAATTATGATGCTTAAACCACAATTATATTTGAAAAGGGGGTGGGGGGGACCATAGAATCAAATAAGTATTAGTAAGTTATGGTCCGCCCCTCAAAAATGAAAATGGCTGCTCTATTCTGCCGTCAAACATAATGAAGTCGCTAACTGGCTAGTGGCAGGGGAAGGGGAAATATGGGAGAGAGTGTAAAAGGCTGGCCCGATCAAGATAAACGAACGGGGATAAAACAAATTGGGAAGGTAGGAAATCTTGAAAAGGACCCGAGAAGCAATGGACATCGCGATAAAAGCGCCATTTTTCAGATTCACAGTATCGAATGACGGAAACCGAATAAAAAAATCCCGTTGCCATAAATTAAATAACATTGTCTGCTGAATTATTTTTAAATTATTTTTAAGAGAAATATTTCTAAGACGGAGATTTGACTAGTAATAATTACGAGCTGGAGCCATGGAAATCCTATCTTTCATACTTGACCCACTTTTCTTTATATTTGAAGATGGGCGTCTAAGCATTAGTTAAATACGCATGCAGTCATGAACTGAATGTAGCTTAATAATCATTTTTCAAAAAGGCTTTTATGTCATTTATTTCATTTAATCAGGTAAAGCGGGACGATTTCATGATTTTTGCCTATTTTCATTACTTAAAATAATCGTTTTGGCCTGGTTTTCCTGTTACCAGATTTTAATTTCATTCAACGTCTTTCCTATTTTAATTTTCTGATGAATCTTAATTCTTCAGTTAATGACTGAATAAGCTCAAGACGAGTTCTACGACAGTAAAATATCCGTAGAAATTCCCCTATCGCATCGTTAAATATTTGAGCTTAACAACTAACAAAATATTACAGTAACAATGATATTTTTCAGACGCACAGTACCATAAGAATCCTAAATATGAATGTTGATCGTTAGTTCAAGAAGTAAGGGGGTACAAATACAAAGATCTGAAATTGACAACTTTTTTCCATTTCACTGAGACATACGTTAAACACTTCTATCTTCCCTTCTTTCTTTCTTTCTTTTTTCTTTATTTCTTTCTCTCACTGAAACCAAGAAGTATCTTTCTACGCGATCAAAACGGAATAGTTCATTATTTATGGAGGTATTGGAAGGAGACCTCAAACACTTTTATGATCCCTTCGTTCATTCTATCTTTCTAGCCAAATCCCCGTCTTACGAACACTTCTCTTCATAATAATTTTAAAGTAATTCAGCAGACAATGTAATTTTATTTATGGTAATTTGGATTTTTGGCGATTACCTTATTCGGTTTTCGTTGTTCGATACTGTGTGAAAAATGGTGCTTTTATCGCAGACATTATAGGTACTCGGACATTTATCTGAGATCAAAAGTGTAGTATCTGTTCTCAGATCGCTCGCTTAATGATCGCCTTTTGGCTGAGATTCGATCACTGATACATGCCTGGCACAGGGATTCGTCCCTGCGCTGGTAGTATCGCGGCTACGTCTAGCTATGACCAGCTTGGACAAGCTAAGACCAGCAAAGTCCAGCGGCCCGGGTGGAAACACTCGGGTTCCCACGTTAAAAACCGAACTTGTGTCACAACCTGACTCAGTGGGGGTGTCAAGTAGATACCAAGTGTAGTATCTGTTCGCTTTGTCGGCCTTTTGGCTGTGAGCGTCACTTGATACTTACCTGGTGTAGGGATTCGTCCTTGTGCTGGTAGTATCATGGCTATGACTAGCTTGGAACGGCTCCGGCCTGGACCAGCTATGACAAGCCAAGACTAGCTATGACCAGCTCTGACCAGCTTGGACAAGCTAAGACCAGCTATGACTAGCTTAGGCCAGCTTGGACAAGCCAAGACCAGCGGCTCGGGTGAAAACACTCGGGTCCCCACGTTAAAAACCGACCTTTTGTCACAACCTGATTCAGTGGGGGGTCAAGTAAATACCAAGTGTAGTATCTGTTCTGATCAGCTTAATCTGATTCTCTCTCTCTCTTTCATTCTCCACTTCTATATACTTTCATTTTCTCGTTGAAACCATGTAATGCCTTTTCTCCGCAATCAAAACGCGGAATATTTATGTGTTTATAATGTATTAACAGGACGTAACGGTCGTGCTAACTAGCGAAGTGAGGGAAAAGAACATTTATAATAGGATAATAATAAAAAACACGCACATGTTGTATCAGATAAGGTGAATAAAAGCATTTTAAATATTATTCCTACTTACGTAGATTACGACTGGTTTTGTGTGAATCTGTTTTGCTCTACTTGCGTATCGTAAAGTGTTTAGACTTTCCGAAACATTATATGAAGACGGCGTTACACAGGCCAACTGAAATCCAGAAGAAATTAAAGTAGTTAGATACCTTTGGCATTTCATTGCATATACATGACATTCGTTAGAATCTGATGCTATTTCAGCTTTCATTGTAGAAAATTCAAAATAACGTTAAAAGATACTTGGCTGGAAAGAGGAAATATTGTAAGTTACATTAATTCAGAATTATATTACTAAACAATATACACCTTAAATTGTTTGTAATCAGACACGGAACTATAAAATTTGGAACGGAAAAATCTCAAGAGAAATGGTTTTGGCTTGTTTTACGACAGCGAAAAAGCTAGACACGGGTTGGGCTCGGACGACATAAAAAAGCTAGTCACGGGTTGGGCTGGGACGACAGCGAAAAGGTTAGACACGGGTTGAGATCGGACGACGTTAAAAAGCTAAACACGGGTTGGGCTCGGACGACAGCGAAAAGGTTAGACACGGGTTGGGCTCGGACGACATCAAAAAAGCTAGACACGGGTTGGGCTGGGACGACAGCGAAAAGGTTAGACACGGGTTGGGCTCTGGCGACAGCGAAAAGCTCAACACGGGTTGGGCTCAGAAGACAGCGAAAATGTTAGACACGTGTTGGGCTCGGACAACATCAAAAAAGCTAGAGACGGGTCGGGATCGGACGACAGCCAAAAAGTTATACACGGGTAGGGCACGGACGACAGCGAAAAGGTTAGACACGGGTTGGGCTCGGTCGACTTCAAAAAGGTTAGACACGAGTTGGGCTTGAACAACATCAAAAAAGCTAGACACTGGTTGGGCTCGGACGACAGCGAAAATGTTAGACACAGGTTAAGTTTGTAAAACATCAAAAAGGATAGAAACGAGATGGGCTCGGACGAGAGCGAAAAGGTTAGACACGGGATGAGCTCGGACGACAGATAAAAGGTTAGACACGGGTTGGGCTCGGACGACATCAAAAAAATTAGACACGGGTTGGGCTCGGACGACAGCGTAAATGTTAGACATGGGTTGGGCCCTGACGACATCAAAAAGCTAGACACGGGTTGGGCTCGGACGACAGCGAAAAGGTTAGACACGGGTTGGGCTCGGACGACATCAAAAACGCTAGACACGAGTTGGGCTCGGACGACAGCGAAAAGGTTAGACCGGTTTAAGTTTGCAAAACATCAAAAAGGCTAGACACGAGTTGGGCTCGGACGACAGCGAAGAGGTTAGACCGTGTTAAGGTTGCAAACATCAAAAAGGCTAGACACGAGTGGGGCTCGGACGACTGCGAAAAGGTTAGACACGGATTGGGATCAGGCGATTATCAAAAAAGCTAGACACGGGTTGGGCTCGGACGACAGCGAAAAGGTTAGACATAGGTTGGGCTCCGATGTCAGCGAAAAGGTTAGATACGGGTTCGGCTCCGACGACATCAAAAAGGCTAGACACGCGTTGTGCTCGGACGACAGCGAAAAGGTTAGACTCGGGTTAAGTTTACAAAACATCAAAAAGGCTAGACAAAAGTTGGGCTCGGACGAGAGCGAAAGGTTTAGACACAGGTTGGGCTCGGACGACAGCGAAAAGCTTAGACACGGGTTTGGCTCTGATGACAGCGAAAAGGTTATACACGGGTAGGGCTCGGACGACATCAATAAAGCTAGACACAGGTTGGGCTCTGACGACAGTGAAAACTTTAGACACGGGTTGGGCTCATACGACATGTGAAATGCTAGACACGTGTTTGGACTCGGACGACTGCGAAAAGGTTAGAAACGGATTGGGCTCCGACGACATCAAAAAAGCTAGACACGGGTTGGGCTCGGACGACATCAAAACCTAGGCACAGGGTGGGCTCGGACGACAGTGAAAACGTTAGACACGGGATGGGCTTGGACAACATGTAAAATCCTAGACAAGGGTTGGGCTCGGACGACTGCGAAAACGTTAGACACGGGTTGGGCTCGGACGACAGCGAAAAGTTAGACAAGTGTTGGGCTCGGACGACATCAAAAAGCTAGACACGGGTTGGGCTCGGACGACAAGGAAAATGTTAGACACGTTTTGGGGTTGCAAAACATCAAAAAAGCTAGACACGGGTTGGACTCGGACGTCAGCGAAAAGGTTAGACACTGGTAGGCCTCGGACGACAACAAAAATCCAGACACTGTTTGAGCTCGGACGACAGCTAAAAGATTAGACACGGGTTGGGGTTGCAAAACATCAAAAAGGCTAGAGGCAGGTTGAGCTCGGACAACAGCGAAAAGGTTAGACACGGTTTGGGCTCGGACGACAGCGAAAAGGTTAGACTCGGGTTTGGCTCGGACGACAGCGAAAATGTTAGGCACGCGTTAAGTTTACGAAACATCAAAAAGGCTAGACAAAAGTTGGGCTCGGACGAGAGCGAAAGGTTTAGACACGGGTTGGGCTCGGACGACAGCGAAAAGTTTAGACACGTGTTGAGCTCTGATGACAGCGAAAAGGTTATATATGTGTAGGGCTCGGACGACATCAAAAAAGCTAGACACAGGTTGGTCTCGGACGACAGTGAAAACTTTAGACACGGGTTGGGCTCGGACGACATGTGAAATGCTAGACACGGTTTGGGCTCGGACGACTGCGAAAAGCTAGACACGGGTTGGGCTCGGACGAATGTGAAAAGGTGAGGGGTTAAGGTTGCAAAACAACAAAAAGACTAGACACTAGTTGGGCTCGGACGAGAAGGAAAAGGTTAGACACGGGTTGGGATCGGACAAAAGCTAAACGGTTAGACACGCGTTGGGCTCGGACGACAGCGAAAAGGTTAGACAAGGGTTGGGCTCGAACGACAGCGAAAGTTTAGACACGGGCTGGTCTCGGACGACAGCGAAAAGGTTAGATATGTTTTGGGCTCTGATGACAGCGAAAAGGTTATACATGTGTAGGGCTCGGACGACATAAAAAAAGCTAGACACAGTGAAAACTTTAGACACATGTTGGGCTCGGACGATATGTGAAATGCTAGATACGTGTTGGGCTCGGAAGACTGCGAAATGGTTAGACACGGGTTGGGCTCGGACGAAAGCAAAAGGTTAGACGTGGGTTCAGCTCGGACGAAAGCGAAAAGTTTAGACACGGGTGGGGCTCGGACGAGAGTTAAAAGGTTAGACACGGGTTGGGATCGGACGACATCAAAAAGGCTAGACACGTGTTGGGCTCGGACGACAGCGAAAAAGTTAGACACGTGTTGGCCTCGGACGACATCAAAAAAGCTAGACTCGAGATGGGCTCGGACGACAGCGAAAAGGTTAGACACGGGTTAAGGTTGCAAAACATCAAAAAGGCTAGACACGAGTTGGGCTTGGACGAGAGCGAAAAGGTTACACACGGGTTGGGATAGGACGAGATCAAATAAGCGAGACACGCGATGGGCTCGGACGACAGCGAAATGGTTAGACACGGGATGGGCTCTGACGATAGCGAAACTTTAGACACGGGTTCGGTTCGGACGAAAGCGAAAAGGTTAGACACGGGTTGGGCTCGGACGACATCAAAAAAGCTAGACACGAGTTGGGCTCGGACGACAGTGAAAAGGTTAGACACGGGTTAAGGTTGCAAAACATGAAAAAGGCTAGACACGTGTTGGGCTCGGACCAGAGCGAAAAGGTTAGACACGGGTTGGGCTCGGACGACAGCGAAAGGTTAGACACGGTTTGGGCTCTGATGACAGCGAAAAGGTTAGATTAGTTTAGGGCTCGGACGACATCAAAAAAGCTAGACACAGGTTGGGCTCTGACGAAAATGAAAACTTTAAACACGGGCTGGGCTCGGAGGACATGTGAAATGCTAGACACGGGTTGAGCTCGGACGACTGCAAAAAAGGTTAGATACGGATTGTGCTCAGACTACATCAAAAAAGCTAGACACAGGTTCGGCTCTGACGACAGTGAAAACTTTAGACACGTGTTGGGCTCGGACGACATGTGAAATGCTAGACACGGGTGAAGCTCGGACGACTGGGAAAAGCTTAGACACGGATTGGGCTCAGACGACATCAAAATGCTAGACAATGGTTGGGCTCGGACCACAGCGAAATGGTTAGACACGTACTGGGCTCGGACGACATAAAAAAATAGACACGTGTTGGGCTCGGACGAGAGCGAAATGTTTACACCCAGGTTGGGCTCGGACGAAAGCTAAAAGGTTAAACACGGGTTGGGCCCGGACGAAAGCGAAAAGGTTAGACACGGGTTGGGCTCGGACAAGAGATAATAGGTTAGACACGGGATGGTCTCAGACGACATAAAAAAACTAGACACGTTTTGGGCTCGAACGAGAGCGAAAAGGTTAGACCCGGGTTGGGCTCGGACGAAAGCTAAAAGGTTAGACACGGGTTGGGCTCGGACGAAAGTGAAAAGGTTAGACACGGGTGGGGCTCGGACGAAAGATAAAGGTTAGACACGTGTTGGGCTCGGACGACAGCGAAAAGGTTAGACAGGGGTTGGGCTCGGACGACATAAAAAAAGCTAGACACAGGTTGGGCTCAGACGAGAGTGAAAACTTTAGGTACGGCTGGGGCTCGGACGATATGTGAAATGCTAGACACGGGTTGGGCTCGGTCGTCTGCGAAAAGGTTAGACACGTGTAGGACTCGGA
This sequence comes from Acanthosepion esculentum, assembly GCA_964036315.1. NCBI lineage: Eukaryota > Metazoa > Mollusca > Cephalopoda > Sepiida > Sepiidae > Acanthosepion > Acanthosepion esculentum. Next base: position 3,874,286 of record OZ038517.1, on the reverse strand, counting down.
CGAAAGCAAAAGGTTAGACACGGATTCGGCTCGGACGAAAGCGAAAAGGTTAGACACGGGTTGGGCTCGGCCTAGATTTAAAAGGTTAGACACGGTTTGGGATCGGACGACATCAAATGGCTAGACACGGGTTTTGCACGGACGAAAGCGAAAAGGTTAGACACGGTTTGGGCTCGGACGACAGCGAAAAGGTTAGACCTGCTTTGGGCTAGGACGACATCAAAAAAGCTAGATAAGAGTAGGGCTCGGACGACAGCGAAAAGGTTAGACACGGGTTAGGGTTGCAAAACATCAAAAAGACTAGACACGTGTTGGGCTCGGACGAAAGCGAAAAGGTTAGACACGGGTTGTGCTCGGACGAGAGTTAAAAGGTTAGACACGGGTTGGGCTCGGACGACATCAAAAAAGCTAGACAGGTGTTGGGCTCGGAGGACAGTGAAAAGGGTGGACACGGGTTAAGGTTGCAAAACATTAAAAAGGCTAGACACGAGTTGCGCTCGGGCGACAGCGAAAAGTTTAGACACGGGTTGGGCTCGGACGAGACTTAAAAGGTTAGACACGTGTTGGGCTCGGACGACATCAAAGAAGCTTGACACGTGTTGGGGTGGCAGAACCCCCAAAAAGCTAGTCACGTGTTGGACTCGGACGTCAGCGAAAAAGTTAGACACGGGTTGGGGTCGGACGAAATCAAAAAAGCTAGACAGGTGTTGCGCTCGGACGACAGCGAAAAGGTTAGACTCTGGTTACGGTTGGAATATATCAAAAAGCCTAAACACGATTTGGGCTCGGACTAGAGCGAATACGTTAGACACGGGTTAGGCTCGGACGAAAGCAAAAGGTTAGAGACGGGTTCTCCTCGGACGAAAGCGAAAAGTTTAGACACGGTTTGGGCTCGGACTAGAGTGAAATGGTTAGTCACGGGTTGGGCTCGGACGACATCAAAAAAGCTAAACACGGGGTGGGCTCGGACGACAGCGAAAAGATCAGACACGGGTTGGGCTCGGACGACATCAAAAAAGCTAGACACGAGTTGGGCTCGGACGACAGCGAAAAGGTTAGATACGGTTTAACGTTGCAAAACATCAAAAAGGCTTGACACGTGTTGCGCTCGGACGAAAGCGAAAAGGTTAGACACGGGTTGGCCTCGGACGAGAGTTAAAATGTTAGACACCGGTTGCGCTCGGACGACATCAAAAAATCTAGACGGGTGTTGGGCTCGGACAACAGCGAAAAGTTTAGACACGGTTAAGGTTGCAAAACATCAAAAAGGCTAGACACTAGTCGGGCTCGGACGAGAGCGAAAAGGTTAGACACGGGTTGCGATTGGACGAGATCAAAAAAGCAAGACACGGGATGGGCTCGGACGACAGCGAAAAGGTTAGACACGTGTTGGGATCTGATGATAGCGAAAGGTTAGAGACGGGTTGGTTTCGGACGACAGCGAAAATGTTAGACACGAGTTGGGCTCGGACCAGAGCGAAAAGGTTAGACACGGGTTGGGCTCGGACGACATCAAAATGCTAGACACGTGTTGGGCTCGGACGAAAGCGAAAAGGTTAGACACGGGTTGGGCTCGGACGACAGCGAAAGTTTAGACACGGGTTGGGCTCGGACGACAGCGAAAAGGTTAGACACGGGTTGGGCTCTGATGACAGCGAAAGTGTTAGACTCGGGTAGGGCTCAGAAGACATCAAAAAAGCTAGACACAGGTTGGGCTCTGACGAGAATGAAAACTTTAGACACGGGTTGGGCTCGGACGACTTGTGAAATGCTAGACACGGGTTGAGCTCGGACGACTGCGAAAAGGTTAGACACGGATTGTGCTCAGACTACATAAAAAAGCTAGATACAGGTTGGGCTCTGACAACAGTGAAAACTTTAGACACGGGTTGGGTTCTGACGACAGTGAAAACTTTAGACACGGGTTGGGCTCGGACGGCATGTGAAATGCTAGACACGGGTTGAGCTCGGATGACTGCAAAAATGTTAGACACGGATTGGGCTCAGACGACATCAACAAAGCTAGACAAGTGTTGGGCTCGGACGACAGTGAAAAGGTTAGACACGAATTGGGCTCGGACGACATCAAAAAAGCTAGACACGTGTTGGGCTCGGACGAGAGCGAAAAGTTTAGACCCAGGTTAGGCTCGGACGAAAGCTAAAAGGTTAGACACGGTTGGTCTCGGACGTCAGCGAAAAGGTTAGACACGGGTTGGGCTCTGATGACAGCGAAAAGTTAGACACGGGTTGGTCTCGGACGACAGCGAAAATGTTATACATGAGTAGGGCACGTAGCGTTAAAAGGTTAGACACGGGTTGGGATCGGACGACATCAAAAAGCCTAGACACTATTTGGGCTCGGAAGACAGCGAAAAGGTTAGACACGGGTTAAGGTTGCAAAACTTCAAAAAGCTAGACACGAGTTGGGCTCGGACCAGAGCGAAAAGTTTAGACAGGGTTGGTCTCCGACGACAGCGAAAAGTTTAGACACGGGTTGGGCTCGGACGACATTAAAAAAGCTAGACGGGTGTTGGGCTCGGACAACAGCGAAAAGTTTAGACACGGGTAAAGGTTGCAAAACATCACAAAGGCTAGACACGAGTTGGGCTCGGACGAGAGCGAAATGGTTAGACACGGGTTGGGCTCGGACGAGAGTTAAAAGGTTAGACACGGGTTAGCTCGGACGACATCAAAAAAGTTAGACATGTGTTGGGCTCGGACGACAGCGAAAAGGTTAGACACGGGTTGGGCTCAGTCGAAATCGAAAGGTTAGACACGGTTTGGGCTCGGACGACAGCGAAAATGTTAGACACGGATAGGGCTAGGACGACAGCCAAAAAGCTAGACACAGGTTGAGCTCTGACGACTGTGAAAACTTTAGACACGGGTTTTGCTCGGACGACATGTGAAATGCTAGACACGGGTTGAGCTCGGACGACTGCGAAAATGTTAGACACGGATTGGGCTCAGACGACATCAAAAAAGCTAAACACGTGTTGGGCTCGTACGACAGCGAAAAGGTTAGGCAGGGGTTGGCCTCCGGTGACAGCGAAGAGGTTAGACACGGGTTGGTCTCCGACGACATCAAATAGCTAGGCACATGTTGGGCTCGGACGTCATGTAAAATGCTAGACACGGGCTGGGCTCGGACGAAAGCGAAAAGGTTAGACACGGGTTGGGCTCGGACGACAGCGAAAGTTTAGACACGGGTTGGGCTCGGACGACAGCGAAAAGGTTAGACACGGGTTGGGCTCTGATGACAGCGAAAGTGTTAGACTCGGGTAGGGCTCAGAAGACATCAAAAAAGCTAGACACAGGTTGGGCTCTGACGAGAATGAAAACTTTAGACACGGGTTGGGCTCGGACGACTTGTGAAATGCTAGACACGGGTTGAGCTCGGACGACTGCGAAAAGGTTAGACACGGATTGTGCTCAGACTACATAAAAAAAGCTAGATACAGGTTGGGCTCTGACAACAGTGAAAACTTTAGACACGGGTTGGGCTCGGACGGCATGTGAAATGCTAGACACGGGTTGAGCTCGGATGACTGCAAAAATGTTAGACACGGATTGGGCTCAGACGACATCAACAAAGCTAGACAAGTGTTGGGCTCGGACGACTGTGAAAAGGTTAGACACGAATTGGGCTCGGACGACATCAAAAAAGCTAGACACGTGTTGGGCTCGGACGAGAGCGAAAAGTTTAGACCCAGGTTAGGCTCGGACGAAAGCTAAAAGGTTAGACACGGTTGGTCTCGGACGTCAGCGAAAAGGTTAGACACGGGTTGGGCTCTGATGACAGCGAAAAGTTAGACACGGGTTGGTCTCGGACGACAGCGAAAATGTTATACATGAGTAGGGCACGTAGCGTTAAAAGGTTAGACACGGGTTGGGATCGGACGACATCAAAAAGCCTAGACACTATTTGGGCTCGGAAGACAGCGAAAAGGTTAGACACGGGTTAAGGTTGCAAAACTTCAAAAAGCTAGACACGAGTTGGGCTCGGACCAGAGCGAAAAGTTTAGACAGGGTTGGTCTCCGACGACAGCGAAAAGTTTAGACACGGGTTGGGCTCGGACGACATTAAAAAAGCTAGACGGGTGTTGGGCTCGGACAACAGCGAAAAGTTTAGACACGGGTAAAGGTTGCAAAACATCACAAAGGCTAGACACGAGTTGGGCTCGGACGAGAGCGAAATGGTTAGACACGGGTTGGGCTCGGACGAGAGTTAAAAGGTTAGACACGGGTTAGCTCGGACGACATCAAAAAAGTTAGACATGTGTTGGGCTCGGACGACAGCGAAAAGGTTAGACACGGGTTGGGCTCAGTCGAAATCGAAAGGTTAGACACGGTTTGGGCTCGGACGACAGCGAAAATGTTAGACACGGATAGGGCTAGGACGACAGCCAAAAAGCTAGACACAGGTTGAGCTCTGACGACTGCGAAAACTTTAGACACGGGTTTTGCTCGGACGACATGTGAAATGCTAGACACGGGTTGAGCTCGGACGACTGCGAAAATGTTAGACACGGATTGGGCTCAGACGACATCAAAAAAGCTAAACACGTGTTGGGCTCGTACGACAGCGAAAAGGTTAGGCAGGGGTTGGCCTCCGGTGACAGCGAAGAGGTTAGACACGGGTTGGTCTCCGACGACATCAAATAGCTAGGCACATGTTGGGCTCGGACGTCATGTAAAATGCTAGACACGGGCTGGGCTCGGACGACTGAGAAAAAGTTAGACACGTGTTGGGCTCGGACTACATCATAAAAGTTAGACACGTTTTGGTGTGGGACGACAGCGAAAAGTTAGAGACGGGTTGGGCTCGGACGACATCAAAAATGATAGACACGGTTTGAGCTTGGACGACAGCGAAAAGGTTAGACACGGATTGGGTTCGGACGACAGCGAAAAGGTTAGACACGGTTAAGGTCGGACGAGTGCGAAAGCTTAGACACGGGTAGGGCTCGGACTAAATCAAAAATGCTAGACACGGATTGGGCTCGGACGACTGCGAATAGGTTAGACACGGTTATGGTCGGACGAGTGCGAAAGGTTAGACACGGGTTGGGCTCGGTCTAAATCAAAAATGCTAGACACGGGTTGGGCTCGGACAACAGCAGATAGGTTAGACACGGGGTGGCCTCAAACGACATCAAAAAGCTAGACACGGTATGGGATCGGAGGACAGCGAAAAGGTTAGACACGGGTTGTGTTTGGACGACATCAAAAAAGCTAGACACGTGTTGGGCTCGGACGAGAGCGAAAAGGTTAGACACGGTTGGGGTCGGACTAGAGTTAAAAGGTTAGACACGGTTTGTGCTTTGACGACATCCCAAAAATTAGACTCGGGTTGGGCTCGGACGACGGCGAAATGGTTAGACATGGGTTGGGCTCTGACGTCATAAAAAAGCTAGACACGGTATGGGCTAAGACGACCGCGAAAAGGTTAGACACGGGTTGGGCTCGGACGTGATCAAAAACGCTAGACACGGGCAGGGCTCGGACGACAGCGAAAAGGTTAGACACGTCTTGGGCTCGGACGAGAGCGAAAAGGTTAGACACCGGTTGGGCTCGGACGAAAGCTAAAAGGTTAGACAAGGGTTGGGCTCGGACGAAAGCGAAAAGGTTAGACACGTGTTGGGCTCGGACGAGATTTAAAAGGTTAGACATGGGTTGGGTTCGGACGAAATCAAAGAAGCTAGACACGAGTTGGGCTCGGACGACAGCGAAAAGGTTAGACACGGGTGAATGTTGCAAAACATCAATAAGGCTAGACACGAGTTGGGCTCGGACGAGAGCGAAAAGGTTAGACACGGGTTCGGCTCGGACGAGATTTAAAAGGTGAGACACGGGTTGGGTTCGGACGTCATCAAAAAATCTAGACACGAGTTGGGCTCGGACGAAAGCTAAAATGTTAGACACGGGTTGGGCTCGGAAGAAAGCGAAAGGTTAGACACGGGTTGGGTTCTGATGACAGCGAAAAGGTGATACATGGGTAGGTATCAAAAAATCTATACGCAGGTTGGGCTCGGACGACAGTGAAAACGTTAGACACGGGTTGGGCTCGGACGACTTGTAAAATGCTAGACACGGGTTGGGATCGGACGACTGCGAAAAGGATAGACACGGGTTTGGTTCGGACGACATAAAAAAAGCTAGACGGGTTGGGCTGGGTCGACAGCGAAATGTTAGACACGGGTTGGACTTGGACGACATCAAAAATGCTAGACACGTGTTGGCCTCGTACGACAACGAAAATGTTAGACACGGGTTGGGGTTGCAAAACATCAAAAAAGCTAGAAACGGTTTGGACTCGGAGTTCAGCGAAAAGGTTAGACGCGGGTTGGGCTCGGACCTCATCACAAAAGCTAGACAGGTGTTGCACTCGGACGACAGCGAAAAGGTTAGACACGGGTTGGGCTCGGACGACATCAAAAAAGCTAGACACGTGTTGGGCTCGGACGACAGCGAAAAGGTTAGACACGTGTTGGGCTCGGACGACAGCGAAAGGTTAGACACGGGTTGGGCTCGGACGACAGAGAAAAGGTTAGACACCTGTTGGGCTCTGATGACAGCGAAAAAGTTAGACACGTGTAGGGATCGGACGACATCAAAAAAGCTAGACACAGGTTTGGCTCGGACGACAGTGACAATTTTAGACACGGGTTGGGCTCGGACGACATGGGAAATGCTAGACACGGGTTGGGCTCGGACGACTGCGAAAATGTTAGACACGGATTGGGCTTAGACGACATCAAAACGCTAGACACGTGTTGGGCTCGGACGACAGCGAAAAGTTTAGACATGGGTTGGGCTCCGATGACAGCGAAAATGTTAGACACTGGTTGGGCTCCGACGACATCAAAAAGTTAGGCACAGGTTGGGCACGGACGACAGTGAAAACGTTAGACACGGGTTGGCCTCGGACGACTGCGAAAAGGTTAGACACGGGTTGGGCTCGGACGACAGCGAAAAGGTTAGACACGTGTTGGGTTCTGATGACAGCGAAAACGTTATACATGGGTAGGGCTCAGACGACATCAAAAAAGCTAGACACGGGTTGGGCTCGGACGACAGCGAAAAGGGTAGACATGGGTTGAGCTCCGATGAGAGCGAAATGGTTAGACACGGGTTTGGCTCGGATGATATGTGAAAAGTTAGACACGGGTTGGTCTCGGACGACAGCGAAAATGTTATACATGAGTAGGGCACGTAGCGTTAAAAGGTTAGACACGGGTTGGGATCGGACGACATCAAAAAGCCTAGACACTATTTGGGCTCGGAAGACAGCGAAAAGGTTAGACACGGGTTAAGGTTGCAAAACTTCAAAAAGCTAGACACGAGTTGGGCTCGGACCAGAGCGAAAAGTTTAGACAGGGTTGGTCTCCGACGACAGCGAAAAGTTTAGACACGGGTTGGGCTCGGACGACATTAAAAAAGCTAGACGGGTGTTGGGCTCGGACAACAGCGAAAAGTTTAGACACGGGTAAAGGTTGCAAAACATCACAAAGGCTAGACACGAGTTGGGCTCGGACGAGAGCGAAATGGTTAGACACGGGTTGGGCTCGGACGAGAGTTAAAAGGTTAGACACGGGTTAGCTCGGACGACATCAAAAAAGTTAGACATGTGTTGGGCTCGGACGACAGCGAAAAGGTTAGACACGGGTTGGGCTCAGTCGAAATCGAAAGGTTAGACACGGTTTGGGCTCGGACGACAGCGAAAATGTTAGACACGGATAGGGCTAGGACGACAGCCAAAAAGCTAGACACAGGTTGAGCTCTGACGACTGCGAAAACTTTAGACACGGGTTTTGCTCGGACGACATGTGAAATGCTAGACACGGGTTGAGCTCGGACGACTGCGAAAATGTTAGACACGGATTGGGCTCAGACGACATCAAAAAAGCTAAACACGTGTTGGGCTCGTACGACAGCGAAAAGGTTAGGCAGGGGTTGGCCTCCGGTGACAGCGAAGAGGTTAGACACGGGTTGGTCTCCGACGACATCAAATAGCTAGGCACATGTTGGGCTCGGACGTCATGTAAAATGCTAGACACGGGCTGGGCTCGGACGACTGAGAAAAAGTTAGACACGTGTTGGGCTCGGACTACATCATAAAAGTTAGACACGTTTTGGTGTGGGACGACAGCGAAAAGTTAGAGACGGGTTGGGCTCGGACGACATCAAAAATGATAGACACGGTTTGAGCTTGGACGACAGCGAAAAGGTTAGACACGGATTGGGTTCGGACGACAGCGAAAAGGTTAGACACGGTTAAGGTCGGACGAGTGCGAAAGCTTAGACACGGGTAGGGCTCGGACTAAATCAAAAATGCTAGACACGGATTGGGCTCGGACGACTGCGAATAGGTTAGACACGGTTATGGTCGGACGAGTGCGAAAGGTTAGACACGGGTTGGGCTCGGTCTAAATCAAAAATGCTAGACACGGGTTGGGCTCGGACAACAGCAGATAGGTTAGACACGGGGTGGCCTCAAACGACATCAAAAAGCTAGACACGGTATGGGATCGGAGGACAGCGAAAAGGTTAGACACGGGTTGTGTTTGGACGACATCAAAAAAGCTAGACACGTGTTGGGCTCGGACGAGAGCGAAAAGGTTAGACACGGTTGGGGTCGGACTAGAGTTAAAAGGTTAGACACGGTTTGTGCTTTGACGACATCCCAAAAATTAGACTCGGGTTGGGCTCGGACGACGGCGAAATGGTTAGACATGGGTTGGGCTCTGACGTCATAAAAAAGCTAGACACGGTATGGGCTAAGACGACCGCGAAAAGGTTAGACACGGGTTGGGCTCGGACGTGATCAAAAACGCTAGACACGGGCAGGGCTCGGACGACAGCGAAAAGGTTAGACACGTCTTGGGCTCGGACGAGAGCGAAAAGGTTAGACACCGGTTGGGCTCGGACGAAAGCTAAAAGGTTAGACAAGGGTTGGGCTCGGACGAAAGCGAAAAGGTTAGACACGTGTTGGGCTCGGACGAGATTTAAAAGGTTAGACATGGGTTGGGTTCGGACGAAATCAAAGAAGCTAGACACGAGTTGGGCTCGGACGACAGCGAAAAGGTTAGACACGGGTGAATGTTGCAAAACATCAATAAGGCTAGACACGAGTTGGGCTCGGACGAGAGCGAAAAGGTTAGACACGGGTTCGGCTCGGACGAGATTTAAAAGGTGAGACACGGGTTGGGTTCGGACGTCATCAAAAAATCTAGACACGAGTTGGGCTCGGACGAAAGCTAAAATGTTAGACACGGGTTGGGCTCGGAAGAAAGCGAAAGGTTAGACACGGGTTGGGTTCTGATGACAGCGAAAAGGTGATACATGGGTAGGTATCAAAAAATCTATACGCAGGTTGGGCTCGGACGACAGTGAAAACGTTAGACACGGGTTGGGCTCGGACGACTTGTAAAATGCTAGACACGGGTTGGGATCGGACGACTGCGAAAAGGATAGACACGGGTTTGGTTCGGACGACATAAAAAAAGCTAGACGGGTTGGGCTGGGTCGACAGCGAAATGTTAGACACGGGTTGGACTTGGACGACATCAAAAATGCTAGACACGTGTTGGCCTCGTACGACAACGAAAATGTTAGACACGGGTTGGGGTTGCAAAACATCAAAAAAGCTAGAAACGGTTTGGACTCGGAGTTCAGCGAAAAGGTTAGACGCGGGTTGGGCTCGGACCTCATCACAAAAGCTAGACAGGTGTTGCACTCGGACGACAGCGAAAAGGTTAGACACGGGTTGGGCTCGGACGACATCAAAAAAGCTAGACACGTGTTGGGCTCGGACGACAGCGAAAAGGTTAGACACGTGTTGGGCTCGGACGACAGCGAAAGGTTAGACACGGGTTGGGCTCGGACGACAGAGAAAAGGTTAGACACCTGTTGGGCTCTGATGACAGCGAAAAAGTTAGACACGTGTAGGGATCGGACGACATCAAAAAAGCTAGACACAGGTTTGGCTCGGACGACAGTGACAATTTTAGACACGGGTTGGGCTCGGACGACATGGGAAATGCTAGACACGGGTTGGGCTCGGACGACTGCGAAAATGTTAGACACGGATTGGGCTTAGACGACATCAAAACGCTAGACACGTGTTGGGCTCGGACGACAGCGAAAAGTTTAGACATGGGTTGGGCTCCGATGACAGCGAAAATGTTAGACACTGGTTGGGCTCCGACGACATCAAAAAGTTAGGCACAGGTTGGGCACGGACGACAGTGAAAACGTTAGACACGGGTTGGCCTCGGACGACTGCGAAAAGGTTAGACACGGGTTGGGCTCGGACGACAGCGAAAAGGTTAGACACGTGTTGGGTTCTGATGACAGCGAAAACGTTATACATGGGTAGGGCTCAGACGACATCAAAAAAGCTAGACACGGGTTGGGCTCGGACGACAGCGAAAAGGGTAGACATGGGTTGAGCTCCGATGAGAGCGAAATGGTTAGACACGGGTTTGGCTCGGATGATATGTGAAAAGCTAGACACGGGTTGGGCTCGGACGACTGCGAAAAGGTTAGACACGGATAGGGCTCAGACGACATCAAAAAAGCTAGACACGGGTTGGGCTCGGACGACAGCGAAAAGGTTAGACAGGGGTTGGGCTCCGATGACAGCGAAAACGTTAGACACGGGTTGGTCTCCGACGACATCAAAAAGCTAGTCACAGATAGGTCACGGTCGACAGTGAAAACGTTAGACACGTGTTGGTCTCGGACGACATATAAAATGCTAGACACGGGTTGGGCTCGGACGACTGCGAAAAGGTTAGACACGGGTTGGGCTCGGACGACATTAACAAGGCTAGACACGGGTTGGGCTCGGACTTGAGCGAAAAGGTTAGACACGTGTTGGGCTCGGACGACATAAAAAAAAGCTAGATACGAGTTGGGCTCGGGCGACAGCGAAAAGGTTAGACACGGGTTAAGGTGGCAAAACATCAAAAAGGCTAGACACGAGTTGGGCTCGGACGAGAGCGAAATGTTACACACTGGTTGGGATAGGACGATATCAAATAAGCGAGACACGGGATGGGCTCGGACGACAGCGAAATGGTTAGACACTGGATGGGCTCTGACGATAGCGAAACTTTAGACACGGGTTCGGTCTGGACGACAGCGAAAATGTTAGACACGTGTTGGGTTCGGACGACATCAAAAAAGCTAGACACGAGTTGGGCTCAGACGACAGCGAAAATGTTAGACACGGGTTAAGGTTGCAAAACATCAAAAAGGCTATACACGAGTTGGGCTCGAACCAGAGCGAAAAGGTTAGACACGTGTTGGGCTCGGACGACAGCGAAAGGTTAGACACGGTTTGGGCTCTGATGACGGCGAAAAGGTTCGATTCGTTTAGGGCTCGGACGACATCAAAAAAGCTAGACACAGGTTGGGCTCTGACGAAAATGAAAACTTTAAACACGGGCTGGGCTCGGAGGACATGTGAAATGCTAGACACGGGTTGAGCTCGGACGACTGCGAAAAGGTTAGACACGGATTGTGCTCAGACTACATCAAAAAAGCAAGACACAGTTTCGGCTCTGACGACAGTGAAAACTTTAGACACGTGTTGGGCTTGGACGACATGTCAAATGCTAGACACGGGTTGGGCTCGGACGACTGGGAAAAGGTTAGACACTGATTGGGCTCAAACGACATCAAAATGCTAGACAATGTTTGCCCTCGGACCACAGCGAAATGATTAGACACGTATTGGGCTCGGACGTCATCAAAAAACTAGACACGTGTTGGGCTCGGACCAGAGCGAAAAGTTTAGACCCAGGTTGAGCTTTGGACGAAAGCTAAAAGGTTAGGCACTGGTTGGGCACGGATGAAAGCGAAAAGGTTAGACACGGGTTGGGCTCGGACGAGAGATAATAGGTTAGACACGGGATGGTCTCGGACGACATCAAAAAATTAGACACGTTTTGGGCTCGGACGAGAGCGAAAAGGTTAGACCCAGGTTGGGCTCGGACGAAAGCTAAAAGGTTAGACACGGGTTGGGCTCGGACGAAAGCGAAAAGGTTAGACACGGGTGGGGCTCGGACGATAGATAAAGGTTAGACACGTGTTGGGCTCGGAGGACAGCGAAAAGGTTAGACACGGGTTGGGCTCGGACGACATAAAAAAGGCTAGACACAGGATGGGCTCGGACGAGAGTGAAAACTTTAGGTACGGGTTGGGTTCGGACGATATGTGAAATGCTAGACACGGGTTGGCCTCGGACGACCGCGAAAAGGTTAGACACGTGTAGGACTCGGACGAAAGCAAAAGGTTAGACACGGATTCGGCTCAGACGAAAGCGAAAAGGTTAGACACGGGTTGGGCTCGGCCTAGACTTAAAAGGTTAGACACGGTTTGGGATCGGATGACATCAAATGGCTAGACACGGGTTTTGCACGGACGAAAGCGAAAAGTTTAGACACGGTTTGGGCTCGGACGACAGCGAAAAGGTTAGACATGCTTTGGGCTCGGACGACATAAAAAAAGCTAGATACGAGTTGGGCTCGGACGACAGCGAAAAGGTTAGACACGGGTCAGGGTTGCAAAACATCAAAAAGGCTAGACACGTGTTGGGCTCGGACGAAAGCGAATAGGTTAGACACGGGTTTTGCTCGGACGAGTGTTAAAAGGTTTTCCACGGGTTGGGCTCGGACGACATCAAAAAAGCTAGACAGGTGTTGGGCTCGGACGACAGCGAAAAGGGTGGACACGGGTTAAGGTTGCAAAACATCAAAAGGGCTAGACACGAGTTGGGCTTTAACCAGAGCGAAAAGATTAGACACGGGTTGGGCACGGACGACATCAAAATGCTAGACACGTGTTGGGCTCGTACTAAAGCGAAAAGGTTAGACACGGGTTGGTCTCGGACGACAGCGACAGGTTAGACACGGTTTGGGCTCGGACGACAGCGAAAAGGTTAGACACGGGTTGGGCTCGGACGAAAATGAAAACTTTAGACACGGGTTGGCCTCAGACGACATGTGAAATGCTAGATACGGGTTGGGCTCGGACCACTGCGAAAAGGTTAGACAGGGGTTGGGCTCGGACGAAAGCAAAAGGTTAGACACGGGTTCGGCTCGGACGAAAGCGAAAACGTTAGACACGGTTTGGGCTCGGCCGAGAGTTAAAAGGTTAGACACGGGTTGGGATCGGACGACATCAAATAGGCTAGACACGGGTTGGGCTCGGACGACAGCGAAAAGATTTGACACGGGTTGGGCTCGGACGAAATCAAAAAAGCTAGACAGGTGTTGCACTCGGACGACAGCGAAAAGTTTAGACACGGGTTGGGCTCGGACGAGAGTTAAAAGGTTAGACACGTGTTGGGTTCGGACGACATCAAAAAAGCTAGACACGTGTTGGGCTCGGACGACAGCGAAAGGTTAGACACGGCTTCGGCTCGGACGACAGCGAAAATGTTAGACACGGGTTGGGCTCTGATGACAGCGAAAAGGTTATACATGGGTAAGGCTCGGACAACATCAAAAAAGCTAGACACAGATTGGACTCGGACGAGAATGAAAACTTTAGACAAGGGTTGGGCTCGGACGACATGTGAAATGCTAGACACGGGTTGGGCTCGGACGACTGCGAAAAGGTTAGACACGGATTGGGCTCGGACGACAGCGAAAAGTTTAGACATGGGTTGGGCTCCGATGATCGCGAAAATGTTAGACACGTGTTGGGGTGGCAGAACACCAAAAAAGCTAGTCACGTGTTGGACTCGGACGTCAGCGAAAAGGTTAGACACGGGTTGGGCTCGGACGAAAGCAAAAGGTTAGAGACGGGTTCTCCTCGGACGAAAGCGAAAAGGTTAGACACGGTTTGGTCTCGGACTAGAGTGAAATGGTTAGTCACGGGTTAGGTTCAGACGACATCAAAAAAGCTATACACGGGGCGGGCTTGGACGACAACGAAAAGGTTAGACACGGGGTTTTGCTCGGACGACATCAAAAAAGCTAGACACGAGTTGGGCTCCGACGACATCGAAAAGGTTAGATCCGGTTTAACGTTGAAAAAATTTAAAAGGCTTGACACGTGTTGCGCTGGGACGAAAGCGAAAAGCTTAGACACGGGTTGGCCTCGGACGAGAGTTAAAATGTTAGACACCGGTTGGGCTCGGACGACATCAAAAAAGCTAGACAGGTGTTGAGCTCGGTCGACAGCGAAAAGGTTATAAACGGGTTAAGGTTGCAAAACATCAAAAAGGCTAGACACGAGTTGGGCTCGGACGAGAGTGAAAAGGTTAGACACGGGTTGGGATCGGACGAGATCAAAAAAGCGAGACACGCGATGGGCTCGGACGACAGCGAAAAGGTTAGACACGGGTTGGGATCTGACGATAGCGAAAGGTTAGACACGGGTTGGGTTCGTACGACAGCGAAAATGTTAGACACGAGTTGGGCTCGGACCAGAGCGAAAAGGTTAGACACGGGTTGGGCTCGGACGACATCAAAATGCTAGACACGTGTTGGGCTCGGACGAAAGCGAAAAGGTTAGACACGGGTTGGGCTCGGACGACAGCGAAAGGTTAGAGACGTTTTGGGCTCGGACGAAACAGAAAAGGTTAGACACGGGTTGGGCTCGGACGACAGCGAAAGGTTAGAGACGTTTTGGGCTCGGACGAAAGAGAAAAGGTTAGACACGGGTTGGGCTCTGATGACAGCGAAAGTGTTAGACTCGGGTAGGGCTCGGACGACATACAAAAAAGCTAGACACAGGTTGGGCTCTGACGAGAATGAAAACTTTAGACATGGGTTGGGCTCGGACGACATGTGAAATGCTAGACACGGGTTGAGCTCGGACGACTGCGAAAAGGTTAGACACAAATTGGGCTCAGACGACATCAACAAAGCTAGACAAGGGTTGGGCTCGGTCGACAGCGAAAAGGTTAGACACGAATTGGGCTCGGACGACATCAAAAAAGCTAGACACGTGTTGGGCTCGGACGAGAGCGAAAAGTTTAGACCCAGGTTGGGATCGGACCAAAGCTAAAAGGTTAGACACGGGTTGGGCTCGGACGAGAGCGAAAAGTTTAGACCCAGGTTGGGCTCGGACTAAAGCTAAAAGGTTAGACACGGGTTGGGCTCGGACGAAAGCGAAAAGGTTAGACACGGGTGGGGCTCGGACGACATGTGAAATGCTAGACACGGGTTGGGCTCGGACGTCTTCGAAAAGGTTAGTACCGTGTAGGGCTCGGACGAAAGCAAAAGGTTAGACACGGGTACTGCTCGAACGAAAGCAAAATTTTAGACACTGGTTCGGCTCGGACGAAAGCGAAAAGTTTAGACACGGGTTGGGATCAGCCGAGATTTAGAAGGTTAGATACGAGTGGGGCTCGGACGACAGCGAAAAGGTTAGACACGTGTTAATGTTGCAAAACATCAAAAAGGCTAGACACGAGTTGGGCTCGGACGAAAGCGAAATGGTTAGACAAGGGTTGGACTCGGACGAGAGTTAAAAGGTTAGACACTGGTTGGGCTCTGATGACAGCGAAAGTTTAGACACAGGTTGGGCTCTGACGACTGAAAATTTTAGACACGGGTTTTGCTCGGACGATATGTGAAATGCTAGACACGGGTTGAGCTCGGACGACTGCGAAAAGGTTAGACACGGATTGGGCTCAGTCGACATCAAAAAAGCTAGACACGTGTTGGGCTCGTACGACAGCGAAAAGGTTAGGCAGGGGTTGGGCTCCGGTGACAGCGAAGAGGTTAGACACGGGTTGGTCTCCGACGACATCAAAAAGCTAGGCACAGGTTGGGCTCGGACGACATGTAAAATGCTAGACACGGGCTGTGCTCGGACGACTGAGAAAAAGTTAGACACGTGTTGGGCTCGGACTACATCATAAAAGTTAGACACGTTTTGGTGTGGGACGACAGCGAAAAGTTAGAGACGGGTTGGGCTCGGACGACATCAAAAAAGCTAGACACGGTTTGAGCTTGGACGACAGCGAAAAGGTTAGACACGGATTGGGCTCGGACGACAGCGAATAGGTTAGACACGGTTAAGGTCGGACGAGTGCGAAAGGTTAGACACGGGTTGGGCTTGGACTAAATCAAAAATGCTAGAGACGGGTTGGGCTCAGACGACTGCGAATAGGTTAGACACGGGATGGCCTCGAACGACATCAAAAGCTAGACACGGTATGGGATCGGAGGACAGCGAAATGTTAGACACGCGTTGTGTTTGGACGACATCAATAAAGCTAGACACGAGTTGGGCTCGGACGAGAGCGAAAAGGTTAGACACGGGTTGGGTCGGACTAGAGTTAAAAGGTTAGAAACCGTTTGTGCTCGGACGACATCCAAAAAATTAGACACGTGTTGGGCTCGGACGACGGCGAAATGGTTAGACATGGGTTGGGCTCTGACGTCATCAAAAAGCTAGACACGGTATGGGTTCGGACGACCGCGAAAAGGTTAGACACGTGTTGGGCTCGGACGAGATCAGAAAAGCTAGACACGGGATGGGCTCGCACGACAGCGAAAAGGTTAGAAAAGGGTTGGGCTCGGACGAAAGCGAAAAGGTTAGACACGTTTTTGGCTCATACGAGAGCAACAAGTTTAGACACGTGTTGGGCTCGCACGACAGTGAAAACTTTAGACACAGGTTGGGCTCGGACGACAGCGAAAATGTTAGACACGGGTTCGGCTCGCACGACATCAAAAAAGCTGGAGACGGGTCGGGCTCGGACAACAGTGAAATGGTTAGACACAGTTTGAGCTCGGACGACAGCGTAAAGTTTAGACACGGGTTAGGGTTGCAATACATCAAAAAGGCTAGACACGTGTGGGGCTCGGACGACACTAAAAGGTTAGACACGGTTTGGGCTCGGACGACAGTGAAAAGGTTAAGCACGAGTTGGGCTCGGACGACATCAAAGAAGGTAGAGACGGGTTGCTCTCGGACGACAGCGAAAAGGTCAGACACGGGTTGGGCTCGGACGACAGCGAAAATGTTAGACACGGGTTGGGCTCGGACGACATCAAAAAAGCTAGACACTGGTTGGCCTCGGACGACAACGAAAAGGTTAAACACGGGTTAGTCTCGGACGACATAAAAAAAGCTAGACACGGTTAGTGCTCGGACGACAGCGAAACGTTAGACACTGGTTGGGCTCGGACGACATAAAAAAGCTAGACACGTGTTGGGCTTGGACGACAGCGAAAAGGTTAGACGCGTGTTGGGGTTGCAAATCATAAAAAAACGCTAGACACGGGTTGGGCTTGGACGACAGCGAAAAGGTTAGACATGGGTTGGTCTCGGACTACATCAAAAAAGCTAGACACAGGTTGGTCTCGGATGACAGCGAAAAGGTTAGACACGGGTTGGACTCGGACGACATCAAAAAAGCTAGACACGGGTTGGGCTCGGATGACAGCGAAAAGATTAGACACGTGTTGGCCTCGGACGACATCAAAAAAGATAGACACAGGTTGGGCTCAGACGACAGCGAAAAGGTTAGACACGGGTTGGGGTCAGACGACAGCGAAAATATTAGACACGAGTTGGGCTCGGACGACATCAAAAAAGCTAGACACGTATTGGGCTCGGACGACAGCGAAAAGGTTAGACACGGGTTGGTCTCGGACAACATCAAAAAAGCTAGACACGGGTTGGGCTCAGACGAGAGCGAAAAGGTTAGACACGGGTTGGGGTTGCAAAACATCAAAAAGGCTAGACATGTGTTAGGCTCAGACGACAGCGAAAAGCTTAGACACGGGTTAGGCTCGGACGACATCAAAAAAGCTAGACACGTGTTTGGCTCGGACGACAGCGAAAAGGTTAGACACGGGTTGGGGTTGCAAAACATCAAAAAGGCTAGACACGGGTTGGGCTTGCACTTGACTTAAATGTGTAGACATCATTTTGGTAGTTCGTGATTCAAAAAGGTAGACACAGTTTGATTTCCTGGCAAAGAAGTAGATACAAATTTGGTCTGCAAGAGAATCAAAAATATAATTTAAATCAGTGTACTCTCGCCCCCATCCAACTAGACGACATAAAAAATCGATTATTGGATGATCAGAATGTCCTCTGAACATATCCTGGAATAAATCTTTTAAAAGGCTCCACTGAAAAGATACTGGGTTTCAGGGAAAGAGGGTTGATAAAGATCTTTGGAATCTTCCCTAATAGTTGAAATAATTCAAGAGTAGAATACTGAATTTCTACTTGTTTCTATCACCGGTTGTACATTTTTAAATGTGAAGAAAACAAGTAAGGGGGTCTGTGTATTCTCTCGCCTTATAAGTACATGAGGCACTTTGCCAACGATGTCCACTAAAGGTCACCCTCATAAAACAGCAGGTAACACCATTCAAAAAGGTGATCAAATAAGTTTATAGACTGATCCATAGCTGAATTTTAGTTTGAGAATTCCAGGGTGTAATATTTGTTTGATCTGAGTAGTATTCGTCATTGAATTAAGTGCATTGGAAAAGAAAGAGATTATGTTGAAAAATAAATGTTTCTTGTGTAAAATAAAGACTCTTTTCATTAGCTTACTAATCACACACACGCGTCATATATATATATATATATATATATATATATATATATATATATATATATACAAAGAAACAATCACGCATAGAATCAATCAGCAATATTAATGCGATTATTGGCGCTATCACATCGCTAGTAGAATATATTGTATGCATTAAAATACTGTTAATCCATAGAATGATGTGATCTTCATTCATAAAAATGTTGTCAGTTGTTTCCAGTTTATATTTTTTTTTAAATGCTAGTACTTTCGAATAATCCTTTATTCATCCTCAGGCATATTCTTCCGTACTTGGAGACGAAATATTTGTTTGTAGACTGAAAGATGTTTTTTAAAAAGAATTCTCTATTATTGACGGTTGTATACAATATCGTAACGTGCAAAGTCGCAACGCTAGGTTTTTCAAATTTTAAGTGAGAATTTTTTATTTGAATTTTTTATTTTTTTGTGATGTGGTAAATCCACGTATACTATTTTTACAAGTGTTTTCAGTTAATATGTCATGAACTAAGTATATAGTTCAATTAATTTAGTGTAATGTCTCAGTAGATTTTTTTAGGAATTTTTTGTACTGCGGATCAATAGTTATTTATAAACATAAAACATTAGGCAGTATGTATTTTATATACAAAGAAATAATCACGCATAGAATCAATCAGCAATATTAATGCGATTATTGGCGATATCACATCGCTAGTAGAATATAATATATAAAATATATATATATAAAGTAAAGATCAAACGTAGATGAAATATGGATAGGAATCCGAAAGAATGATAAAGAACAAATAGGAAACGTCTACCAATCTAACATGTTTCACTTTTATTAAAGCTTCGTCGGATATTGAGAGAAAATAAACAAAAAAGACAGAACTTTGGCATTTTCAGTTTTGTTTGGATCAATTCTCATTGGTCAGTCACGTATCACGTGCATTAAAACAGTAGATGGATAAATTGTCGTCTAAATGATGCCAAAATGAAAATAACACTGACATCTCATTTTAACAGATATATTTACCAAAATGACACCAAAAATATCTTGAAATACTAAAGAGCAAATCTATTCAATAATATCGCCATTGGCCTCAACCACGGCCTCCAGACTACTTCGCAATCTGTCTTCTGGACAGTCTCCTTGTTTAAGTTGGTGAATATATGTATGCGTAGTGTGCGATGGGTAAATTGTCGTCTAAATGACTGAAAAATGAAAATAACACTGACGTCTCATTTTAACAGATATACAGCGTGCGATGGATAAATTGTCGACTAAATGACGCCAAAATGAAAATAACACTGGCGTCTCATTTTAACAGATATATTTACCAAAATTACAGAAAAATATCTTGAAATACTAAAGAGTAAATTTATTCAAGAAATGAAATAGATGTTCTGTTTTTATTTATTAAACATTATAGTTATTTATTTGCATCTACCGGTCATCTGCCATATATTTTTTCTAACAAAATTTCTCGAATTGAATATTCGAGAAATTTTGTTAAAAAAAATATGCGCCTTCCGGCAGGATACGAACCTGCGTCCCCAGGGATAACCGTCATTAGATCTAACGTGCCTTGACCTCACGAACACGTAGCACCTCCTGAACAAATGAATTTAAAATATGTCGGATTTAATCCATTTCCTAAATAATTGTCTTTGTTCGGATCCAAAACAGAGCAAATATCGGGAAGAATATGCGTTCAACAGCACTCTGCGGGATTTTCAGGACGTTTTACGTGGCAGGCAGCTAGAATTTGTTTAAAGAAAAAATCTTGTTTTTTCAAACGATGTCCGTTTATCCTTTTTATTATATAATTTACATTTTTTGAAGACGTCAACTGTCAAAGCATTATTGGGATTTGTTGGGGGGTGGCTTAACCCCACAAATAAAGTGGAAGATCATCTCGAGAGCCAGAACTCCAATAAATTTCAGAGACAGATGCGACATAAGAACAACCTCAACCTAACGAAATATATTTAAAAGTAACTATATAGGAAGACTAATATTACATGATCTTTATTTTTTGCTTTTGAAATGTTGTTATGCACATATGAATGTGACACACATAACTGTACGTATATAACTATGTAATTGAACTGGAACATTGATACGTCTTTTGACATGTATATATATATGCTTTTATATAGAAAAATAGGCATACCCTGGTGTAATTGTGTATTGTGAATGGGCGGATATGAATATTGATATGTATGTATATATACGTGTAGGTATATAGGTGGGCTTTTTTTGTTGTTGTAAATATATGTAGTTGCATGCATATATGGGTGTATATATGTATGTATATGGGTATGTGAGTACTTGTATATGTGTGGATGCGTGTGTATATATATATATATGTATGTATATATATATATAGATATATATATAATATGTGTGTGTGTGTGTAGGTGTATGTATATATGTGTATATGTGTGTCGTGCCACAGATATGTGATTACGGGTAATCTGTGTATGTATGTATGTATAAATATATGAATTTGTGAGTTCGTATAGATAATATGGGTGAATATGGGTGAAATATAATAATGTAGATACGTTTGAATATTGACATATTTCCTGCATATACGGACATGTGGGTGTAGGTATATATGTATATGTATGTATGCATGTATATATATATATATATATATATATATATATATATATATATATATGTATGTATGTATAAGTATGTATGTGTGTATGTATGTATTTATATGTATATGTGTATATGTGGGAAGGTGTGTATATGTATATGTGTGTATATGTGTATACATGTGTATGTATATGTGTATATGTGTATATGTATAGGTGTATATGTATGTGAATATGTGTGTGTGTATATATGTATATATGTATATATATATATGTGTGCGTATGTATGTGTAGATGTATGTATAAGTGGATATGTGTGTATGTATGTATGTACGTGTGTATATCTACATGTGTATGTGTGTATATATACATATATGTGTGTGTGTATATGTGTATGGGTGTGTAGATATATGGATATATGTGTATATATATGTGTGTGCATGTGTGCGGATGTGTGGATATGTGTGTGTGTATATGTATATGTATGAGTGTGTGCAATTTAAAAAAAAAACTATTTACAGGTCTGTTATTGATGTTTTACCCCATTTTCTCCCTTAATATTCTCCATTTGGAATTGTGAGTTTAAAATTCTTTACAATACGGTGAAAACTTTTTTAAATTGGTAATTCAATTTAAATGTATTACCCTTTAATAATCATTAGTGATGATAAAATATTTAAATTTTTGATAATTGAATACTAAAGTCATCACCTAATATTATTTAAAAAAATTTTTTTTTAGGGAATTCTAAGTACACACCTATATATATATGTGTGTAAGTATGCAGAAACATTTAAAAAGATATATGTAGGTATTAATACATGAAATTACCCATGTATATCGGTACATGTGTACCTGTATGAGTGACTGCACATGTAAAAGAACGTATGTATATGTGAAATTTACATGGATGTGTTTACAATATATGATAGAGCAAGTTCTCTAATATTACCTTCAAATATCACTCCATATTAACTTAAAACCAAATTTTAAGTAAAAGAAATTACCAATCTAAAAATAGTCGCCAATTGAATTCATGAATAAAATTCAAACTGATAGAGATATCACCTTAACAATCAATTACAACTAGAAGTAAACTTATATTTGAAAATAAAATTTTAGTATTTTAATGTAAATTCTATGAATATTTTTCTAATTGACTATTTCATATTAAATCATCAAAATCTTTGTAATAAAGTTTTTAAAAATAACTTTAACTAACATATAATTAAATTCCTTAGACTGTTTAAACATTCAAACTTATATAAAAAATTATAATATTTATGAACTGTCAAAGTAAAGCAAAACAACAGCGTCTATTTCGGGCCTTTCATTCCAAAGAAAGTTAGTGACACTTTCTCTCATGACTTCTTTCTCTCTTTTTCTGTTTATGCCTTTTTCTCCTCTCCCCCTTCCATATCAATATATAACTTCCGTTAAGTTAACCGATTTAATGTGTCAATGTCTGGATTCCCTCAAACAATTTAAATTTGAAAGAATAGAAATGTTAGATCTAACTCAATCATGTCTCTCTCCCCCCCTGACTTCCTCGCTTCGTTAATTTACATATACTTAGTACTGCCCGTCAAAAATGTGTAAATTTCTTTTCATTTTTCGTTTCAACCTTTGGAAGTAAAGTCTGATGATCCGCGGTCCTTTAAAAGGGTCGTGGTGAAATAATTTATTACATGGAACCTTAAAGTGGCCTGTTTTTATTTAAATTATAGCACTGTTGAGTGATAAGCTAATTCTATAAACAACAGCCACCTGCACTAATGCAAAGCTCTTCAGTAAAATGAATGGAGCACTTTGGTTGAATGGCATTTGTTTACATTTGTAAAAACAATACGCTAGATTTAGTTGTGTAACTCTACCGAGTGAAGATAGCTCTGGCTGACACCAAATTAGTTGTGTTTCAATCCGGGCTTGAGGCATTCGGAAGTCTAGTCGCACTGAGGAGCTGTGATACAGCGAAACAGTACTGTCTGTGAATGACATAATATATATATATATATATATATATATATATATATATATATATATATATATCCGTTTGTTCTTTATTCTAGATAATAGTTATTATCTCAATCCTAGTCCCTCCGAAAAATATTGCTAGATAAAGTTAAAAAAAAAGGAATAATAAAAGAAAAAAAAACGAACAAAATTCTGAATTGGGGAAAAGAGTGACACCAGCAGTTTGCAGTTATGAATGACGTGGACACAGTTTCAAAGTTGACATTCCTCAATGAAAACAAAATGCAAATCACTTTTCAAAAAGGCACTGGTCGACGTAACACTGTATTCCCATTTCCAAAATGATAAACAGAATCAGAATTTTTCGGTTCTGACAAATGCCTTGCGAGAAGAAATGGTAAAATGAAGCTTCCTCTAGAAAAATGATTCCTTCAACCAAAATGTTTTTCAATATTTCTTTTTTCTTCTTTGTTTTTCTTTTTTTTAATGCGCGGACCAGTTAACCTCAGTTAAAATTGTCCACTCTTGAATCTAGAGTAGGTTTTCGTTTGGAAATTTAAACTTCAACTGCTTTTAGTTTAACTTAAACAGGTTAATTAATTGATTTCATATTATTCTTTTCTTATTTTTTTTTTACAAGCGACTTTTGCGAAATAACATTGTGTGTATAATACTAATTTACCAATTAAATTGTAAATCAACATCAAAAACCATTATTGATTCCTGTCATGCAACTTGTAAGGTTTCAAAGTTTTCATTGCATTTGGAAAACTACTCATAACCGGACTTATCAAAAGACGTTC
>OZ038517.1:3765370-3845370 GCA_964036315.1 Acanthosepion esculentum | reverse complement strand
TCCAATCTCTGTAACCGGGTCTGGCTGGTGTTCATAGCAGTTTCTCTCGTAAAAGTTGCCTATTTCCGATGTAGATTTCGTCTCAGTCTGTCATGCCAAATTTTATATTCAGTGGGCGCCAATGCCGTGCAATCTGACTACTACTACTGCTACTGCTACTGCTACTACTACTACTACTACTACTACTATATTTCGATTTCTGCTATGGTCACACTTCCTACCAAGTCTGCGGGACAACATAAGGCAGGTAGTGATGTGTTGTTTTGGCTACATTTCATGATTTAGTTTTCTAACACCCATAACATCACATGGACAAAGTTCTTCTCAGGGTGTGGGTCATATATATGAAGACAATTGTTTGGATTTCTCTTACGCTGGAATTTCCAGGGATTTTTCAATGTGTTGTTGTGTTCCATTTTTATCATTTTTGAGATTTCTACTTCAAGATCCTTGTATTTTGATTTTTTTTTAAAGTTCTCCAAAGCCATATTTCAGTCTGCAGGAAATTTCAATAAGAAAGCACATTCTGTTTTTGTAGTCTTTGATCAAGATGACTGGTCGGTTAGCTTTGATTGTTCTGTCTGTGTGTATTGTAAAGTCCTATAAAATGGTTACGGGCCCTATCTCGGTAACCGGGTCTGGATGGTGTTCATACCAGTTTCTTGCAGTTTCCTTCCCACAAAAAGTTGCATATTTTCCAGTGCAGATGTTGCCCCACTTTATCATGCCATTTTTTATATTCAGGGGCTGCCAATACCGCGCAAACTGATACACGATGATCAATTCTTTCTGGATATTTATCAAAGAGTCTGCATTTCGGGTCAACACAATTTTTCAGTATGTATGCTTGGTAATTTCTAGTTAGCAAGCATTGGTCCTGTGCAACAACAATAAAAACTTCGGTTTCAGCTTTTTTATTATTATTATCATTATTATTACTATTATTATTATTATTATTATTATTATCTTCAGGCTTTACTAATACTTTTAGATGAGATCTGAGGTTGTATACAGTGTAAAGGAGATATGTATGAAGATATGAGAAGTACCCATAACTATAATTTATTTATTTGTTTTTGCAATTCACATATTTTAGGGCTACCAGGAATTTGATCTACAAACTTATATGTTTCTATTTACATTATTCGGACTATTGTCCTCATCTTTGTTGCCATATTTATTACAACGTTTTGGCCGTCGTATGCTCGGGCCTTCTTCAGGTGGTTGGAATGTGGAACTGAACCCTTTATTTCGCTCACTGGGGCAGACTGAGTTTCACCTGCTATGTTTTTAATGAATGTCAGTTATCAGTTATCTCCTGTTAATTCCCCTCTCTAAGTTCTCCACTGCCTTAACCGGGTATTGAACTCACACTCTTTGGGTCCTATCACTGGATCTAACCAACGCCTTTATCCACTGTGTCATGTGTCCTTGACATCTGTGTATGAATTTCTGGATATTATAAACCTAATGTCTCAGCAACTATTTTTTACCAGTGTTCATATGGCATTTTTTGCTGTTATCATTGCATGTTTTTACCAGAGCTCATATTGCAATTTTTTCTCCTCGATTTTCTCTAGTACTCCTTATTACTGGTTCCCATATTCTATTCATTTCTATGCTTGGTTGGCTGTTTCTTTTGATACCATTACCAAAACCCAATAACAACAGGCGATGGTGTTGTCTTTAGATGTCACCTTCTACTGGTTTCTATCTCGAGGTCCTTACAGTTGTTGAGTTTCTCAAGCGTTTTTAAAAATGTGTTTTTTCCTTTCAGCTGGGTCTATGATATCTTATTAGAAGCCATCTTTTCAAGATGCATCTTCACAATTATCTCCGGTCGATTCGTCTGGATTTCCCTATCAGTCTGAACATTTAAATTCCAGAGGATGGTGACCTCAACATTCTGTACAACTTGTGGTGGATTATGCTCCCACCAATTCCCTTTGAGTTGAAGGCTGAAGGCACGGCATATTGACCAACCTATGTAGTGAGCAGCCATATACTGCCGCTGAAAGGACTCTGACGGCGCCAGTCAACCACACACAGATATTATGAGGTCAGTTGTTTCTACACATGTGATATGGAGTTGGGGTTGCTGTTAAGTTACATTGATGGTTCCTGGATGAAAGACACAGGCCATGAGGAGCAATTACGAATACTTCAGTTTCTGCTTTGAGATCAGAGCCAGCCAGCCAGCCAGCCACTGATGTGTAAGTTGGATCCACATCATGTTCAATGACACTGGTTGGGTATTTTCCGTGCAGAGTGCTCTTTTTTCTTTAAATTTTCCCTAGTGTTTTTAAGGTTGATTTGTTTAGACATTAATTCTTTTGAAATTCTTTCAAACGTAGTGATAGCTTGCTTTTTATATACAGTAATGTTATCTGCTATAATACCTTAGCTTTCCTTTGCAGCGTAGTGATAGCTTGCTTTTTATATACAGTAATGTTTTCTGTTATAATACAATACCTTAGCCATCCTTTGCATCGTAGTGATAGCTTGCTTTTTATATACAGTAATGTTTTCTGTTATAATACAATACCTTAGCCATCCTTTGCAACGTAATGATAGCTTGCTTTTTATATACAGTAATGTTTTCTGCTATAATACAATACCTTAGCCATCCTTTGCAGCGTAGTGATAGCTTGCTTTTTATATACAGTAATGTTTTCTGCTATAATACCTTAGCTTTCCTTTGCAGCGTAGTGATAGCTTGCTTTTTATATACAGTAATGTTATCTGCTATAATACCTTAGCTTTCCTTTGCAGCGTAGTGATAGCTTGCTTTTTATATACAGTAATGTTTTCTGCTATAATACCTTAGCTTTCCTTTGCAGCGTAGTGATAGCTTGCTTTTTATATACAGTAATGTTTTCTGCTATAATACCTTAGCTTTCCTTTGCAGCGTAGTGATAGCTTGCTTTTTATATACAGTAATGTTATCTGCTATAATACCTTAGCTTTCCTTTGCAGCGTAGTGATAGCTTGCTTTTTATATACAGTAATGTTTTCTGTTATAATACAATACCTTAGCCATCCTTTGCAGCGTAGTGATAGCTTGCCATACATGCTTAATGCACTAAAAAACTTTTTCCTGATTATACCCTAATAAAAAATGACGGTGCTTCTAATATACCCTGATAAAGTGGGGGTAATATGTAATATATACCCCTGTGTGTTTTTTTTTGTTGTAAAGTATAGTAATTGCTAGAGCAAGGACAATTTAATTGAATTCTGGATTAAAAATATGACCGGATCATCGGTTGTCAGAAAATCGATGGTCACTAGGCTATATGAATTACTTATGGTGTACTGAAAAATTCTCAATATGTCAAGTAAAACTTCCAAAATAAATTCTGATGTTTGGTCAGGTTCATAAAATGACGAAGCACCCAGTTATTTGTTAAATTCTATCTTAGACTATCACGAGACCGCAAGTATGAGGCTCTCAGTGAGGATTGAAATCTCTACTCAGCAATAATGGCGTACCAAACAAACTTAACAACCATGACACCAAAAACGCCCCAATCATGTATATTTATTGACTGTAATATTTGTCCTTTCCTTTATAGATATCTTCATCCGTGTTCAATGCCACCACCCCAGGACGTGGATGATCATGAATCTCCACAACTACCTATCCTTTGTAGCTCCTAGCAATGTTCCCTTTACTACACTTGTTTTCAATATGTCTTGTGAGTATCAAATTCTCCAGCCTACTTTCCTCTATATTAGTCGTAGAAATCTCAACTGTTTCTGTCTTTACTCGAAGAACATTTCTGCTTTTTGTTTCTATTTCGTTTCTATTTTCCTGAAGACTTCCTCGTGGCTAACATGATCTGTATTTAGATTTGACTAAATCTTAAGCAACGACAGTCTATCGCTATTCTGTTGCTATTTCCATAGAAAATGCTCAGACGAACTACATTCATTAGTTCTAATAATCGCGGCTAAGACCCGCGATCCCCCACCTCATTGTCTTCGTATTCCATTGGGGAGGTGTAAGTTCCACTCGAACAGCTTTTACACACTGACTGTCGTTTTGTGGAACCGACTCCCAAGATGATGCTTCCCCGATCACTATAATCTTAACTTGTTCATTTGTTTTCTGTATATATGATACTGACCGATGGCAATATTTCTCAAAATAAAATCGTAGAAACCTCTCAATTTGTATTTAAACCAACAAATATTGGTCTGCTTATTGAGAAAAGCTATTTTTGCAATAACAATCAGACCCTAAGTCTTTAAAAATAATACGATTGAATATACCAAGACCAACAAGTATTTTCATCAAATCATTTAATAAACTAACAGCAGAAATAAAACCTTCGTGAACATAAGAACTATGGTAAAAAGTATCTCTTTCTTGATTGTCTGTCATGTTCCATGTTATTTAAGTCCCTTTTGATACTCCAGCAGTATCGTGTATAATGGAATAGGTGCATTCAATTGGGATGCCTTTAGTTGCAGTTTCTTTCCAACTGTGAAAACAAAATGCTCTCAATGGGTTTGGTTTCCTTCCGTAGTGATAAAAGTGATTGGATAAATTTAAAACACAATTTAGGGTATCATTTTTTTTATGCCACATCAATTTAGGGTATCGTTTTTTGATGCCACATTAATTATCAGGTTTCCTAAAGTGTATAGCTGATAAAGTTTATCAGTTAATTTGTATTTTGTCGATAACTCGGAAAAATGCGATACTTCTATTTAAAAACTTTTTGACTCAAAAACGCTTTTTTTCGTATAAAAAATATTTTATTGCAGGTGGCTGATATAAATTGCTCGGCCTACCTGAAAATTGATGGGTTTCTACGACCTTTATTAACTAAATCTTGCGATCAGCCAAGATCGTAAATTGATCTTTTCTTCCAAAAATGAGCAATTTCTGTACAGAAAAAATGATAGCTAACCACGAAAAACTGAGGTCATTTTCGGAATCATCACCATCAAATTAGCTAAAAAATAGGTTTTGTTTCTTGGCATCAAAAATCGTGTTGACCAGTGTAATAAGCTGAAACTGAGGTTTTATTCTGGACGCGAACGACGAATTGAACACGTCAGAGTCAAGCAAGTACTGAAGTTTAAATACAAGAAAAATATTTAAAGAAAAGATAGGAAAAGTGACATCGAAATCCGAAGCACATTGGAATAGGAAAATATGCATTCCGAAAGCTAAGCAAGGTATTAAGAAAGAGGAAAATTTCTTTAGAAAGGTGTGTTGGGCTGCCAACTAATATCAGTCCTTTCATATGACAGTGAATGCTGGACAATTTGATAACTGATGAAGAGATGACGAAGCAACAGAAATGGGTTCTAAAGAAGGATGCTGAGAATTCTATGAACGGGACGCGGAAGCAACGAAGACGTCTTGAGGAAAATGGAAACAAAAAGGACATTATTCTCGGAATCAGAAATAGACAGCTGGGGACGGTGGGTTTGGAAAATTTGACACACGCAGGACATATCGAAGGCAAAAGTGACAGGGGAGGGCTGAGGTAAGTTTACTTGTTGAGCTTTTGTGAATGGATGACGGAATTTATGACAAAAAGATAAACCTTACTAAGATCTACATGGGTTAAGAAGTTGTGGGGATGTCCCACTCCCTGCAGGGACACGGCACATGGAAGGTGGACTCATTACGATGTTGTATTAGCACACTGTCTCACACATGAACGTAACTAAATTATAGGAAGTTGTGAAGAGCCATGTCCTTCCACGTCCTGAAGGGAGACAGCACATAGTAGTAGTAGTACTCCGATGTTGTATTAGCGCACTGTCTGGCATATGAACTTGTGGAGAGCCATTTTCTCCCACATCCTAAATGTGCCATACGTGATGCACGCTTAGGCGATCATGTATCTTTCGATACATGACTGACAGGGCAAATTTTTTCCCGCAGTAGGTTGCCATTTCTTTCTGTGCTAGACCAATTGCCATTCAAGGCTATAGAACCCGACCTGTCCTGCTATTTACCCATAGCTGGGGGGGAAGAGGATTCATACCTTTCCCAAGGGTGTTAGCACGTAAGTGAATGTAATGGAGTCGACTGGAATTCGAATTCGGCACAATGTTGCATTAGCGAACAGTCTTGCATATGAACTCAACTAAATTCTAGGAAGCTGTGGATAGCCATGTTCTCCCACGTCCTGAAGGGACACGGCACATTGAAGTAGTAGTACTGGCAATGTTGTATTAGCGCACCCTCTCGCATATGAACTCAACGAAATGCTCCCTCTACCTGTGTAATATTTCCGGGTAGTTAACTGACCCTCCTCAGTGCCACAGAGCTTATTTTATTTTATTTTTGGTAATGATCGTCTCTTGTAAATAAAAGCAGGTCCACCCGGAATTGTGCTTCTGTCTTCAATCTGCTGCCATTCATGGCAGAGCGAAACACGAAGATTATGAAGGTTAGGGAAATTTTAGAAGCAGCTTGTCGGCACAATACGAATTCTTAGGTAAACAAAACAAAACAAAATGGAAGAAATTAAAAAAAAAATACTCAAGAAACGGAAAGAGTACATTTTGATTATTATTTTTTTTTTTGCGTGGGAGAAGGAAAGAAAAGTACCCCCTCCTTTTTTAAATAGTTAACGTCGAAGACGAATTTACAGGTGTGAAATATTGACACGTTAGAACATTTTTGTTTGATTACTTCATTTACCAATAATCAGGACACACGTATGTGCCTATGTGCGTCTTTCTTTTTTTTCTCTCTCTCTACCCTGAAGGTGTAATGTATCCCCACCCTCTTCTGAACACACACACACACACACACACACACACACACACACACACACACACTCACACACACACACACACACACACACACACACACACACACACACACACACACATTAGGCTGTGTAGAAATTGACAGTTCACTAACGTTTTGTTGAATCAAGAATGATTGAGTTTACATAAAAAAAAAGCAAAAAAAAACAAAAACACCCCAGACCCTCTCTTTCTCTCGCTCTAACCCGACCCTCACGTTCTGGAATTCTGGACATGCCCAAACAGAATCAGTCCAACCTAGTTCGAAAACTATACAATCGATTAAGGTTTATTTTTACACTTTAAGCTTTGAAGCTGTTATTAAAAGCGTAATCATCTCTCTGGAGCAGGGTAGACTGCGTTTCTAAACTTGATTGGCAACCATTATGTAAGCGTAACGAATAGAAGAGCAATAATGATACTCGGTCAGATACTACACTTTGATCCTAGGTAGAAAATCCTAACGGTCCTGCATACAGACAAGTAGAATAATAGTAAAGATTATACAGTAAAACCTCACTTTAATGAACTAATTAGAAGGAGGATATGTTCTATAATCGCCTTAAATCCGATAATCCCCATTACATCCAACAGTTCCTCAAACTCGATAAATCCCTTACGTCAGTTATGTGCCATGCGTGATACACGCTTAAGCGATCATGTATCTTTCGAGGCAGATTTTTTCCCGCAGTAGGTTGCCATATCTTTCTGTGGTAGACCAGTTGCCATCCAGTCTGTCCAGTCCCATAGCTTGGGGGTGGGTGGAAAAAGAGGAAAGGTATTAGCACGTAAGAGAATGTAATGGAATTTGAACTCGGGTCTCCGATTCCTCAATCCGAGCCGCTGTCCATAACTCCACTGTACCTCCTTACGTCAGTGATTCTTAATCTTTTTTGAGTTACGGACTTCTTTAGTTATGGACCTCTTGAGCCACATTCGCCTTGAGTCACGCCCCCCCTACAAGACGGACAAGCGGATATTCACAGTTTAATTGGTTTTGCACAACACTTGCGCGTGCATTTCACCATACTGCACCATCATGCCCACAGCACACGGATCACATTTTGGCAAGAAATGTTTAAAAGAAACTGTGATCAAATAATCCTTGTAGATGAGAAGATAATGAAGCCGTGATAAACCGTGGCAAAGGAGAATTATCACTTGTTCTTATGGAGTGGCAAAAGATGGCGGTCGTGCAGAAAATGATGACACACATTAAAATGGTAAACAGGGGCCCAACAGCAAGTCAAGAGACGACGCCTAGCGGTCGGCACTGTAAGTAGTGGCTGGGTGTGTTTTCTTTCAAGAAGTGACAGGAAGCATTTTCTTTTATTTCTTTTAATGGGAAACCGTTGATTAGAACAAGGGCTGTATAGCGAATATAAATTTTATTTTTTATCTGATCCTCGCGGAGCCTCTGAAACCTATCCATGAACCCTCCTAGGGCGTCCATAGACCCCAGGTTAAGAAGCCCTGGCTTACATCGTTTTTCCAAAACGTTGTGTGTAAAACTTGTCTATTCAGTATGCAGTAAAACCTTTTTTTAAAGAACTAATTAGGGTGGGGAGTGGGCATTCCTTAAATCCGATAAATACTTCATTTCGTAGATTACCACATTTAATGAACAGTGTTTTGTTAAATCCAAGACAGTCAACACTCAGATGACCAACGGTACGTTAAACTGTATAAAATATTAAATAAAACAATAGTACATAGATTTCTTTGTTCATGCCGAGAGAAATTTTGTAAATGATGCTGTAGTAGTAATTTACACCTTAATTTACTTATGAGACTTTGAATATTTCCAAAGCTTCATGCGTAAATAATCCTATCAGTTTTGATGGGTACTATGCTAACATAAGTGTCTGCATTTGCTTTTAAAACATAGTTGAGTATCTGGATTGCTGTTTTTTACACACTCAGGAAATTAGGGTTATCTGACATATTTTACAGCTTTTTATTTTTTTTATAATTTCTTAAACCAATTCATCTTTTGGTTTTCCAAAAACTATAAAATATTCAAGAGGTCAGTGTATGAGAGACAAAAATTGTGCACGGTCCGGAATTGCTAAATGAACTATTTTCAACAAGATTTTTAGTTTCCAGCTAATTTTATAGCTAACAAGGTTGACATGTACCTAGGAACTTAACATGGACTCGATGAATGGGTTTTTCTAGCATTTATGTAATTTCATTCAGTAAAATAAAAAGCCAGTTTCTTATGGCCCATATGGTCCAGGAGTCGTTCCTTAGATCCAGTGTCCCTTAAATTGGTGTTTTATTGTATATTATAACAAAAATCTATCAGAGTAATACAAAGCTCTTGTATCCAAACATTCCGATCAAAGTTAGAGAGCTTATCTATCATATAATGTCTGTTATAAATGAAATTGAAGGCTGGTTTCAAGAGTCATCTTAGCCGCCATGGATACTGAAACGAGACGAAAGCGATTACAAGGGATGCGACGGGTGACGTGTCTGCCAACAGATCGATAACGATCACAACAAAGTAGGAATTCCATGTTCTCACCACCGAAGGGCACAAGGAGGATCCAAGGAGGATCCCAGCAGGATGGGTCAACAATTCGGACAAAGTAAACGGAAGGGTAAAGTCAACCCGGCACAACCAACCCTCACCTTATTTGGAACGGAAGCAAGTTCCGAGGAGGGGGGGGGGAAGTGGCTCTAGATTCACCACCGTCCTTGACGATAGAAGTAACCATGATTCGGAAAGCTCATGCTGAATTCGGGTACACCTCCATAGGACCGACTAGCCAAATCGCCGTGGTAGCTGATACTGGGGCACATGCTCCAGCGGAACGGAGATACAGAAAGTTCTTAAATGCCCAGACGAATAGGTAGTGCCAAGTAGTCACGGAATCCGGGGCATGACTGATGACACATAAAAGGCACAAATCAAAGTTTGCTCACGAGAAACACGCCAAACCATATATGTGTCGGGGAACACATCCAGGTTTTACCAATCCGAATCGGCCTTGAAGGATCTAGGTCTCCTACCCACCAAATTTCCAATCCCAACATCACAGCAGACCGTGGCAAGCAGCGTTAATGGAAAGGCCCCGTGTGGATGCCTTCGAAGAATGACCGTCAAAGCCGGCAAACATCCCAATTACCCCTACGGAGAGTAATAGACCCCGACTGGAGCAATGGATGCTGGAGCATTTTGGATCCAGCACATTCAACGTCCGCATCAACCGCTACAGACCAGGAAGGAAAATAACCCTTGAACATCACCTTTATTCCGGGGACATCACCAACAGCGGTTCAGACCACAATCACGGAAGGGTTAAACAGGACATCGACCGGAATGTTGCACTGAGCATCATCGAACCAGTGCCGGTGGGTATGCCCGCAACTTGGTGCTCTAGGATGGTGGTTGCACCAAAAATGGACGGCTCGCCCAGGTGCACGGTAGACTTGCAGAAGCTCGACGCTGCCACTATGAGGGAAACTCACCTTACCCGATCTCCGTTTAATCAGGCCTAGATGGTGCCAGCACGCACAAAGAAAATAAAAAACTGAGTTGGGCGCATGGAATGGGTACCATAGTTTTCCCCTTTTTTCCCCAGCTGCACGTGACACAACTACGTTCATCACTGAATGGGGCAGATATCGATACCTCCAAGTCCAAAAGGTATTCCATGCGTTGTGCTTTATTTATTTCTGTATTTACAGAAAATGTGGCCGAATTGGGGAATGGGGAGAAGGTCGGTCTTCTGTCTTAACTTTTAAACTTAGCTAGCCACAAACGCTGACCCAATCATACTAACAATATTTCTTGCACCAAAACAACACATTCTTACTTACCTTTCTTACCACACCCACCATAATACCTCAATGACTCTATGAAAATACTAACTAGACCCCGTATGTACAATATATTGTTTGTGGGGGTGGGGGGAATAACAATTTAAAAATTAAAAAAAAAAAAAAAAAAAACGTAACCCCAATGAGTAATTACAATATGAGACAAATAACTATTTACAAGAAACTAAACAAAATCGTGTTAGTAATAAAACCCAATTTTGTAGCTCAAGATGTTCTCGTCCCAAAGATAATCTGTTCGATTCGTCACTCCACGGTTTCTTTTTCATCTCGAAATTTACATTTCTTTGCCTGTAAACATCACCTTGCCAGAAAGTCGTCAATATTCTCAGGATATTGACGACATTACCAAAAACTGTTAAACAATGCAGAATTTACCAAGAGCATCAAAAAGTGCAGCGTGCCGAACCACTCCGAACCAGCATGGGATGCCAGTATGGCAATAGAAAAATTGTAGCTACTAAACTCTTTCACTTTCGCGACCAGAACTACCTACTAATTGTTGACTACTACTCCAAATACCCGTTCGTACATAGACTGAGAGATTTCTTTGGTCAATATGAGCAAACAAATAATTGAGGAACAGGGAATACCCGAAAGGATTATCAAAAAGTCGTCAATATTCTTAAAATCCCGATACAGAAAGTTCTTAAATGCCCAGACGAATAGGTAGTGCCAAGTAGTCACGGAATCCGGGGCATGACTGATGACACATAAAAGGCACAAATCAAAGTTTGCTCACGAGAAACACGCCAAACCATATATGTGTCGGGGAACACATCCAGGTTTTACCAATCCGAATCGGCCTTGAAGGATCTAGGTCTCCTACCCACCAAATTTCCAATCCCAACATCACAGCAGACCGTGGCAAGCAGCGTTAATGGAAAGGCCCCGTGTGGATGCCTTCGAAGAATGACCGTCAAAGCCGGCAAACATCCCAATTACCCCTACGGAGAGTAATAGACCCCGACTGGAGCAATGGATGCTGGAGCATTTTGGATCCAGCACATTCAACGTCCGCATCAACCGCTACAGACCAGGAAGGAAAATAACCCTTGAACATCACCTTTATTCCGGGGACATCACCAACAGCGGTTCAGACCACAATCACGGAAGGGTTAAACAGGACATCGACCGGAATGTTGCACTGAGCATCATCGAACCAGTGCCGGTGGGTATGCCCGCAACTTGGTGCTCTAGGATGGTGGTTGCACCAAAAATGGACGGCTCGCCCAGGTGCACGGTAGACTTGCAGAAGCTCGACGCTGCCACTATGAGGGAAACTCACCTTACCCGATCTCCGTTTAATCAGGCCTAGATGGTGCCAGCACGCACAAAGAAAATAAAAAACTGAGTTGGGCGCATGGAATGGGTACCATAGTTTTCCCCTTTTTTCCCCAGCTGCACGTGACACAACTACGTTCATCACTGAATGGGGCAGATATCGATACCTCCAAGTCCAAAAGGTATTCCATGCGTTGTGCTTTATTTATTTCTGTATTTACAGAAAATGTGGCCGAATTGGGGAATGGGGAGAAGGTCGGTCTTCTGTCTTAACTTTTAAACTTAGCTAGCCACAAACGCTGACCCAATCATACTAACAATATTTCTTGCACCAAAACAACACATTCTTACTTACCTTTCTTACCACACCCACCATAATACCTCAATGACTCTATGAAAATACTAACTAGACCCCGTATGTACAATATATTGTTTGTGGGGGTGGGGGGAATAACAATTTAAAAATTAAAAAAAAAAAAAAAAAAAACGTAACCCCAATGAGTAATTACAATATGAGACAAATAACTATTTACAAGAAACTAAACAAAATCGTGTTAGTAATAAAACCCAATTTTGTAGCTCAAGATGTTCTCGTCCCAAAGATAATCTGTTCGATTCGTCACTCCACGGTTTCTTTTTCATCTCGAAATTTACATTTCTTTGCCTGTAAACATCACCTTGCCAGAAAGTCGTCAATATTCTCAGGATATTGACGACATTACCAAAAACTGTTAAACAATGCAGAATTTACCAAGAGCATCAAAAAGTGCAGCGTGCCGAACCACTCCGAACCAGCATGGGATGCCAGTATGGCAATAGAAAAATTGTAGCTACTAAACTCTTTCACTTTCGCGACCAGAACTACCTACTAATTGTTGACTACTACTCCAAATACCCGTTCGTACATAGACTGAGAGATTTCTTTGGTCAATATGAGCAAACAAATAATTGAGGAACAGGGAATACCCGAAAGGATTATCAAAAAGTCGTCAATATTCTTAAAATCCCGATACAGAAAGTTCTTAAATGCCCAGACGAATAGGTAGTGCCAAGTAGTCACGGAATCCGGGGCATGACTGATGACACATAAAAGGCACAAATCAAAGTTTGCTCACGAGAAACACGCCAAACCATATATGTGTCGGGGAACACATCCAGGTTTTACCAATCCGAATCGGCCTTGAAGGATCTAGGTCTCCTACCCACCAAATTTCCAATCCCAACATCACAGCAGACCGTGGCAAGCAGCGTTAATGGAAAGGCCCCGTGTGGATGCCTTCGAAGAATGACCGTCAAAGCCGGCAAACATCCCAATTACCCCTACGGAGAGTAATAGACCCCGACTGGAGCAATGGATGCTGGAGCATTTTGGATCCAGCACATTCAACGTCCGCATCAACCGCTACAGACCAGGAAGGAAAATAACCCTTGAACATCACCTTTATTCCGGGGACATCACCAACAGCGGTTCAGACCACAATCACGGAAGGGTTAAACAGGACATCGACCGGAATGTTGCACTGAGCATCATCGAACCAGTGCCGGTGGGTATGCCCGCAACTTGGTGCTCTAGGATGGTGGTTGCACCAAAAATGGACGGCTCGCCCAGGTGCACGGTAGACTTGCAG
The DNA here is from genome assembly GCA_964036315.1 of Acanthosepion esculentum. Taxonomy (NCBI): domain Eukaryota; kingdom Metazoa; phylum Mollusca; class Cephalopoda; order Sepiida; family Sepiidae; genus Acanthosepion; species Acanthosepion esculentum. The sequence continues at coordinate 3,831,829 of OZ038517.1, read as the reverse complement.
AAGCTCGACGCTGCCACTATGAGGGAAACTCACCTTACCCGATCTCCGTTTAATCAGGCCTAGATGGTGCCAGCACGCACAAAGAAAATAAAAAACTGAGTTGGGCGCATGGAATGGGTACCATAGTTTTCCCCTTTTTTCCCCAGCTGCACGTGACACAACTACGTTCATCACTGAATGGGGCAGATATCGATACCTCCAAGTCCAAAAGGTATTCCATGCGTTGTGCTTTATTTATTTCTGTATTTACAGAAAATGTGGCCGAATTGGGGAATGGGGAGAAGGTCGGTCTTCTGTCTTAACTTTTAAACTTAGCTAGCCACAAACGCTGACCCAATCATACTAACAATATTTCTTGCACCAAAACAACACATTCTTACTTACCTTTCTTACCACACCCACCATAATACCTCAATGACTCTATGAAAATACTAACTAGACCCCGTATGTACAATATATTGTTTGTGGGGGTGGGGGGAATAACAATTTAAAAATTAAAAAAAAAAAAAAAAAAAACGTAACCCCAATGAGTAATTACAATATGAGACAAATAACTATTTACAAGAAACTAAACAAAATCGTGTTAGTAATAAAACCCAATTTTGTAGCTCAAGATGTTCTCGTCCCAAAGATAATCTGTTCGATTCGTCACTCCACGGTTTCTTTTTCATCTCGAAATTTACATTTCTTTGCCTGTAAACATCACCTTGCCAGAAAGTCGTCAATATTCTCAGGATATTGACGACATTACCAAAAACTGTTAAACAATGCAGAATTTACCAAGAGCATCAAAAAGTGCAGCGTGCCGAACCACTCCGAACCAGCATGGGATGCCAGTATGGCAATAGAAAAATTGTAGCTACTAAACTCTTTCACTTTCGCGACCAGAACTACCTACTAATTGTTGACTACTACTCCAAATACCCGTTCGTACATAGACTGAGAGATTTCTTTGGTCAATATGAGCAAACAAATAATTGAGGAACAGGGAATACCCGAAAGGATTATCAAAAAGTCGTCAATATTCTTAAAATCCCCCCCCCCCCGAATGTATGTCTGTAGCAAAATCGAACGATTTTGAAGTTTATTCGGGGCTCTAAATGTTTCTAGGAACTTTTCCCATAATACGTCCGGATTCCGTTTATCGGCCACGTTCTCAAACTCACACGAATTAAAACGTTGAAGACTTTCACTCGACAGTAACAAGGCGTGGTCAACCTATCTCCCCTTCGGTATATCCTGTACGGAGAAATAAAGCACGCACTTGCAAAAAATGGAACACTTTAACCACATTTTCAGTTGTCGTCCATGACATAACCAGTTCGACAGCTACTCTGGATATTTTGATCTTTTATGTATTTGGTTTTTAATTAATACTTTTTTAAACGACAGATTGGTTTACCTCAAATAATACAATGACAGATAACGATAATATTGTACTTACAGTTTACCAGTAAGGATCTTTTTGCGTGAATGGCGGTCCTAGTCTTTTTTATTTTCCACCACAGGGAGTGACTATTTCTTCTTTGATTATACTATTATAACCTTCTTTTAAGTACTGTTTTCATTCATGCCTCACTCCTGCACTTGTTTGTTGGGCTGTGCATAGCTTTCGGTATATTTTTTACCGCTGCCACCGTGTAAACTGATTGATAGAACACGAAGATAGATGTATGATGTTCGCCAGCCATGTTTAAACTGGCCACTTTATTTTTTAGAGAAGAGTTCTACAAGGGAAACAATTCCAAAGCATGAGAAGGGGGCGGCTCTCATCTGAATAAGATGTGGCAATCACCATGTATGTATGTATGTATGCATCTAAATGTAGTAGACTCAACTTGACCAGGTGGTGAAGGAAAGTATGATTGTTTTCAATGTAGCAAGGACGCGTTAGCCGTCTAAGGTCACCAGCTAGCTGTGCTAATGTATTTCGTCTCTGGGTATGCTACGAGAACCGCTGCATTGGAGAATGGAGAATTTATCGACTCTTGTTTTGGTTGAATTTCGATTTGGTTATACACACATATTTGTTTGCTTGGCGATTTTTATTATTTATTTTTACAGATGGTGTAATTTTTATTTATTTTTTAACTATCGCCACAGAATTACTGGTTGTGTATGGAATCTGAGTAAACATTAACCGTCTAGGTAACTTCATTTCATATATGAACCTCTTTTATTCATTATGGCAGTATTATTGTTTGTCGACGGTATCCAGATAACGTTCGCTTACCACTTACCTCAACTTTGTATATAAACCTCTTATATTGACATTTATTATTACGGTATTATGGAGTTGTGCTTGTTGCAAGTAGTGATACTCTGTAGCATTTGAGTAATTATTAGCCTACCAGATACGTCAATTTCATATATAAACGTCACTTATTTATATTTAATAATAAAATATTATGCATTTGTTATGCTAGGTATAAGTCTTTTTCTTTTTTATATTATGCAATAATATTCATCGTGTAGAAAGTCCAAGAACCACTCGAAGTAGAGGGTTACAGAGTAAGAAGCACCACCCCAAGCAAGGTGGCAATACCATCGAGACATAATGTGCTACCAGAAGTGACGGGGAAAGAAAAGATTTCAGAAAGAACCAGAAACAAAATCCTAAACAGAAAAAAAGGGAAAAACCTTTACACCTGTTCAAAAGACCCGGAGGAGTTTGAACCGCGCGGGAAGTGAACATATCTAAGTTATGAATCCATCTCCTCGCGCCTAAGCTATGGCTTGTATAGTAGGACAGACTGGGTTCAAGCGTGTATGTCGTATGGCACATAACTGATTTTGTCTCCCCCCCTCAACTATGGGTTGAATAGTAGGACAGACTGGGATCTATAGCTTTGGGTGGCAACCAGTCTACCACAAAAAGAAACGGCAAATATTGGGGCTATAATCGAAAGAGACATGATAGCCCAAGCGTGTATAACGTATAGCACATAACTGACTTTGTCTCTCCCCACTCAACTATGGGTTGTATAGTAGGACAGACTGGGTTCTATAGCCTTGGGTGGCAACCAGTCTACCACAAAAAGAAACGGCAAATATTGGGGCTATAATCGAAAGAGACATGATAGCCCAAGCGTGTATAACGTATAGCAGATAACTGACATTGTCTCCCCCCCTCAACTATGGGTTGAATAGTAGGACAGACTGGGTTCTATAGCCTTGGGTGGCAACCAGTCTACCACAAAAAGAAACGGGAAATATTGTGGGTATAATCGAAAGAGACATGATCACCCAACCGTGTATCGCGTATAGCACATAACAGACTTTGTCTCTCCCCCCTCAACTATGGGTTGAATAGTAGGACAGACTGGGTTCTATAGCCTTGGGTGGCAACCAGTCTACCACAAAAAGAAACGGGAAATATTGTGGGTATAATCGAAAGAGACATGATCACCCAACCGTGTATCACGTATTGCACATAAGTGACTTTGTCTCTCCCCCCTCAACTATGGGTTGTATAGTAGGACAGACTGGGTTCTATAGCCTTGGGTGGCAACCAGTCTACCACAAAAGGAAACGGCAAATATTGTGGGTGTAATCGAAATAGACATGATCACCCAACCGTGTATCAGTTATTGCACATAACAGACTTTGTCTCTCCCCCCTCAACTATGGGTTGAATAGTAGGACAGACTGGGTTCTATAGCCTAGGGTGGCAACCAGTCGACCGCAAAAAGATACGGCAAATATTGTGGGTATAATCGAAAGGGTCATGATCGCCCAAGCGTGTATCACGTATAGCATATAGCTGACTTTCTCTCCTCCCTCACCTATGGGTTGAAGAGTAGGACAGTCTGGGTTCTATAACCTTGGGTGGTAACCAGTCTACCGCAAAAAGAAACGGCAAATATTGTGGGTATAATCGAAAGAGACATGATCGCCCAAGCGCGTATCACGTATAGCACATAACTGACTTTCTCTCTCGCCCCCTCAACTATGGGTTGAATAGTAGGACAGACTGGGTTCTATAGCCTTGGGTGGTAACCAGTCTACCGCAAAAAGAAACGGCAAATATTGTGGGTATAATCGAAAAAGACATGATCGCCCAAGCGCGTATCACGTATAGCACATAACTGACTTTGTCTCTCGCCCCCTCAGATATGGGTTGATGAGTAGGACAGACAGGGTTCTATAGCCTTGGGTGGCAACCAGTCTACCACAAAAAGAAACGGCAAATATTGTGGGTATAATCGAAAAAGACATGATCGCCCAAGCGCGTATCACGTATAGCACATAACTGACTTTGTCTCTCGCCCCCTCAGATATGGGTTGATGAGTAGGACAGACAGGGTTCTATAGCCTTGGGTGGCAACCAGTCTACCACCAAAAGAAACGGCAAATATTGTGGGTATAATCGAAAAAGACATGATCGCCCAAGCGCGTATCACGTATAGCACATAACTGACTTTGTCTCTCGCCCCCTCAGATATGGGTTGATGAGTAGGACAGACAGGGTTCTATAGCCTTGGGTGGCAACCAGTCTACCACCAAAAGAAACGGCAAAAATTGTGGGTATAATCGAAAAAGACATGATCGCCCAAGCGCGTATCACGTATAGCACATAACTGACTTTGTCTCTCGCCCCCTCAGATATGGGTTGAATAGTAGGACAGACAGGGTTCTATAGCCTTGGGTGGCAACCAGTCTACCACCAAAAGAAACGGCAAATATTGTGGGTATAATCGAAAAAGACATGATCGCCCAAGCGCGTATCACGTATAGCACATAACTGACTTTGTCTCTCGCCCCCTCAGATATGGGTTGAATAGTAGGACAGACAGGGTTCTATAGCCTTGGGTGGCAACCAGTCTACCACCAAAAGAAACGGCAAATATTGTGGGTATAATCGAAAAAGACATGATCGCCCAAGCGCGTATCACGTATAGCACATAACTGACTTTGTCTCTCGCCCCCTCAGATATGGGTGGAATAGTAGGACAGACTGGGTTCTATAGCCTTGGGTGGCAACCAGTCTACCACCAAAAGAAACGGCAAATATTGTGGGTATAATCGAAAAAGACATGATCGCCCAAGCGCGTATCACGTATAGCACATAACTGACTTAGTCTCTCGCCCCCTCAGATATGGGTTGATGAGTAGGACAGACAGGGTTCTATAGCCTTGGGTGGCAACCAGTCTACCACAAAAAGAAACGGCAAATATTGTGGGTATAATCGAAAAAGACATGATCGCCCAAGCGCGTATCACGTATAGCACATAACTGACTTTGTCTCTCGCCCCCTCAGATATGGGTTGAATAGTAGGACAGACTGTGTTCTATAGCCTTGGGTGGCAACCAGTCTACCACCAAAAGAAACGGCAAATATTGTGGGTATAATCGAAAAAGACATGATCGCCCAAGCGCGTATCACGTATAGCACATAACTGACTTTGTCTCTCGCCCCCTCAGATATGGGTTGAATAGTAGGACAGACAGGGTTCTATAGCCTTGGGTGGCAACCAGTCTACCACCAAAAGAAACGGCAAATATTGTGGGCATAATCGAAAAAGACATGATCGCCCAAGCGCGTATCACGTATAGCACATAACTGACTTTGTCTCTCGCCCCCTCAGATATGGGTTGATGAGTAGGACAGAGAGGGTTCTATAGCCTTGGGTGGCAACCAGTCTACCACCAAAAGAAACGGCAAATATTGTGGGTATAATCGAAAAAGACATGATCGCCCAAGCGCGTATCACGTATAGCACATAACTGACATTGTCTCTCGCCCCCTCAGATATGGGTTGAATAGTAGGACAGACTGGCTTCTATAGCCTTGGGTGGCAACCAGTCTACCACCAAAAGAAACGGCAAATATTGTGGGTATAATCGAAAAAGACATGATCGCCCAGGCGCGTATCACGTATAGCACATAAGTGACTTTGTCTCTCGCCCCCTCAGATATGGGTTGAAAAGTAGGACAGACAGGGTTCTATAGCCCTGGGTGGCAACCAGTCTACCACCAAAAGAAACGGCAAATATTGTGGGTATAATCGAAAAAGACATGATCGCCCAAGCGCGTATCACGTATAGCACATAACTGACTTTGTCTCTCGCCCCCTCAGATATGGGTTGAATAGTAGGACAGACAAGGTTCTATAGCCTTGGGTGGCAACCAGTCTACCACCAAAAGAAACGGCAAATATTGTGGGTATAATCGAAAAAGACATGATCGCCCAAGCGCGTATCACGTATAGCACATAACTGACTTTGTCTCTCGCCCCCTCAGATATGGGTTGAATAGTAGGACAGACAGGGTTCTATAGCCTTGGGTGGCAACCAGTCTACCACCAAAAGAAACGGCAAATATTGTGGGTATAATCGAAAAAGACATGATCGCCCAAGCGCGTATCACGTATAGCACATAACTGACTTTGTCTCTCGCCCCCTCAGATATGGGTTGAATAGTAGGACAGACAGGGTTCTATAGCCTTGGGTGGCAACCAGTCTACCACAAAAAGAAACGGGAAATATTGTGGGTATAATCGAAAGAGACATGATCACCCAACCGTGTATCACGTATTGCACATAAGTGACTTTGTCTCTCCCCCCTCAACTATGGGTTGTATAGTAGGACAGACTGGGTTCTATAGCCTTGGGTGGCAACCAGTCTACCACAAAAGGAAACGGCAAATATTGTGGGTGTAATCGAAATAGACATGATCACCCAACCGTGTATCAGTTATTGCACATAACAGACTTTGTCTCTCCCCCCTCAACTATGGGTTGAATAGTAGGACAGACTGGGTTCTATAGCCTAGGGTGGCAACCAGTCGACCGCAAAAAGATACGGCAAATATTGTGGGTATAATCGAAAGGGTCATGATCGCCCAAGCGTGTATCACGTATAGCATATAGCTGACTTTCTCTCCTCCCTCACCTATGGGTTGAAGAGTAGGACAGTCTGGGTTCTATAACCTTGGGTGGTAACCAGTCTACCGCAAAAAGAAACGGCAAATATTGTGGGTATAATCGAAAGAGACATGATCGCCCAAGCGCGTATCACGTATAGCACATAACTGACTTTCTCTCTCGCCCCCTCAACTATGGGTTGAATAGTAGGACAGACTGGGTTCTATAGCCTTGGGTGGTAACCAGTCTACCGCAAAAAGAAACGGCAAATATTGTGGGTATAATCGAAAAAGACATGATCGCCCAAGCGCGTATCACGTATAGCACATAACTGACTTTGTCTCTCGCCCCCTCAGATATGGGTTGATGAGTAGGACAGACAGGGTTCTATAGCCTTGGGTGGCAACCAGTCTACCACAAAAAGAAACGGCAAATATTGTGGGTATAATCGAAAAAGACATGATCGCCCAAGCGCGTATCACGTATAGCACATAACTGACTTTGTCTCTCGCCCCCTCAGATATGGGTTGATGAGTAGGACAGACAGGGTTCTATAGCCTTGGGTGGCAACCAGTCTACCACCAAAAGAAACGGCAAATATTGTGGGTATAATCGAAAAAGACATGATCGCCCAAGCGCGTATCACGTATAGCACATAACTGACTTTGTCTCTCGCCCCCTCAGATATGGGTTGATGAGTAGGACAGACAGGGTTCTATAGCCTTGGGTGGCAACCAGTCTACCACCAAAAGAAACGGCAAAAATTGTGGGTATAATCGAAAAAGACATGATCGCCCAAGCGCGTATCACGTATAGCACATAACTGACTTTGTCTCTCGCCCCCTCAGATATGGGTTGAATAGTAGGACAGACAGGGTTCTATAGCCTTGGGTGGCAACCAGTCTACCACCAAAAGAAACGGCAAATATTGTGGGTATAATCGAAAAAGACATGATCGCCCAAGCGCGTATCACGTATAGCACATAACTGACTTTGTCTCTCGCCCCCTCAGATATGGGTTGAATAGTAGGACAGACAGGGTTCTATAGCCTTGGGTGGCAACCAGTCTACCACCAAAAGAAACGGCAAATATTGTGGGTATAATCGAAAAAGACATGATCGCCCAAGCGCGTATCACGTATAGCACATAACTGACTTTGTCTCTCGCCCCCTCAGATATGGGTGGAATAGTAGGACAGACTGGGTTCTATAGCCTTGGGTGGCAACCAGTCTACCACCAAAAGAAACGGCAAATATTGTGGGTATAATCGAAAAAGACATGATCGCCCAAGCGCGTATCACGTATAGCACATAACTGACTTAGTCTCTCGCCCCCTCAGATATGGGTTGATGAGTAGGACAGACAGGGTTCTATAGCCTTGGGTGGCAACCAGTCTACCACAAAAAGAAACGGCAAATATTGTGGGTATAATCGAAAAAGACATGATCGCCCAAGCGCGTATCACGTATAGCACATAACTGACTTTGTCTCTCGCCCCCTCAGATATGGGTTGAATAGTAGGACAGACTGTGTTCTATAGCCTTGGGTGGCAACCAGTCTACCACCAAAAGAAACGGCAAATATTGTGGGTATAATCGAAAAAGACATGATCGCCCAAGCGCGTATCACGTATAGCACATAACTGACTTTGTCTCTCGCCCCCTCAGATATGGGTTGAATAGTAGGACAGACAGGGTTCTATAGCCTTGGGTGGCAACCAGTCTACCACCAAAAGAAACGGCAAATATTGTGGGTATAATCGAAAAAGACATGATCGCCCAAGCGCGTATCACGTATAGCACATAACTGACTTTGTCTCTCGCCCCCTCAGATATGGGTTGATGAGTAGGACAGAGAGGGTTCTATAGCCTTGGGTGGCAACCAGTCTACCACCAAAAGAAACGGCAAATATTGTGGGTATAATCGAAAAAGACATGATCGCCCAAGCGCGTATCACGTATAGCACATAACTGACATTGTCTCTCGCCCCCTCAGATATGGGTTGAATAGTAGGACAGACTGGCTTCTATAGCCTTGGGTGGCAACCAGTCTACCACCAAAAGAAACGGCAAATATTGTGGGTATAATCGAAAAAGACATGATCGCCCAGGCGCGTATCACGTATAGCACATAAGTGACTTTGTCTCTCGCCCCCTCAGATATGGGTTGAAAAGTAGGACAGACAGGGTTCTATAGCCCTGGGTGGCAACCAGTCTACCACCAAAAGAAACGGCAAATATTGTGGGTATAATCGAAAAAGACATGATCGCCCAAGCGCGTATCACGTATAGCACATAACTGACTTTGTCTCTCGCCCCCTCAGATATGGGTTGAATAGTAGGACAGACAAGGTTCTATAGCCTTGGGTGGCAACCAGTCTACCACCAAAAGAAACGGCAAATATTGTGGGTATAATCGAAAAAGACATGATCGCCCAAGCGCGTATCACGTATAGCACATAACTGACTTTGTCTCTCGCCCCCTCAGATATGGGTTGAATAGTAGGACAGACAGGGTTCTATAGCCTTGGGTGGCAACCAGTCTACCACCAAAAGAAACGGCAAATATTGTGGGTATAATCGAAAAAGACATGATCGCCCAAGCGCGTATCACGTATAGCACATAACTGACTTTGTCTCTCGCCCCCTCAGATATGGGTTGAATAGTAGGACAGACAGGGTTCTATAGCCTTGGGTGGCAACCAGTCTACCACAAAAAGAAACGGGAAATATTGTGGGTATAATCGAAAGAGACATGATCACCCAACCGTGTATCACGTATTGCACATAAGTGACTTTGTCTCTCCCCCCTCAACTATGGGTTGTATAGTAGGACAGACTGGGTTCTATAGCCTTGGGTGGCAACCAGTCTACCACAAAAGGAAACGGCAAATATTGTGGGTGTAATCGAAATAGACATGATCACCCAACCGTGTATCAGTTATTGCACATAACAGACTTTGTCTCTCCCCCCTCAACTATGGGTTGAATAGTAGGACAGACTGGGTTCTATAGCCTAGGGTGGCAACCAGTCGACCGCAAAAAGATACGGCAAATATTGTGGGTATAATCGAAAGGGTCATGATCGCCCAAGCGTGTATCACGTATAGCATATAGCTGACTTTCTCTCCTCCCTCACCTATGGGTTGAAGAGTAGGACAGTCTGGGTTCTATAACCTTGGGTGGTAACCAGTCTACCGCAAAAAGAAACGGCAAATATTGTGGGTATAATCGAAAGAGACATGATCGCCCAAGCGCGTATCACGTATAGCACATAACTGACTTTGTCTCTCGCCCCCTCAACTATGGGTTGAATAGTAGGACAGACTGGGTTCTATAGCCTTGGGTGGTAACCAGTCTACCGCAAAAAGAAACGGCAAATATTGTGGGTATAATCGAAAAAGACATGATCGCCCAAGCGCGTATCACGTATAGCACATAACTGACTTTGTCTCTCGCCCCCTCAGATATGGGTTGATGAGTAGGACAGACAGGGTTCTATAGCCTTGGGTGGCAACCAGTCTACCACAAAAAGAAACGGCAAATATTGTGGGTATAATCGAAAAAGACATGATCGCCCAAGCGCGTATCACGTATAGCACATAACTGACTTTGTCTCTCGCCCCCTCAGATATGGGTTGATGAGTAGGACAGACAGGGTTCTATAGCCTTGGGTGGCAACCAGTCTACCACCAAAAGAAACGGCAAATATTGTGGGTATAATCGAAAAAGACATGATCGCCCAAGCGCGTATCACGTATAGCACATAACTGACTTTGTCTCTCGCCCCCTCAGATATGGGTTGATGAGTAGGACAGACAGGGTTCTATAGCCTTGGGTGGCAACCAGTCTACCACCAAAAGAAACGGCAAATATTGTGGGTATAATCGAAAAAGACATGATCGCCCAAGCGCGTATCACGTATAGCACATAACTGACTTTGTCTCTCGCCCCCTCAGATATGGGTTGATGAGTAGGACAGACAGGGTTCTATAGCCTTGGGTGGCAACCAGTCTACCACAAAAAGAAACGGCAAATATTGTGGGTATAATCGAAAAAGACATGATCGCCCAAGCGCGTATCACGTATAGCACATAACTGACATTGTCTCTCGCCCCCTCAGATATGGGTTGATGAGTAGGACAGACAGGGTTCTATAGCCTTGGGTGGCAACCAGTCTACCACCAAAAGAAACGGCAAAAATTGTGGGTATAATCGAAAAAGACATGATCGCCCAAGCGCGTATCACGTATAGCACATAACTGACTTTGTCTCTCGCCCCCTCAGATATGGGTTGATGAGTAGGACAGACAGGGTTCTATAGCCTTGGGTGGCAACCAGTCTACCACCAAAAGAAACGGCAAATATTGTGGGTATAATCGAAAAAGACATGATCGCCCAAGCGAGTATCACGTATAGCACATAACTGACTTTGTCTCTCGCCCCCTCAGATATGGGTTGAATAGTAGGACAGACAGGGTTCTATAGCCTTGGGTGGCAACCAGTCTACCACCAAAAGAAACGGCAAATATTGTGGGTATAATCGAAAAAGACATGATCGCCCAAGCGCGTATCACGTATAGCACATAACTGACTTTGTCTCTCGCCCCCTCAGATATGGGTTGAATAGTAGGACAGACTGGGTTCTATAGCCTTGGGTGGCAACCAGTCTACCACCAAAAGAAACGGCAAATATTGTGGGTATAATCGAAAAAGACATGATCGCCCAAGCGCGTATCACGTATAGCACATAACTGACTTAGTCTCTCGCCCCCTCAGATATGGGTTGATGAGTAGGACAGACAGGGTTCTATAGCCTTGGGTGGCAACCAGTCTACCACAAAAAGAAACGGCAAATATTGTGGGTATAATCGAAAAAGACATGATCGCCCAAGCGCGTATCACGTATAGCACATAACTGACTTTGTCTCTCGCCCCCTCAGATATGGGTTGAATAGTAGGACAGACTGTGTTCTATAGCCTTGGGTGGCAACCAGTCTACCACCAAAAGAAACGGCAAATATTGTGGGTATAATCGAAAAAGACATGATCGCCCAAGCGCGTATCACGTATAGCACATAACTGACTTTGTCTCTCGCCCCCTCACATATGGGTTGAATAGTAGGACAGACAGGGTTCTATAGCCTTGGGTGGCAACCAGTCTACCACCAAAAGAAACGGCAAATATTGTGGGTATAATCGAAAAAGACATGATCGCCCAAGCGCGTATCACGTATAGCACATAACTGACATTGTCTCTCGCCCCCTCAGATATGGGTTGATGAGTAGGACAGACAGGGTTCTATAGCCTTGGGTGGCAACCAGTCTACCACCAAAGGAAACGGCAAAAATTGTGGGTATAATCGAAAAAGACATGATCGCCCAAGCGCGTATCACGTATAGCACATAACTGACTTTGTCTCTCGCCCCCTCAGATATGGGTTGATGAGTAGGACAGACAGGGTTCTATAGCCTTGGGTGGCAACCAGTCTACCACCAAAAGAAACGGCAAATATTGTGGGTATAATCGAAAAAGACATGATCGCCCAAGCGCGTATCACGTATAGCACATAACTGACTTTGTCTCTCGCCCCCTCAGATATGGGTTGAATAGTAGGACAGACAGGGTTCTATAGCCTTGGGTGGCAACCAGTCTACCACCAAAAGAAACGGCAAATATTGTGGGTATAATCGAAAAAGACATGATCGCCCAAGCGCGTATCACGTATAGCACATAACTGACTTTGTCTCTCGCCCCCTCAGATATGGGTTGAATAGTAGGACAGACTGGGTTCTATAGCCTTGGGTGGCAACCAGTCTACCACCAAAAGAAACGGCAAATATTGTGGGTATAATCGAAAAAGACATGATCGCCCAAGCGCGTATCACGTATAGCACATAACTGACTTAGTCTCTCGCCCCCTCAGATATGGGTTGATGAGTAGGACAGACAGGGTTCTATAGCCTTGGGTGGCAACCAGTCTACCACAAAAAGAAACGGCAAATATTGTGGGTATAATCGAAAAAGACATGATCGCCCAAGCGCGTATCACGTATAGCACATAACTGACTTTGTCTCTCGCCCCCTCAGATATGGGTTGAATAGTAGGACAGACTGTGTTCTATAGCCTTGGGTGGCAACCAGTCTACCACCAAAAGAAACGGCAAATATTGTGGGTATAATCGAAAAAGACATGATCGCCCAAGCGCGTATCACGTATAGTACATAACTGACTTTGTCTCTCGCCCCCTCACATATGGGTTGAATAGTAGGACAGACAGGGTTCTATAGCCTTGGGTGGCAACCAGTCTACCACCAAAAGAAACGGCAAATATTGTGGGTATAATCGAAAAAGACATGATCGCCCAAGCGCGTATCACGTATAGCACATAACTGACTTTGTCTCTCGCCCCCTCAGATATGGGTTGATGAGTAGGACAGACAGGGTTCTATAGCCTTGGGTGGCAACCAGTCTACCACCAAAAGAAACGGCAAATATTGTGGGTATAATCGAAAAAGACATGATCGCTCAAGCGCGTATCACGTATAGCACATAACTGACATTGTCTCTCGCCCCCTCAGATATGGGTTGAATAGTAGGACAGACTGGCTTCTATAGCCTTGGGTGGCAACCAGTCTACCACCAAAAGAAACGGCAAATATTGTGGGTATAATCGAAAAAGACATGATCGCCCAGGCGCGTATCACGTATAGCACATAAGTGACTTTGTCTCTCGCCCCCTCAGATATGGGTTGAAAAGTAGGACAGACAGGGTTCTATAGCCCTGGGTGGCAACCAGTCTACCACCAAAAGAAACGGCAAATATTGTGGGTATAATCGAAAAAGACATGATCGCCCAAGCGCGTATCACGTATAGCACATAACTGACTTTGTCTCTCGCCCCCTCAGATATGGGTTGAATAGTAGGACAGACAAGGTTCTATAGCCTTGGGTGGCAACCAGTCTACCACCAAAAGAAACGGCAAATATTGTGGGTATAATCGAAAAAGACATGATCGCCCAAGCGCGTATCACGTATAGCACATAACTGACTTTGTCTCTCGCCCCCTCAGATATGGGTTGAATAGTAGGACAGACAGGGTTCTATAGCCTTGGGTGGCAACCAGTCTACCACCAAAAGAAACGGCAAATATTGTGGGTATAATCGAAAAAGACATGATCGCCCAAGCGCGTATCACGTATAGCACAGAACTGACTTTGTCTCTCGCCCCCTCAGATATGGGTTGATGAGTAGGACAGACAGGGTTCTATAGCCTTGGGTGGCAACCAGTCTACCACCAAAAGAAACGGCAAAAATTGTGGGTATAATCGAAAAAGACATGATCGCCCAAGCGCGTATCACGTATAGCACATAACTGACTTTGTCTCTCGCCCCCTCAGATATGGGTTGATGAGTAGGACAGACAGGGTTCTATAGCCTTGGGTGGCAACCAGTCTACCACCAAAAGAAACGGCAAATATTGTGGGTATAATCGAAAAAGACATGATCGCCCAAGCGCGTATCACGTATAGCACATAACTGACTTTGTCTCTCGCCCCCTCAGATATGGGTTGAATAGTAGGACAGACAGGGTTCTATAGCCTTGGGTGGCAACCAGTCTACCACCAAAAGAAACGGCAAATATTGTGGGTATAATCGAAAAAGACATGATCGCCCAAGCGCGTATCACGTATAGCACATAACTGACTTTGTCTCTCGCCCCCTCAGATATGGGTTGAATAGTAGGACAGACTGGGTTCTATAGCCTTGGGTGGCAACCAGTCTACCACCAAAAGAAACGGCAAATATTGTGGGTATAATCGAAAAAGACATGATCGCCCAAGCGCGTATCACGTATAGCACATAACTGACTTAGTCTCTCGCCCCCTCAGATATGGGCTGATGAGTAGGACAGACAGGGTTCTATAGCCTTGGGTGGCAACCAGTCTACCACAAAAAGAAACGGCAAATATTGTGGGTATAATCGAAAAAGACATGATCGCCCAAGCGCGTATCACGTATAGCACATAACTGACTTTGTCTCTCGCCCCCTCAGATATGGGTTGAATAGTAGGACAGACTGGGTTCTATAGCCTTGTGTGGCAACCAGTCTACCACCAAAAGAAACGGCAAATATTGTGGGTATAATCGAAAAAGACATGATCGCCCAAGCGCGTATCACGTATAGCACATAACTGACTTTGTCTCTCGCCCCCTCACATATGGGTTGAATAGTAGGACAGACAGGGTTCTATAGCCTTGGGTGGCAACCAGTCTACCACCAAAAGAAACGGCAAATATTGTGGGTATAATCGAAAAAGACATGATCGCCCAAGCGCGTATCACGTATAGCACATAACTGACTTTGTCTCTCGCCCCCTCAGATATGGGTTGATGAGTAGGACAGACAGGGTTCTATAGCCTTGGGTGGCAACCAGTCTACCACCAAAAGAAACGGCAAATATTGTGGGTATAATCGAAAAAGACATGATCGCCCAGGCGCGTATCACGTATAGCACATAACTGACTTTGTCTCTCGCCCCCTCAGATATGGGTTGAAAAGTAGGACAGACAGGGTTCTATAGCCCTGGGTGGCAACCAGTCTACCACCAAAAGAAACGGCAAATATTGTGGGTATAATCGAAAAAGACATGATCGCCCAAGCGCGTATCACGTATAGCACATAACTGACTTTGTCTCTCGCCCCCTCAGATATGGGTTGAATAGTAGGACAGACAAGGTTCTATAGCCTTGGGTGGCAACCAGTCTACCACCAAAAGAAACGGCAAATATTGTGGGTATAATCGAAAAAGACATGATCGCCCAAGCGCGTATCACGTATAGCACATAACTGACTTTGTCTCTCGCCCCCTCAGATATGGGTTGAATAGTAGGACAGACAGGGTTCTATAGCCTTGGGTGGCAACCAGTCTACCACCAAAAGAAACGGCAAATATTGTGGGTATAATCGAAAAAGACATGATCGCCCAAGCGCGTATCACGTATAGCACATAACTGACTTTGTCTCTCGCCCCCTCAGATATGGGTTGAATAGTAGGACAGACAGGGTTCTATAGCCTTGGGTGGCAACCAGTCTACCACCAAAAGAAACGGCAAATATTGTGGGTATAATCGAAAAAGACATGATCGCCCAAGCGCGTATCACGTATAGCACATAACTGACTTTGTCTCTCGCCCCCTCAGATATGGGTTGAATAGTAGGACAGACAGGGTTCTATAGCCTTGGGTGGCAACCAGTCTACCACCAAAAGAAACGGCAAATATTGTGGGTATAATCGAAAAAGACATGATCGCCCAAGCGCGTATCACGTATAGCACATAACTGACTTTGTCTCTCGCCCCCTCAGATATGGGTTGATGAGTAGGACAGACAGGGTTCTATAGCCTTGGGTGGCAACCAGTCTACCACCAAAAGAAACGGCAAATATTGTGGGTATAATCGAAAAAGACATGATCGCCCAAGCGCGTATCACGTATAGCACATAACTGACTTTGTCTCTCGCCCCCTCAGCTATGGGTTGAATAGTAGGACAGACAGGGTTCTATAGCCTTGCGTGGCAACCAGTCTACCACCAAAAGAAACGGCAAATATTGTGGGTATAATCGAAAAAGACATGATCGCCCAAGCGCGTATCACGTATAGCACATAACTGACTTTGTCTCTCGCCCCCTCAGATATGGGTTGATGAGTAGGACAGACAGGGTTCTATAGCATTGGGTGGCAACCAGTCTACCACCAAAAGAAACGGCAAATATTGTGGGTATAATCGAAAAAGACATGATCGCCCAAGCGCGTATCACGTATAGCACATAACTGACTTTGTCTCTCGCCCCCTCAGATATGGGTTGATGAGTAGGACAGACAGGGTTCTATAGCCTTGGGTGGCAACCAGTCTACCACCAAAAGAAACGGCAAATATTGTGGGTATAATCGAAAAAGACATGATCGCCCAAGCGCGTATCACGTATAGCACATAACTGACTTAGTCTCTCGCCCCCTCAGATATGGGTTGATGAGTAGGACAGACAGGGTTCTATAGCCTTGGGTGGCAACCAGTCTACCACAAAAAGAAACGGCAAATATTGTGGGTATAATCGAAAAAGACATGATCGCCCAAGCGCGTATCACGTATAGCACATAACTGACTTTGTCTCTCGCCCCCTCAGATATGGGTTGAATAGTAGGACAGACTGTGTTCTATAGCCTTGGGTGGCAACCAGTCTACCACCAAAAGAAACGGCAAATATTGTGGGTATAATCGAAAAAGACATGATCGCCCAAGCGCGTATCACGTATAGCACATAACTGACTTTGTCTCTCGCCCCCTCACATATGGGTTGAATAGTAGGACAGACAGGGTTCTATAGCCTTGGGTGGCAACCAGTCTACCACCAAAAGAAACGGCAAATATTGTGGGTATAATCGAAAAAGACATGATCGCCCAAGCGCGTATCACGTATAGCACATAACTGACTTTGTCTCTCGCCCCCTCAGATATGGGTTGATGAGTAGGACAGACAGGGTTCTATAGCCTTGGGTGGCAACCAGTCTACCACCAAAAGAAACGGCAAATATTGTGGGTATAATCGAAAAAGACATGATCGCTCAAGCGCGTATCACGTATAGCACATAACTGACATTGTCTCTCGCCCCCTCAGATATGGGTTGAATAGTAGGACAGACTGGCTTCTATAGCCTTGGGTGGCAACCAGTCTACCACCAAAAGAAACGGCAAATATTGTGGGTATAATCGAAAAAGACATGATCGCCCAGGCGCGTATCACGTATAGCACATAAGTGACTTTGTCTCTCGCCCCCTCAGATATGGGTTGAAAAGTAGGACAGACAGGGTTCTATAGCCCTGGGTGGCAACCAGTCTACCACCAAAAGAAACGGCAAATATTGTGGGTATAATCGAAAAAGACATGATCGCCCAAGCGCGTATCACGTATAGCACATAACTGACTTTGTCTCTCGCCCCCTCAGATATGGGTTGAATAGTAGGACAGACAAGGTTCTATAGCCTTGGGTGGCAACCAGTCTACCACCAAAAGAAACGGCAAATATTGTGGGTATAATCGAAAAAGACATGATCGCCCAAGCGCGTATCACGTATAGCACATAACTGACTTTGTCTCTCGCCCCCTCAGATATGGGTTGAATAGTAGGACAGACAGGGTTCTATAGCCTTGGTTGGCAACCAGTCTACCACCAAAAGAAACGGCAAATATTGTGGGTATAATCGAAAAAGACATGATCGCCCAAGCGCGTATCACGTATAGCACAGAACTGACTTTGTCTCTCGCCCCCTCAGATATGGGTTGATGAGTAGGACAGACAGGGTTCTATAGCCTTGGGTGGCAACCAGTCTACCACCAAAAGAAACGGCAAAAATTGTGGGTATAATCGAAAAAGACATGATCGCCCAAGCGCGTATCACGTATAGCACATAACTGACTTTGTCTCTCGCCCCCTCAGATATGGGTTGATGAGTAGGACAGACAGGGTTCTATAGCCTTGGGTGGCAACCAGTCTACCACCAAAAGAAACGGCAAATATTGTGGGTATAATCGAAAAAGACATGATCGCCCAAGCGCGTATCACGTATAGCACATAACTGACTTTGTCTCTCGCCCCCTCAGATATGGGTTGAATAGTAGGACAGACAGGGTTCTATAGCCTTGGGTGGCAACCAGTCTACCACCAAAAGAAACGGCAAATATTGTGGGTATAATCGAAAAAGACATGATCGCCCAAGCGCGTATCACGTATAGCACATAACTGACTTTGTCTCTCGCCCCCTCAGATATGGGTTGAATAGTAGGACAGACTGGGTTCTATAGCCTTGGGTGGCAACCAGTCTACCACCAAAAGAAACGGCAAATATTGTGGGTATAATCGAAAAAGACATGATCGCTTAAGCGCGTATCACGTATAGCACATAACTGACTTAGTCTCTCGCCCCCTCAGATATGGGCTGATGAGTAGGACAGACAGGGTTCTATAGTCTTGGGTGGCAACCAGTCTACCACAAAAAGAAACGGCAAATATTGTGGGTATAATCGAAAAAGACATGATCGCCCAAGCGCGTATCACGTATAGCACATAACTGACTTTGTCTCTCGCCCCCTCAGATATGGGTTGAATAGTAGGACAGACTGGGTTCTATAGCCTTGTGTGGCAACCAGTCTACCACCAAAAGAAACGGCAAATATTGTGGGTATAATCGAAAAAGACATGATCGCCCAAGCGCGTATCACGTATAGCACATAACTGACTTTGTCTCTCGCCCCCTCACATATGGGTTGAATTGTAGGACAGACAGGGTTCTATAGCCTTGGGTGGCAACCAGTCTACCACCAAAAGAAACGGCAAATATTGTGGGTATAATCGAAAAAGACATGATCGCCCAAGCGCGTATCACGTATAGCACATAACTGACTTTGTCTCTCGCCCCCTCAGATATGGGTTGATGAGTAGGACAGACAGGGTTCTATAGCCTTGGGTGGCAACCAGTCTACCACCAAAAGAAACGGCAAATATTGTGGGTATAATCGAAAAAGACATGATCGCCCAAGCGCGTATCACGTATAGCACATAACTGACTTTGTCTCTCGCCCCCTCAGATATGGGTTGAAAAGTAGGACAGACAGGGTTCTATAGCCCTGGGTGGCAACCAGTCTACCACCAAAAGAAACGGCAAATATTGTGGGTATAATCGAAAAAGACATGATCGCCCAAGCGCGTATCACGTATAGCACATAACTGACTTTGTCTCTCGCCCCCTCAGATATGGGTTGAATAGTAGGACAGACAAGGTTCTATAGCCTTGGGTGGCAACCAGTCTACCACCAAAAGAAACGGCAAATATTGTGGGTATAATCGAAAAAGACATGATCGCCCAAGCGCGTATCACGTATAGCACATAACTGACTTTGTCTCTCGCCCCCTCAGATATGGGTTGAATAGTAGGACAGACAGGGTTCTATAGCCTTGGGTGGCAACCAGTCTACCACCAAAAGAAACGGCAAATATTGTGGGTATAATCGAAAAAGACATGATCGCCCAAGCGCGTATCACGTATAGCACATAACTGACTTTGTCTCTCGCCCCCTCAGATATGGGTTGAATAGTAGGACAGACAGGGTTCTATAGCCTTGGGTGGCAACCAGTCTACCACCAAAAGAAACGGCAAATATTGTGGGTATAATCGAAAAAGACATGATCGCCCAAGCGCGTATCACGTATAGCACATAACTGACTTTGTCTCTCGCCCCCTCAGATATGGGTTGAATAGTAGGACAGACAGGGTTCTATAGCCTTGGGTGGCAACCAGTCTACCACCAAAAGAAACGGCAAATATTGTGGGTATAATCGAAAAAGACATGATCGCCCAAGCGCGTATCACGTATAGCACATAACTGACTTTGTCTCTCGCCCCCTCAGATATGGGTTGAATAGTAGGACAGACAGGGTTCTATAGCCTTGGGTGGCAACCAGTCTACCACCAAAAGAAACGGCAAATATTGTGGGTATAATCGAAAAAGACATGATCGCCCAAGCGCGTATCACGTATAGCACATAACTGACTTTGTCTCTCGCCCCCTCAGATATGGGTTGATGAGTAGGACAGACAGGGTTCTATAGCCTTGGGTGGCAACCAGTCTACCACCAAAAGAAACGGCAAATATTGTGGGTATAATCGAAAAAGACATGATCGCCCAAGCGCGTATCACGTATAGCACATAACTGACTTTGTCTCTCGCCCCCTCAGATATGGGTTGATGAGTAGGACAGACAGGGTTCTATAGCCTTGGGTGGCAACCAGTCTACCACCAAAAGAAACGGCAAATATTGTGGGTATAATCGAAAAAGACATGATCGCCCAAGCGCGTATCACGTATAGCACATAACTGACTTTGTCTCTCGCCCCCTCAGATATGGGTTGATGAGTAGGACAGACAGGGTTCTATAGCTTTGGGTGGCAACCAGTCTACCACAAAAAGAAACGGCAAATATTGTGGGTATAATCGAAAAAGACATGATCGCCCAAGCGCGTATCACGTATAGCACATAACTGACTTTGTCTCTCGCCCCCTCAGATATGGGTTGATGAGTAGGACAGACAGGGTTCTATAGCCTTGGGTGGCAACCAGTCTACCACCAAAAGAAACGGCAAATATTGTGGGTATAATCGAAAAAGACATGATCGCCCAATCGCGTATCACGTATAGCACATAACTGACTTTGTCTCTCGCCCCCTCAGATATGGGTTGAATAGTAGGACAGACTGGGTTCTATAGCCTTGGGTGGCAACCAGTCTACCACAAAAAGAAACGGCAAATATTGTGGGTATAATCGAAAAAGACATGATCGCCCAAGCGCGTATCACGTATAGCACATAACTGACTTTGTCTCTCGCCCCCTCAGATATGGGTTGAATAGTAGGACAGACTGGGTTCTATAGCCTTGGGTGGCAACCAGTCTACCACCAAAAGAAACGGCAAATATTGTGGGTATAATCGAAAAAGACATGATCGCCCAATCGCGTATCACGTATAGCACATAACTGACTTTGTCTCTCGCCCCCTCAGATATGGGTTGAATAGTAGGACAGACTGGGTTCTATAGCCTTGGGTGGCAACCAGTCTACCACCAAAAGAAACGGCAAATATTGTGGGTATAATCGAAAAAGACATGATCGCCCAAGCGCGTATCACGTATAGCACATAACTGACTTTGTCTCTCGCCCCCTCAGATATGTGTTGAATAGTAGGACAGACTGGGTTCTATAGCCTTGGGTGGCAACCAGTCTACCACCAAAAGAAACGGCAAATATTGTGGATATAATCGAAAAAGACATGATCGCCCAAGCGCGTATCACGTATAGCACATAACTGACTTTGTCTCTCGCCCCCTCAGATATGGGTTGAATAGTAGGACAGACTGGGTTCTATAGCCTTGGGTCGCAACCAGTCTACCACCAAAAGAAACGGCAAATATTGTGGGTATAATCGAAAAAGACATGATCGCCCAAGCGCGTATCACGTATAGCACATAACTGACTTTGTCTCTCGCCCCCTCAGATATGGGTTGATGAGTAGGACAGACAGGGTTCTATAGCCTTGGGTGGCAACCAGTCTACCACCAAAAGAAACGGCAAATATTGTGGGTATAATCGAAAGAGACATGATCGCCCAAGCGCGTATCACGTATAGCACATAACTGACTTTGTCTCTCGCCCCCTCAGATATGGTTTGATGAGTAGGACAGACAGGGTTCTATAGCCTTGGGTGGCAACCAGTCTACCACCAAAAGAAACGGCAAATATTGTGGGTATAATCGAAAGAGACATGATCGCCCAAGCGCGTATCACGTATAGCACATAACTGACTTTGTCTCTCGCCCCCTCAGATATGGGTTGAATAGTAGGACAGACTGGGTTCTATAGCCTTGGGTGGCAACCAGTCTACCACCAAAAGAAACGGCAAATATTGTGGGTATAATCGAAAGAGACATGATCGCCCAAGCGCGTATCACGTATAGCACATAACTGACTTTGTCTCTCGCCCCCTCAGCTATGGGTTGAATAGTAGGACAGACAGGGTTCTATAGCCTTGCGTGGCAACCAGTCTACCACCAAAAGAAACGGCAAATATTGTGGGTATAATCGAAAAAGACATGATCGCCCAAGCGCGTATCACGTATAGCACATAACTGACTTTGTCTCTCGCCCCCTCAGCTATGGGTTGAATAGTAGGACAGACTGGGTTCTATAGCCTTGGGTGGCAACCAGTCTACCACCAAAAGAAACGGCAAATATTGTGGGTATAATCGAAAGAGACATGATCGCCCAAGCGCGTATCACGTATAGCACATAACTGACTTTGTCTCTCGCCCCCTCAGATATGGGTTGATGAGTAGGACAGACTGGGTTCTATAGCCTTGGGTGGCAACCAGTCTACCACAAAAAGAAACGGCAAATATTGTGGGTATAATCGAAAAAGACATGATCGCCCAAGCGCGTATCACGTATAGCACATAACTGACTTTGTCTCTCGCCCCCTCAGATATGGGTTGAATAGTAGGACAGACTGGGTTCTATAGCCTTGGGTGGCAACCAGTCTACCACCAAAAGAAACGGCAAATATTGTGGGTATAATCGAAAAAGACATGATCGCCCAAGCGCGTATCACGTATAGCACATAACTGACTTTGTCTCTCGCCCCCTCAGATATGGGTTGAATAGTAGGACAGACTGGGTTCTATAGCCTTGGGTGGCAACCAGTCTACCACCAAAAGAAACGGCAAATATTGTTGGTATAATCGAAAAAGACATGATCGCCCAAGCGCGTATCACGTATAGCACATAACTGACTTTGTCTCTCGCCCCCTCAGATATGGGTTGAATAGTAGGACAGACTGGGTTCTATAGCCTTGGGTGGCAACCAGTCTACCACCAAAACAAACGGCAAATATTGTGGGTATAATCGAAAAAGACATGATCGCCCAAGCGCGTATCACGTATAGCACATAACTGACTTTGTCTCTCGCCCCCTCAGATATGGGTTGAATAGTAGGACAAACTGGGTTCTATAGCCTTGTGTGGCAACCAGTCTACCACCAAAAGAAACGGCAAATATTGTGGGTATAATCGAAAGAGACATGATCGCCCAAGCGCGTATCACGTATAGCACATAACTGACTTTGTCTCTCGCCCCCTCAGATATGGGTTGAATAGTAGGACAGACTGGGTTCTATAGCCTTGGGTGGCAACCAGTCTACAACAAAAAGAAACGGCAAATATTGTGGGTATAATCGAAAAAGACATGATCGCCCAAGCGCGTATCACGTATAGCACATAACTGACTTTGTCTCTCGCCCCCTCAGATATGGGTTGAATAGTAGGACAGACTGGGTTCTATAGCCTTGGGTGGCAACCAGTCTACCACAGCAACATCCTGCTGGAAACGTTTCTGCCTAATCAGTCATGAATCGAGAGAGACATGATCGCCTAAGCGTCTGTCACGTGTGGTACTTGACTGACTGACCTCAATAGAACATATAAACATACTTTATTTGCATTTCACATACGAGTTTTATAGTATTAGTCTAAAGTATCTGGGTAAACACTAGTCAACGAAATACCTCAGTTGTATATATAAACCTGTTTTATTTAATCTTAATGGTAATGACAGGTCCGTGCGGTGACCCGGAAATTCTGAAATTGCTGTTGTCGAAATTTGTGCCAAACTACTGATTGGATCGTATTTTTAATGCAATATTTAATCTCAAAAAAATTAAAATTTGTTCTCATAACCTCAAATATGTTTCTCTCTTTAAATAACCGACAAAAAGTTGATAGTATGTAAAAAACAAATCAATCAATAATTAAACCCACAGGAAATTACTGCGGAGTCCAGTTGCCATTCACAAAATGGCAATACAGCAGTTCCGATTTTATACACCTGTTAATAGGATAACCTCGTTAGGAGTTACTTAAAGAAAACGTTTACTTCCAGCACTCCTAGAGACACAGAATTCAGTAAAGAAAATTCACGTATAGTATTCGGAGTGAACACAAGTTGTCTGCCCAGATGATAAAAGCAACGGAACTTCATGAATCATAAACGTTATGCCTAAACAGGGTGTCAAGCAATGATGCAAGCGGACTCACATGTGAGGACCCACTAGAAAAGGTGCTTAACCATTTTTTTAAAATTGCTCTCACACAAAAATAGTTACATTCCATCATCGTCATCGGCCTCTGAACTACCATCAGTCACGATCAATGGATGTTCCCCCAGGGAGGCCGTGAACCTTGAATGATTATTGGGCTTTAAAAAAACCCAGACTTCATATATATAATCAAGCGCTAAAGATGCAGGTACCGCTCTATTAAATACCTGACTCCTTGTACTCTCCTTTCCCGCTGCAAGGGCAGGATGAGGTCTAAAATGGAGTCCTGCTGTCATATTCAGGTAGAAGCTGCCCAGTCTTTCCTTTCCAGTCTCTATAAGTTCAAAAGTGTCTTCGCATTCTTGTGGGTGATAAATTAATTTCCACCCTGCAACCCCTGTCTCAGACGAAATGTCGCAAGTCTCTCACTGCTCTATCGCTACTTCCATGAAAAGAGTGCTCAGACGAACTACATTCCTTAGTTCCACCAGTTTTAACCCTCACGGCTATACCACACCCTCATTCCCTTTGTATTCCATTGGTGAGATGCAAGTTCCACTCGAGCAGCTTCTCCCCACAAACCGCAAACCACAAACATTCTCTTGGGAGTCAGTTTGTAGAACTGACTCCCAAGAGAATGTTTTCCCGATCAGTAAAAGCTACCTTCCGGCAACTCCTGCAGCCGCGCTGGTACCAAACTGTATTGGTTCATCCTTCCCTTTGGACTCTACTAGACGGGGAACTAGACGTCCGGGCAGCCCTAGTTCTCCATACATCCCGCCCAGGCTCGTAGCGCACTGGAGTGGGCACTCCAGCGACGTCGCAAGACATCGGCACAACACGGGTAGTGACAGAGCTACACCATCGTCTCCCGAGACGGACGGAGCCGAACCGACAAGCTTAAACAGTTCTCGAATAATCGTTATCTTCCTTACATACCCACATAAACTGTGCCTATTACTCTATAACTCTCTACCTCGAGTGGCCCCGGGCCTTGTACAGAGTGAATCTCACTGTAAAAAAAAATAAATAAATAAAATAAAAATACGCTAATGTGATCAGCCGATATTTTCTTCGGAAGAAACCATTTATTCAGTGATGTAAATTGACTGATCCCAAGAGATTATGACATCCGGTGGTTAACATGAGATGGAAAGGCGAGATGATGTTTCAAATATACTGTTAGACTCCGATCAAACAAGCATCAAACAACGGTGATTTCTAATTTTTTTTTATTGGCGTGTTAAAAACGTCCTATATATATATTTGTTTTACAATTTAGATAACATAGGATACGATCCTTTAAAGATGAAGAAAGAAAATAGAAATTAAATGTGTACACTTTCAACTACGAGAGTTCTGATCAGACCAACAACCCACAAGAGCGTACCGAAGACGTTGTCGCCTGTTGGGTCTTTTGCCTTTTTACAGTGTTTTACTTGGCTCCCAGCGTCACTTCCTGTTAACGGGCAGAGATGAATTACGCTGAATTGCAGAGGGGTTAACACTTTCGTAACGTAGTGTGTCAGCAAATATTGGTATCACCCTATGCAAGACTGTAAAACAAACAAAAACAGAAACAGGAACAGAAACTTTACTAATAAGCGGGAAGAGAAGAGAGTAATCAGGAGGACAGTAGATAGCGATTGAAATTGCATTTAAATTTTTGAAGATTAAAGTTGGCCGGAAAGCATGGAGCCGGAAGAAATTCGAGAAAAAGAAACTGTTAGCGTAGAACTTCCGGTTACATCTAGCCAACTGAACTGTAAATTGTTAAGATCTAGACGCCAGTCTAGTACTGCGCTCAAATTCATGAGGTCTAAATACCACAGCGAAGATCTCATCCGAACAATTACCATGAAAATATTTATAGAAAAGACACAGGGAGGCAACCTTACAGCGGCGGAAGGGGAAGTAACTGAAGCCGAGATGCCAGATCAGGACCAATAATATTGCTGATTCTTTTTTGGATTTTATCAACGAGCTCAAGGTGAATAGCAGGAGAACCGGACCATATGTAGCAGCAATATTCTAAGCAACTCATGGAAAAGTTAAGGAAGATCACAAAAGATGGGAATAGACAAAAAATTGTATACACCACAAATTGGTTACCTATGTTTGAGTAGATTCTGTTTTTTGCTTCGTTTTGTAATATTGTGGGTTACGTCTGTCGGCCTGCATATTCGAGAGACATAATAATGTAAATATGCTCTACGGCAGGGTTCGAACCTGTGACTCCCTTTATATCCCGTTTGATCTGGTGTGCGTTAGACTGCTCGGCCACAGAAAAAGCACACGGGATACGACAAAAGCATTTATTGTCTCTCGAATGTTCAGGCCTGTTGATACTTTAAAAAAAAAAGCAGGGCGTCTACTGAAACACATTCATTTGGAAATTCTTGCAGAAATCAGATATCTGTCAGATTTTAATGCAACTTTCAGGAGTTATTCACAAATGAATTAAATTAATTTTTTTTTTCTTTTTAGAAAATCTTGGTAAAATATTTTTTCTTTCATTTGTTAACCTACACTTATTTAATTTTATAAAATTTCCAGAAATTATTTTTTGTAGTGCTTATTGTTTATATTAGTTATAAGCACAAGTCCTTGGAGAATTTAATTCATCAATATGTTAGGTCAAAGAGAGTCCCCAGTTGTAGAAAATCTGTTCTGAATCGTAAAATAAAAAAATACCATAAAACTAAAACATTACTTAATTAGAAATGCTTTAAATTGCTTGTATGAATAAAATATATTATGGATATTGTCTGAAGAAAAGCAATTCCTAGGAATAATGAATTTTTACAAAATTTGTCCGTACTGGGTATGAAGATAAACTACATCCGCGTTCTGGGTAAAACGATAAGCTACACCCATCAGCAAGGCCTCTGATCAGGAGGTTTTGAGTTTTGAGGAGCGTGGAACCACCTCTTAATTGCTGGTGTTTCCAGGTCCACCCTGACCCGGGGTAGTAGCACCTGTTAGGGTTCCAAACACTAGGAAAGTGTAAAATATGTTTTAATACCAGCAATACATTTTTGTAGAAAATTATTACCAGCAATGAATTTTTGAAAAAAATATTACTAGGAATACATTCTTGAAGAAAAAAAATATTACTAACAATAAAACTCTTGTCAGCATTAAATAACACTTGGAGGTTGATATGCCGTAAAACAAACCAAAACAAACTAAACCAAACAAAAATGGTTTTCATTTAAAAAAAAGAATTTAATTAGAATAATTTATAAAGTTTTAAATCTTTTAAAATTCTGTATTAATTTGTAGCGGTTAATTGGTATTGTTATTAAATTAAAAACTGTATTTACTCATCATAAATGGAAATGCTTACTGCAATTTAGTAGCCCCCTAAATTTTAAAAATAATTTTGAATTTTTTGTGTCTATAAACGATCCGATTTTTGTAAATACGGACGTCCATACACGACATTATCAGAAAATAAAAACGGCAGAGAGAGAGAGAGAGAGAGAGAGAGAGAGAGAGAGAGAGAGAGAGAGAGAGAGAGAGGGGGAGAGAGAGAGAGAGATGAGAGAGAGAATCTGCTTGTAGAGAGCTTCTTGTGCCAACTTCAATTTCCTGACCCCATGTCGTTAAGAGAGTCTTTATTGTTCGATGCACAAACTTGCCCCAACAAGTTATAGCAGGAACAACAACAAAAAAAGGTTTGGCAAATACCTAAGGGACACGTCATGCCGGAAGTGAGGGGAATGAAAATGAACGATCGTCGAGCGGAAAAGCTTACGGCAAAAAGAAAAAGATACTTAAAAATGTAAAAGAGGCAAAATTGACAGAATCACAACGAACAAAATATGATCCCCATGTCTACAGAATAATTATCGGAAAAGCAATTTATCGCTGCGGATAAGCATTTTTGTTTATCTTAAGAGCTGACAGTTTACTGACTCTAGTTAGATAGGAAACAAAGTGAATAACTTATGTTAAAACATTGTTTATCAGCTGATTTTAAATTTATAGCATCTATATTAGAAAAGAAGCTCTCTCATTCTCTGGCCGTCACACACTGTGTGTGTATGTGTGTCTTTGTATGCGTGTATGTAATCATAATATATATACGTATATCTGTGTTGTGCGTGAGTGACTTACATCTGTTGCACAATTTAAAGTACACACATACATACACACATTCCTTTCCCACTCTGGACAAACCATACCCTGGGCTGAGCAACAGAATCATATAAAAAAACTTAATTTTTAAAGCCTAAAGAAAGAAAGAAAACAACAGATAATTTTAAGATTCGGTATCTGTCTATATTTCTGAGATGAGGTATTATGTACATTATTTACATTATTCGGACTATTGTCCTCATCTTTGTCGCCATATTTATTACAACGTTTCGGCCATTGTACGCTCCGGCCTTCTTCAGGTGGTTGGAATGTCGAACTGAACCCTTTATTTCGCTCACTGGGGTAGACTGTTCTAGTTCCACGTGCCATGTTTAATTGATGTCAGTTATCAGTTATCTCCTGTTAATTTCCATCTGAAAGTTCTCCACTGCCTTAACCGGGTATTGAACTCACATTCTTTGGGTCCTCTCACTGGATCTAACTAACGCCTTTATCTACTGTGCCATGTGTGCTTAATGTAAATAATTATAAAATTTTATTGAACATTTAAAAATTATTCAGTAATAAAAAAAATATTTTTAAAAGTTTTTTAAAATTTTTATTGTGTAAGATTTTAGTCTCGACATTCAATTAAAACTTATCTAATGATGATATGTTGTCTTATAATAAACCATAATGTAAATTTAATATTTCAACGTGGCTAAAATTTTAAAAAACATAAGATTTACTTAGAATATTTTCCTAAATTTTTAAGATTACTGGGTAGTTAAAAATATATAAAAAGGGCGCTTACGTTATATTCGTCAAGTAATATTTACAGCGGTAGGGTAAAGAATAGCGGATCGGATTGAGTAATCGGAGAGCCTAGTTTGAATTCCAGTCGAATCCATTACATTCACTTAAGTTCTAATACCCCTGGGAAAAGTACGAATCCTCTTCTTCTCTCCTATTTACCCAGCTATGGGTAAATAGCATGACAGACTAGGTTCTATAGCCTTGGATGGCAACTGGTCAACAGCAGAAAGAAATGGCAGCCTACTGCAGAAAAAAATCTGCCTCGTCAGTCATGTATGGAAAGATACATGATCGCCTAAGCGTGTATCACGTATGGCACATAACTGACTGAATATTTACAGACATGTCCCAGTAGAAAAATTTCAAACATAAGTTTATCAAGATACTTACCAACACTTCATAAAAACACCCAACTTAAAAAAAGCTTATTTTCAACAAAAAGTAATTATTTGTCTGCAATCAGATTAATTAAACGTTAAATCAGCAAATCTTCCTCAAATAAAGTTTTACAAGAGTACGTTTTATTTTTGAAGGAGTTTTTAACAGAGAAATATGTTGTAATGACAGATTCGCTGATATGACTCAATTTTAACGATTAAAAAATCATTCTAATCAATTTAAATTTGTTCTGAAATACCGCAAAGTATTTTACGTATGAGAAATATTAAATTTAATCTATTAGCTTGAAATTAAAACTAAAATAAAAGCTTCAAGAATGATTTTTCATTTTAAAAAAATGCATTTAAACTTGAGGTATCACTTTTCTTTGGAGGTACCCATATATATATATATATATATATATATATATATATATATATATATATATATATATATTTTAAGCGTATCACCCCAAGCAAGGCTGGAGGCCACTATCACGCAAGGGGTTATAGAAGGGTTGGAGGAAGAGCAGATAGGAGTGGTAAAGGAGAGTATGTGGAGAAAGAGAAAGACAGTGGGTCGATTAAGGCAAGGGGGTTACAGAAGATTTGGAGCGAGAGCAGATAGGAATGAAAGGTGAAAGGATGTGGAGAAGGGAAGTGGATAGATCAAGGCAACTGGAGATGTCGATTGACGTTACACTTAAATAGTTGGAGATTGTATTTGTCAGGGAAACAGGACTAGGGAAGGGAGTTCCACAGGCGAGATGTGCGAGACATGAAGCTATTGGAGTAGAAGAGACGTCTACATCTAACAGTTTCAACAGTGAAGGGGTGGGAACGGGATGCCAGCCTCGTAGGACGTTTAAATTCATGAGGCCTAGGGACAAGCGAAAGCAGCTCCTCGGAGCAATTACCGTGAAAGTATTTGTAAAAAAGACAGAGTGAGGCAACATCGCGTCTGTGAGAGAGCGACTGCAGACGAGATGACAGATCAGGGCCAATCACATTGCATATCCGTTTCTGGATCTTATCAAGAACCCTGAGGCAAACAGCAGGGCCCCAGACCATATATGGCAGCAATACTCCATGCAAGGGCGAATGGTCGATTTATAGACTTGGAGGATCGATTCCGGGGAGAAAAATTTCCTGGCTCGGCACAGGGAACCAACTTTCCTTGCGGTGGATGATGCAACTGACTCGATGTATTTGTTCCATCTCAGATCAGCGGACAGCGTGAGACCGAGCAGCCGCAGGGAGGAGCTCTCGAGAAGTTGGTCTTCAGACATTCTAATGGGATGCAGGGATGGATCCTTGTGGTGGTTAATAGAGAGCAGTTTTGTTTTAGAGGCGTTAAAGTTAACCATCCATTTCTCACCCCAGTTCACAACCGATTGGAGGTCCTTTTCAATTTGAGCTGCCAGGTTAACTTTGTCAGCATCACTAGATTTGTGTTTGAGGCAGGAGTAAATTGTGGTGTCGTCAGCGTAGATGCCGACTTGGGAGTCTATGGCGTCAGGAAGGTCGTTTATAAATATGAGGAACAGAGTAGGGCCTAGGATGGAGCCTTGAGGAACACCTGCGTTAGTGGGATAGGAGCTGGAGATGAATCCACTGAGAACGACCTTCAATTCCCGGTTTGACAGGAATGATTGTATTAGGTCAAAGAATCGACCTGTGATACCATAACCCTGGAGCTTGCGAAGAAGGCCGGCATGCCAAACTCTATCAAACGCTTTGGAGATGTCTAGGGCCACGGCACGAGCTTCACCGTTATTATGGATAGCTTGGTAGACAAATTCAGTGATGGCCGTAAGCACATCGGCCGTAGATCGGGCAAAGTGGAAACCATACTGCTTGTCTGAGAGCAGATTATGGGATATCAGATGATTAATCAATTCGGTGTTGATAATGGCCTCGAAGACTTTGCCGAAGAGGGGTAGGAGACTGATAGGACGGTAATTGGAAGGGTCGGAGGGGTCACCAGAGTTCTTAAAGACAGGAACAATGGTTGAGGACTTCCAGCAGTCAGGAAAACAGGACTCCTTGAGGCAGCGGTTGTATAATTTAGAGAGGGCAGGCGCCAGTTCAGGCGCGCATTTCTTCAGGACAATGGCTGGTATCCCGTCACCACCAGTAGCCTTGTGGTGATCTAAGTTAGACGGGGTTATGTGCAATCCGTTCAAGAGGGCCTCAGTTCTGGGAGGGAAATTGGGCAAGGGTACCCCGGAAGAGTCTAGCGTTGAATTGGAGGAAAACTTCCGAGCAAAGCATTCGGCCTTGTCGGCAGAGGTGGTCAGGACCTCAAACTGATTGAACAGGGGAGGAATGGAGGGTTTGTTATTGTTCAGAACGCTCTTGCAGAGGCGCCAATAATCTTTGCGGGATGCAATACGTTCCTTCATCCGAGCAGCAAATAGTGACTTGGCATCGTCGAGGACACGCTTACACTCGTTACGGGCAGAGGTAAATAGACGTCTATTGAAGTCGGACATATCACTACGAAAACGGTGGAAGAAGTGGTTCCTATGGGCAATGGCGGCAGAGCAAGCAGCTGTGAATCAGGGGGAGGAGCGCGGTTTGACCGTGAATTTCCTGGAGGGGATGAAAGCGTCGATTCCAGCTTTAACCCAGGAAGAGACCTCTGAAGCACAATCTTGAATGGGGAGCTTAAATACAGCATCCCAGGGGACATCGCGGAGGAAGTCACGAAACGAGTCCCAGTCAGCCCGTTGGACGTAGACACCCAGGCCATGCATGTGGGTTAGAGAGTCTTTTCTGAGGAGAGGAAGGTATCCAGGGATCGAGAGATCAGAGGAAGGGATATATATATATATATATATATATATATATATATATATATATATATATATATATATATATATATATAATGTAGAATAAAGGGTTTTAAAAGTTTCCTAAAAAACTTTTAAAACCCTTTATTCTACATTCAAAATCATCACTTGATTAGACACCGGAGGTGTTGAAACACAATGGTTATTTTTGTAGTGATTTTATAACATATTTATGTTATAATTTTTAAATAAATAAATAATTATATATATATATATATATATATATATATATATATATATATATATATATACTTTAAAATTAAGGAGATCAGTTGAATCCCCTACGTTGGTTTCAATCTTACGGTATCCTCAGGTGATTTTTATGAAATGACCTCTTAACTCTTTATTTTAACCTAAAAAACGCTATATTATTTTTTTAAATAAATAAACAAACGCACGGCATTGGGTGTAATGGAAAGGGGAGGAGTGGGAGATGTGAGGAGGAGGAGGAGAAAGAGAAGAGCAAGGTTATTATAAAAGTATCGGTGGTGGGTTTGATTGAAATCTACATTTTTTTTTATCTATCCTCATATGTGCTTAAGGGGAATTTCTTAATATGTATACAAAAACTCAAGACTTCGGAATATCTGGTTCAAAAGGTTCTTTGCATTCGGAAATGTCATAATGGCTAATTTTTCCTGTTGGAAGAAGTTTCAAATATTATTGTGGTTGCTAGAAGGCTTTCACTTTTTAAAAATTCCCTCAATATCTGTCTATATTTCTGAGATGAGGTATTATGTAGATTATTTACGTTATTCGGACTGCTGTCCACATATTTGTCGCCATATTTGTTACAACGTTTTAGCCTTTCAGTATCTGTCTATATTTTTGAGATGAGGTATTATGTACATTATTTACGTTATTCGGACTATTGTCCTCATCTTTGTCGCTATGTGAGCGAAATAAAGGGTTCAGTTCGACATTCCAACCACCTGAAGAAGGCCGGAGCGTACAACGGCCGAAACATTGAAATAAATATGGCGACAAAGATGAGGACAATAGTCCGAATAACGTAAATAATGTAAAAATTCCCTGTTGTTTTTTTTGTTTTGCTTTTAAATTCCATACATGGTCAGCTAGTTTGGTAGAATACCTAAGATTTGCTAGCTTAAATGACGACCTATGATTGTACCATCTTCGTTTGAAAGTACCTGCAGTACCTCCTATGTACGTTTTATTTTGGCCATTAATATCTGTTACTTCTGCTTTATAGATTATTGTTTCTGTTTTACAAACTCCATTTAATGGACATCTATTCTTATTTCTACAGTTGCATAAATTTCTAGTGTTAACTATATTTTTCTGCACGTTAGTTTTTAAATTTCTGGTGTTGTGTCTATTTATTATTGTTCCTGAATTACTAGTTATATATATATATATATATATATATATATATATATATATATATATATATATATATATACATATATGTAACGTAAATCATTCATACGAAAAACAAATACTAAAGCTAATTATATGGCAAGAATCACTCTCGCAAACAATATTTAATAATAAAATACAATCAACAATTTAGTTCATGCCACCTTTCTTCAGTACAAGAACGCACAATTTTCAAATTTAAAAAAAATTTCAACCTCAGCGTC
The DNA here is from genome assembly GCA_964036315.1 of Acanthosepion esculentum. Taxonomy (NCBI): domain Eukaryota; kingdom Metazoa; phylum Mollusca; class Cephalopoda; order Sepiida; family Sepiidae; genus Acanthosepion; species Acanthosepion esculentum. The sequence goes on along the minus strand of OZ038517.1, from coordinate 3,797,522 downwards.
GCGACTGCACGCTCCAAAATGATTCTTACATTTAAAAATATCTCATTGCTAAAAAACACTTTTTTCGGTCTGCATTATCTTTCGATGTCTCATTACTACCTGGAATTTAACAAAAACACACTGAAATGTCTACCTGATGATGGTCGTTCGAAACGATTGAAAGGCTGGCTAGTAGAAAAAATAAGACCTGATAAAACCGGAATTTATAAACAAGGATCATACCATTCATTAACGTATTCGAAGTTGATTGTATTTTATTATTAAATATTGTTTGCGAGAGTGATTCTTGCCGTATAATTAGCTTCAGTATTTGTTTTTCGTTTGAATGATTTACGTTACATAAATTGAATACGCACTACATAATTGATATATATATATATATATATATATATATATATATATATATATATATATATATATATATATGAATTTTTATGTCTGTTGCTAGGAAAGTTGGTTCACTGTCGCGTTCAACATTTTAGCACCAGAATCTTACACATTTATAAGTGTTGCATTCCTGCATACATTTAATACTGTTGCAACATTTGGTCTGGTGCTTCTGCTATGCATTTAAAGATTCTAGATAAAATACAAAGATGAATCTGCAATGTTATTGGACCTAACCTGGCATCTCGGCTTCCTTCACTTCCCAATTACCGTAACGTAGTCTCCCTGTGCCTTGTCTATACATATTTTCCTGGTAATTGTTGTGATGAGTTTTCCTCTATGGTACCTAGAATTTAAACGTACTACTAGAGTGTCGGCAAGGTCTTATCATTTTATAGTAGAAATGGTTAGATGCAACCGCAAGTTCTATGCTGACAGTTTCTTCTCTCCCACTTCTCGCTTGTGGAAATCTCTTTCTTTCCAGTCAATTTTAATTTAAAAAAATGAAATGCAATGTCAATCGTTATCATCTGTCGTCTTAATTCGTGTTCTTTTATTATTTTCTCTGCTTAATATGTTTCTCATATTCTCTCACATTCAGAACCCCCGTGCATCTTTCGTGGCTTTATTCCCTTCCTTGGGGTGAAATACCAAAATATTGTTGTTGTTCCAATGAAAATATTACTTACCAGTAAAGTGACACTATTTCCACGAAGTCCTTCCGAGAGTAATTTCGTGAGTTTACTGTCTCTGTAGGGTATATGACGTTGTCTCTTCTTGGGGTCACCAAGGGCGGATATGCACTTTCCTATGAAATAGACAAGAAGGTTTGCTTCATTCACATTTCTTGAACCCACTTGACAATGTTTAACGGTATCAACAGAAAGCGTTCGGAAGAATAATCATTACAGACAGTTTTTATACACACACTTAGTCTTGTGGGAAAATTAAATAAAATAAAATAATAATGAAGAAAAAAAGAAAGAAAATTAAATACACTTTCCCACGATGCTAGTAATAAAGGAAGTGGAGATATTACTCTACTTGGCTTCATCAAACGTCGTTGAGCGGCGCTGTTTAAATTCTATAAAAAAACAATTTCCTTCCTCTCATTTTCTCCTCTTTGCTCCAAAGAGGTGGTACCATGTGGTAATTACGTTCCCACTGGGTTACGTTCGTTTTCGCTGTCCACTGATGACTGAATTCTCTTTCCAGCGTATGGCGTTCAGACGTGTTATCCCAAAATTCCACCTATAAGGTAAATCAACCTTTTCTTTGGTCGTTTCAACTCAGCGCAAAGCCTGACTTAAGCTCGACCATTATAAGCATGCTTATCCCTACTTACCTTAATTAAAAAAGGATACATTTATTTCATTACAGGTGACGTCATATAAACAATTAAATTGAAATTTTGTGTGTGTATGTTTATATATTAAACACACTTCAATATACGCTCCCCCACCACCATCACTATGGAGAAAGACATTTAATGTTGGTTGCTTCTTTTTTAGTTTCCAGATTTTGGAGTCTTTCTTCGACTGGCATCCATATTCTGGAGGCTGTTGTAATAAAAGCCAACATTAAATAAGGTGTCCAGTCGGAGTGGGGGGGGGCGTATATTGAAGTGCGTTTTATATAAAAACATTCAGACATACATGAAAAAATTAGTTTGACCGTTTATATGACGTCACCATAGATGACTTGAAATTGGTTCCAGCAGACATGAGAACGCCGGAACCAAAAAACATTTGTGCATATATACACAGAACTGTCCTTGAAAACGAATGGAGCAACATTTGAAAGTACTCGTGGCGGAGGGGGCGGATAATTAATATTATATTTAAAGTTAATATGAATTTGGGCAAATTTACCAATAACATAAAGCAACTTATTCTGAAATTTGAAAAATTTTATTAGGAAATTGATAGACAGAACTTGTTAATATTATTTAACAAGACATGTTTGAGAGAATTCTTGCTGTCAAAATGCACCATATCTATCTATCTATCTATCTATCTATCTATCTATCTATCTATCTATCACAATATATATATATATATATATATATATATATATATATATATATATATATTGAACAATAAAAAATATTTAAAAATTAAAATCTTCAGACACACTGGGTTGTATAATAATATTCTTTCGTTTTTATTATTACTTCATTTAGGTTCCTCGACTAGTTTCGGCCAACATGGCCATCATCAGGAGAAAAAACATTTCTGCCTGCTGGTAGCTGTGAACTACAGAAATGAAAGTCTTGATGGAGAAAATGAACTTTTGTCTGTAGTTTTCATTTGTTTTTTATTTTTTTTCATGACTTTTGGTCAGTCCTTGTGTTGGTCAAACAGTCTCTTTTAAGGTGTTATTTAAGATAAGAGCTGGATGGATTCATGCTGCTCTGAATTCTCTTGGGTATACATACATACATATATATATATATATATATATATATATATATATATATATATGTAGGGTGTTTCAGAAAAATGGGTATCATTTCGTAAGCTCATAACTTGACCCATTCTCCTTCAAATAATCTCAAAATGTGTAGAAACTCAAAATTCTATGTTTATGCTGTATCGCTGGGTATCAGATAAGAACGAACACACGATTCGAACCTTTATGCATTTTATTCACTATTGGGTAACAATAAATGTAGAACATGCCCAGTGAATTGCTGGTAGATTAAAAGTACCCTGATAGGGAACATGAAAGAACCCTGACCCACCATACTGAAATCCATTTTTTCTCCCTTCCTAGAGAGTTATGACCAAGGGGAATAACTTAGTTCCCATCTAGGGAGAAAGTTAGCTCCCTTTGTTATGACGTCCATCCTATCATTTTAATGTTTTTTTTGTTTTGTTTTTATAACTCTAATCCTACCATAAAAATGCCATTTCATTGGAACAGAAAAAAGTCACTTACGATGTTAAGATACAAGAACACAGTCGAACAAGACTCTGTAGCGGATATTTGTGACAGAATTCGCTAAAATGCACCAACTTCAATGCAGAAGGTTGTCTGTGCGTGGCAAAAGGATGTAGCGATACAGAAGGCGCTTATCACTCTTTTGATGCGGTCACATGACAGCCGCTTCGTGACGTCACTCCACGCAGTGACCCAAAGCGGCAGTCGTTTTCCAGTTCGTGGACAGCAACCAAACAGTAAGGTTGCTTTCTTTTAAGGGTACAGGCTGAAGCTAAATCTGCCTGCCCAGCAGCTTACAAGCACATGGTGCCGTTTCCCTTTGGGACATAGATGAATCCGGCCCATTTAAAACTAGAGACCTAAAAATGGTTTCTCCAGGTCAGGAGTATCTCCAAATTATATGTAAGACCTTTTCCTTTTTGTTCCTACTTATACTTTCCTTTGCTCAGTAGATATATGTGATACATATTTCTCCACCTGTGACACGCGTATATATGTATATATATATATAGTTTTGTGTATGTTGTATTATATAAAAGTCTCTCTGAGAAGAAAGTATGCATTTTCCTTTCAGGCATTCCGTTCCGTCCGTGAGCTATGGTGTTCTTATATCACGGGTATAAAAATGCTCATAATTGGGGAAATATAAATGAGAAAATAAATCTCTCTTCGAAGCCCTCTCGTTACAAGGATCTGGACGACCACCAGTGTCACAGGCGGTGCACATACTGAAAACTTCTAAAATCCTTTATAAAATTCACTTGCCTTTGAATCAATGAGATTTTGATGAATCAATTTTATTTTTATGTAACTATGGAGATACTCAGATATTTACATCTCAAATGATATAAAAAAATTTGAAACATCAAATATATATATAAATTACAGTTAAAAAGTTTGAGGCCACGCCTGGTAATTTTTAAAAAATTTGGCCCCAAAAGTAGGTCTTTTGTATTTTAAATAAGAGAAAATGATTATCAGTTAGTTATGTGCCATGCGTTATACACGCTTAGGCGATCGTGTATCTTTCGACACATGACTGACGAAGCAGATTTTTTCCCGCAGTAGGTTGCCATTTCTTTCTGCAGTAGACCAGTTACCATCCAAGTCTATATAGAACCCAGTCTGTCCTGTTATTTGCCCATAGCTGGAGGGAGAAGAAGAGGATTCATATCTTTTCCAAGGGAAGTAAGTGAATGTAATGGAGTCAACTGGAATTCGAACTTGGCTCTCTGATTCCTCAATTCGAGACCCTATCTATTACTCCACCTTGCATGATTAAAAAAAGTGAGGCATGTTTTTTTTTATTAGAAATTTTCTTATGACAAAAAGGAAAAAAAAAATCATTTTATGATTAAATTTTGCTCTCGTCAAAATATCCTCCTTTAGCTTTGATTACTGCAGCACAATTTTTTGGCATTCGTTTCTCAAAATATAAGTTTGATAATTGATTCCATTCCTTTTTCAATGACTATGTGTGTGTGTGTGTCTGGGGTTAGAAACTCGGTTGGGGTCAACAAGTACCTGCATTTATTATCGTATTAATACGCACTCGTATGAATCTGCGATTGGACACCCTTTTTTGGAGAATGAGTTCTGCTCTTTTAAATTCTATCAACTCATTCACTATTTTGCGTAAGGCTCGTTCTAAACACCATTTGTAAGTGTTGTAAGCTGTATTTATTAAATTACAGCAACCTTCTTTTTGTAAGCAGAAGGAGAATTTTCTCCGGTTACTTCATTTATTTGGAGAAGCGTGAGGATTCATTTCTTTCAGATTTTACACTCACACTGGAATATTTACAACTTTTCAATTTACGTATATTTAAATCTATAATTTACATGTTTTAGACGAAATCCAAATCTTCCTCCATATTACTTATCTATTCATACCAATTTTGATAGAATAATTTTGCCAAAATTGGTCCCTGAAGAAGTGTTGGCCGAAAGGCGCCTTGGTTAAAAAAAAAAAAATGAACACTAAACAGTGTTTGTTTAAAATAATTTAAGCATTCTGGGATATTAAATTATATATATATATATATATATATATATATATATATATATATATATATATATATAATAAATTAATTGATGTTTCAAAAATGGAAGCTAAAGCCTTCGAATTTAATTTTGTTATTAAATTAAAGACATTAGTTCCATTTCCTCGTCAATTCGAATTCGCTTGACGAGGAAATGGAACTAATGTCTTTAATTTAATAACAAAATTAAATTCGAAGGCTTTAGCTTCCATTTCTGAAACATGGTTATCACTGTGTAGCGAAAAAAACATTTTAAATCAATTAATTTACAATATTAATGCTCTGTAAATTTACATTGAGCACTATTGTGTAAAAATAAAAATATCTATAAGAACACCGGATTTTATATCTTACTGTTCTTTCTTCATATATATATATATATATATATATATATATATATATATATATAAGGCTCAAACACTAATATTCCATGGTTAAAATTTATTACATTGGAATCGTAATCACGATCCAATTCATTAGATCTACAAATTCAAACAGTTTGCATTTGTAGGTCTGATGAATTGGATCATGATTACGATTCCAATGTAATAAATTATAACCATGGAATATTAGTGTTTGAGCCTTTGATATTATATTCTCTGTCTTGGACATTGAGTTCTACCTGGATTCTATCCTTTTGTGAATATATATATATATATATATATATATATATATATATATATATATATATATATATATATATGCACTTATAGGGCGTAACGTTGAAAAAAAAGAGTAAAAAAAAATTGTAATCATTCAGCTGGTTTTAAAAAATTGCATCGCCATACATCAGATATTTCACATCATTTTATTACACACACACGCGCGCGCATATATATATATATATATATATATATATATATATATATATATATATATATATATATATATATATATATATATACGAATTGATCAATAAGTATATAGCCTGACACTTATTCGCATAATTTTTACTATTCTTATCTATGTATCTAGCTAGCTAGCCCAGACTGTTCATTATCTACCGAGTGGCTCTTTGGCCATTTGAAGTAGAGGGTTACAGAGTAAGAGGCACCATTTCAAGCAAGGAGATAAAGCCACCAAGACGCAGGTGGCCACTGAAAATGAAAGAGAAGCAAAAGGGTTTAGAAGAGACCCGAAACCAAATCCTAAACATGAAACCAGGGAAAAAAACCCTACTCCTGTTCAAAACACCGAGAAGGAGTGTGAACCAGACAACAGTCGAACCTATCTACTCCTATTGAGGAAAAAAAAGTAAATAAAAAGTAAGATTTTTACGCGGAGACGCTAGAGGTTCAAAGTTAAAGTAGATTTTAGAAGGAACAGGAAACCCAATCCGAAACATTATTACCCCAGTACAAGAATATCAATTTTTTTTTTTATTTACATACAAAATATATTCATATCATGAGATTTCTTTAAATTAATTAATTTTTTTTTCAAAAATCATAATCGATTGTAATATATGAAAAAGACATTTCAAGTTACGTAATTTTAATTTTAAAAATCTTATAAAAAATTAAGAAATCACATGATACGTGCATATTTGGTTTTGACTTCCGTAGCGGGCGTGGGGGGGGGTATCAATTGTGAATTACCCCACTTGGCTTTCTCTCTTGACTTTTTGAAATCTTTCACACAAGTGTCTATCACGTAGATCGATACGAATTTCACACACACAAAAAGTTTTCTATATATTTAGTCTTTAAATGTTTTCTTCTTTTATTGTAATCGTTTTTTTTTATTATCTTTTTGTCAATACGTGGAATTATTTGTATGTTTTATATTGTTTCGTGTTACTCATTTTTTTACCTGGACTCGCATTGAGTCCGCCAATATTGTTTGTGGGATACTTTTTTCCAGGAGCCCGTAACTATTTACTATCCAAAGTGTTGATTCCCACAACATAATGGTGACTAAATATTTACCTAAACACACCAGCAAACCGGCAATACAATTTACAATGAATTTACATAGAAAACTGATCCCCCTATTGACTTTCATAAAATTTTTAAAAATTCGGAGTCTGGAGTGCTTTACTTAGTCGATTGTAATAAAAAAAAAATGTAAAAAAACAGGAAAATATGTAAAAAGGGAAGGAAAAAATGTCAAGAAAGGAAAAAAAATTATAAAAAAAAAGGGAAAAAAAATTACCTGGTTGAGTATCTATTGTACAACGACAGCAATAACACTTGTCTAGTTTTTACAGAGTGTATAAATGTCCACCAACTTACCTAAAACCAAGAGGCTTTTGTTAATATTATTTGATTCAATCAAAATTTCCTCTGTCACAGACGCATCACGAAACTTTTCGCTTCCTGAAAAAGTTAAACAAATCAAATTGTTTACTTCCAAAGCCAAAACTTTAAGTTTATTCGACTTGTTAATCCTGTTAGTTAACGTCTATTGTTGCAGACAATAAAGGAAGAGAAAAAAGAAAGCGAAAGAGGAAAGATTGACTTAACGCTTAATAGGAACAACAATTGCATTATTTGCTGGTCAGGGAAACTAGGTAGTTAAGGGTAAAATAAATAAATAAATATTACAATGGCGTTAACAAAAAAGCCATAATTTATTCAGTAAAAACCTCGAGTTGACGACCCTTGATTTAAGGAATTATATTACATTTACTTGAGGAAGCGTTCGTACGTTACGAAATTTTTATTTTTTACTGAAATGCTGTTCAAATCTTTAATCGAGTTCGTGTTAAGTAATCAGATATATGCCAACCTTGATAGCTACAAAGTTAGCCAGGAATGAAAAATCTTGCTGAAAATAATCTAATTATAATATTTGTTGGGATGTATCCCTAATTCACACAGCTTCTGCCCCACTTAATCTCACACGGTTTTCGGAAGATCAAAAGATAAAATTAATACAGTTTCATATTTGCAACTTTATAGATTTAATGATAAATGAACAATTGTGAAACTGTAAATTACTTCGGATAACACAGATTTTATTTAAATTTTGTTAGAAAAGAAAAAAAAACTTTATCGAAAAACTCAACTGTGTTTTAAAAGCCAACGCAGACAACCCTGTTCGCATAGTACCCATCAAAACTGATAGGATTATTTACGTGTGAAGGCTTGGAAATTTTCTAAGCCCCGATTGTGAGTACAAAGTAAATTTCAGTGCAGATTACATCTACAGCAGCATTTCAAAATTTCCTCTCGGTATGAGCAAAAAAAGGTATGTACGGTTGTTTTATTTTATATCTTATACAGTTTAACGTATCATTGATCATTTGCGCTTTGACTGTCTTGGATTTAGCAAGACGATGTACATGCGATGATCTACGGAACTTGTTTCTTCATTACGAAATGAAAGATTTATCGGATTTAAGGATCACACTCTCTCTATTTTAATTAGTTCTTAAAAATGGAGATTTTACTGTACAGGTCGTCGTCGACTTACGACCTATGTGACTTACAACCTATGCGTATTACGACTGTTCGTTTTTACGACGACGACTTGGAATTGGAATGTCTTTTAATGTGGACGAAATAGGATTGAAAATGGGAAAACTGGCCTGTCACCTTTCTTTGGAGTGTGAATTGGAAGATGGCAAGTAGGTGTTAAACCTAGAAAGCGGAGAATTAACAAATGAAGTACTAATCCCATTGGAAGAAGAAAAAGAGGAGAAGAAGAGAAGAAGAAAGAAGAGAAGAAGTGGAAGAAAGAAGAGAAGAGAAAAAGAAAATAAGAAAGGAAAGAAGAAGAAAAAAGAAGAAAGGAAAGAAGAAGAAAGAACGAAGAAGAAGAAGAAGAAGAAGAAGAAGAAGAAGAAGAAGAAGGAAGACTGGAAGAAGTGGAAGAAAGAAGAAAAGAAGAAGAAGAAGAAGTGGAAGAAAGAAGAAGAAGTGGAAGAAAGAAGAAGAAGAAGAAGAAAAAGGAAGAAAGAAAAGAAGAAAAGAAGAAGAAAGAAGAAGAAAGAAGAGAAGAAGAAGTGGAAGAAAAGAAGAAGGAGAAAGAAGAGAAGAAGTGGAAGAAAGAAGAGAAGAAAAAGAAAAGAAGGAAGGAAAGAAGAAGAAAGAAAGAAAAGAAGAAAGAAGAGAAGAAGAAGTGGAAGAAAGAAGAAGAAAGAAAGAAAAGAAGAAGGAGAAAGAAGAGAAGAAGAAATGGAAGAAAGAAGAAAAGAAGAAAGAAGAAGAAGAAGAAGAAGAAAGAAAGAAAGAAAAGAAGAAGAAGTGGAAGAAAGAAGAAGATAGAAAGAAAGAAAGAAAGAAAGAAAAGAAAAGACGAAGGGAGGAGGGGGAGGAGGGGAGGAGGGGAGGAGGGGGAGGAGGAGCCAGAATGGAAACTTACTCATAAGGGATTATCAGAAGGTTTATTTCTACTGAATAAACCTTAACCTTTCACATTTTGAAGGCTTGAACCCAAACAGCCAACGAATTGCAAGGAGTGAACGGATAGCGTACAAAATGTGTTTTGTCCATATCGTGAAATTACTGAGGAGGAACAAAAACGCACAATTCAGACAAACTTCGCCATGTTTATGAGAAAAAAAACAGCCTCACCGGCTACCTTTCCCCAGTTGACGACATCGACAATCCACAACCTACAGGTAATAAGAGGTTTTGTATTTCCATGTTTTTTTGTTTTTTTTTTAGAATTTTTGCAATGTTTTCTTTTTTGGTGTGAATATTTTTGTATGTTTAGCAAATATTAAACCAACATTACTGTCGTATGCAGTGTTTGACTTAAACCTGACGAACGTAAAAAAAAAAAAAAAATCTGTAGAACAGAGATTCTGAAGCGGTGGGGTCGGGCGTACTGATGCGCCCTGAAAGGTAACCAGGTGCGCCTCAACTTAATAGAAGAGCAATTTATGAATTATTTTTATATTTAAAAATCTATATTTATAAAAAAGAAAGGCTAGAGACAATACGTACATGGCATCCATGCCTAAATTAAGTCTTTGCGATTTCTTATTTTAAACGATACTAAATTCCTTAATCTTTAATAAGGAGTCGATAAACCTTTTCTTTTTGCTTTCCTCAAGGCTTAACATATAAGGCCTATCATTCAAAAAGTTGCCAAAACACATCAAGCAAAGTTTTCGCATAGGCGTATTTAAATATACAATGTAATGTCATAAAAATAAATCCTTATTTCAGGAGACATTTTTAAAATTATTTTTTCTATTTTCATGTTACATGATTATTTTTTCCTTTTTAATATTTAAAATGCGCTTTAAAGAGAGTTTTAGCTATTCTATTAGTGCGCACTCTGGAGAAGAGAACAGATTGAGAAACACTGGTATAGACAGACGATACAAATGGTATGAAACGTAAAGAAACCGGGAAGATTATTTTTAAAAAATATATATAATAATGCCTAAAGAAAAAAAGAAAAATTAATTACAGACCGACTTACAACCTGTCTCTCGTTAGCAATCATGGTCATAAGTCGACGACGACTTGTATTCTGAAATATACAAGACTGTTTAGGGGAAGGAAGGTTTACAGACGGCGTTTACACAAGTTGAATATCCGTTTCACTAATAATTAAGTTCTCGGTGAGCGTTTAAAGAATTGACTTACTCTATGTGAGTGGGGTGTAGTTCTATGTATTGGGTCCCTACATGATGTAGGCCAGGGGTCGGCAACCTTTTGCTATGTGCCGACTTCGGGTTTTAAAATCAGTCAGTGTGCCAACAGCATACATATTTTTATACAAGTCAACGTCAATATACCTGTTCTACAATATATTTTATATAGTAATATATACAATAATATGTAAACCACATTAATAGAAATAAACTTTTTTTTAAAGTATTTTTTAAAAGTTTTTATTATTAATGGGAGTCCAACGAGTGAGCAGTTTTAAAAGAGCTAAATATCTTCTTTGCATTGTAGCAGTTATTGGTTTTGAATAACCTATAATGGGTTGACAAACCGTAAAAGTAAATCAATCACCCTGACAGAATGTGGCGCGTGAAATGAATGTAGTTATAAATTTTGCATTAAAAGCATTTAGAATTCTTTTGGGAGGATTTTCAATGCCAAGAATGGATTCAGCACCTCCCGAAATCCATAAGAATAGAAATCTAGATCAGGGGTCATGAACCTTTTGCTGACAATATGCTGACTTAGGGTTTTAAAATCATTCAGTGTGCCAACAGCATGCGTAATTTTATACAAGTCAAGGTCAATATATCTGTTCTACAATATATCATATATAGTAATTTATAGTGTATATATATATATATATATATATATATATATATATATATATATATGACAATAGGAAAACTGTAATAGTTGCCGACGCGTTTTGTCCAATGTGGACTTTTTCAAGACAAAAACATTGGACGAAACGCGTCGGCAACTACTACAGTTTTCCTATTGTCATTTACATTTATAAATATTGTCTTTTCTACAGGTTAACTCTGAGAAATTTTCATATATATATGTATATATATACAGGGGTTGGACAAAATAATTGGAACAGGTGCAAATTTCACTCCTATATTTCAAAGACCTATTATATTAAGAACCTTAACTAAAACTTCGTAATTGCAGGTTATATCTATTGTAAATACGTTTATTTATCTAATGTACAGTCTTTTTCTTATTTATTTTGAGAAATTAGTAAAATTTAAGCTAAATGTGTGATTTCTCCAAGTTCGAAAAAGAGCAAATTGTTGGAGCTCGCATGGCATGAGCCTCGATCACTAAGGTTGCTGAACTGTTTGTTTTTTTAAGGTTTTATGAGAGTTGCTGTTCGGACGTCGAGCTAACTAGACGTGTCAGATTGCGTTTGTGCACCCCATTCCCCAGTCGGGAGGGGTCTTTCGAGAGTTGGTTGTTACACATCAAAGAAAATGGACGTGTGAGCTTTTCGTGTTTGGAAGCGGCTCACTAATAGAGGATGTAGTAACTCCCCACTTGATAGAAGATGTACTCGTCAACGTGGTTAATAAAATAATAGTTAAGTTAAAAGTTCTATTTGTTGATGCATTTCATCTCTGAAGCCAAAGGACATTTCGCGACACCAACCAAGAGAAGGAGAGGACTGAACTGAAGCCACCAGCGATCACCGGCTCCAGACGAAATGAGACCCCCGCCGCCCAATGTAGAGTATGTGACACCTGCTATGGATGTGATTACCCATCCTAGAATGATGTGATTTTCTTTGAAAAGATGACAACATTTTCAAGGGAATTTGCATGTATTCAAAGAATACATGCAAATTTTTTTGTCTCTAAAACGCAATGGGTTACTGAATGTGAGAGAATAAGAGAAAAAGAAAACATTATTAAGGAGAGAGAACAATAAAAGAAGACAGTAGATAACGATTGACAGTGTATTTAAATTTTGGAAGGTCAAAGTTGACTGGAAAGCAAGAGGCCAGAAGAGAGTTCCACAGGTGAAAAGTGCAAGAGAAGAAACTATCAGCATAGAACTTACGGTTCCATCCCGCCATTTCTACTATAAAATGATGAGACCTTGCCGCCAATCTAGTACTATGCTTAAATTCATAAAGTCTAAGTACCAAAGAGTAAAGCTTATCAGAACAATTACCATGAAAGTATTTACAGAAAAGGCTATATTATGGCGATGGGAAAGTGACTGTAGTCGGGATGCCAGATCAAGAACAATAACATTGCAGATTCTGTGGATTTTATTAAGAATCTCTAAATATATAGCAAAAACACCAGACCATATGTGGTAGTAGACTTATTGGATATGAAGACCCAACATATCATGTACATTTTTTAAATCAGGTAATTGATTCTTGTAAGTACCTATTGTATTTTAACAGTAAGGCAAGCCTGGCAAAATGGTGTTCTTAAAGTTTTTTTGTTAAGTATTTATAGTAATGGCACAGGGAAGCTACGTTATGGCGGTGAGAAAATGATTGAAGCTAAGGTGCCAGGTTAGGACCAATAGCATTGCACATATTCGGACTAATGTGGACATCTTTGTTGCTAGCTTTTTATTTTAGGTTTAAAATATTTCCCTCCAAGCAAGGCAATAAAGCCACTAAAACGCAACGGTTAATGAGCGTGAAAGAACATGGGATAAAGAAAACATTACTAAGGAGAAGGAAAAAAAAGAACTGGCCCAGAGGATAAAAGCGTTGGTTGGATCCACTGACTTGACCTAAAGAGTTGCGCGTTCAACAGTAATGAACAAAAACTTGGAGAGTTGAGTTAAATGGAGATAACTGGTGGAGGCATGACACGTGGAACTACAACAATCTACCTTGGTGAGGGAAATACAGGGTTCATTTCGGAATTCTAATCACCTGAATAAGTCTGGAGCGTACAACGACTGAAACGTAGTTAATATGGCAGCAAAGATGAGGACAACAGTTCGAAGAATGTAAATAGTGTAAATAATTACAATATCTCAGCTCAGAAATAGAGACAGATGTTAAAAGAATTGGAATTAAGAATATAGAATATTTCTGAGATGAGGTATTATGTACACTATTTACATTATTCGGACTACTGTACTCATCTTTGTTGCCATACTTATCACAACGTTTCGGCCTTTCAATATCTGTCTATATTTCTGAGATGAGGTATTATGTACATTATTTACATTATTCGGACTATTGTCCTCATCTTTGTTGCCATATTTATCGCAACGTTTCAGCCTTTCAGTATCTTTCTATATTTCTGAGATGAGGTATTATGTACACTATTTACATTATTCGGACTATTGTCCTCATCTTTGTCGCCATATTTATTACAACGTTTCGGCCATTCTACGCTCCGGCCTTCTTCAGGCGGTTGGAATGTCGAACTGAACCCTTTATTTCGCTCACTGGGGTAGACTGTTCTAGTTCCACGTGCCATGTCTAATGGATGTCAGTTATCAGTTATCTCCTGTTAATTCACCTCTCTAATTTCTCCACTGCCTTAACCCGGTATTGAACTCACACTGTCACTGGATCTAACCAACGCCTTTATGTGGATTGGAAAGCAAGGAACCGGAAAGAGTGTTTTACAAACGGCTATATCTAGCCATTTCAACTGTATGATGAGACCTAACTGCCAATCTGGTACTACGCTTAAATTCATAAAGTCTAGGTATCACATGCTTATCTCTTTTCTTAATTAGTCTCAGCATATTAACAATAATGCTGCTATATTCATTGTTATTTTGAACATACCTGCTAAATCAACAAATACGAGTTTGCCTTTCTTGGTGAGATAGATGTCTGGGTTTGTGTTCTGAAGGACCTCTTCACTGATGGTCAGTGTTAATATGCTATGACCGCGACTTGACCATTCGTTAATATTTGGACAACCAGTGTGTCTTTTCTTCTTTCCTGGAATGAAAAGTCTGTCAGTGCTAAAGCCACAATGAGAAGACATGTCTTTGTTCAATAAAGGCAATCAATGTACCCCACCCGACCAACAACAACAAAAAAACTAAATATATAATACTACTTAAATATATATGCTACTACTTATATAAACTACTTAAATAATAAGAAAACAGTTGTAAATTGAAGCAGAAGATTGATTTAAACGTGAAATAAAAAGGAAAATCAAATATAAATTACCATATATACTCGCGTCTCAAGCGACTTTTGAAGACCTAATTTTGAAGCTAATTTTAAAGGGGTCACATCATACATGAGATATAAAATTAGCTTATGTACTGCTGGAACTGGTAACACCATTGACCAAACTATATATCCATTTACTGTAGTCAAATTAACTTCAAAATTAGGTCTTCAAAGGTTGTATGATATGTACAGTAACTAATATATATATATATATATATAATATTTTAAAAAAAATATGATTCCTTCGCTACATAAGAGTTCTCATGTTTCAAAAGCGGGAGCCGAGACCCCCTAATATAATTTTTGAAATTAAGTTGAATTAAGGTGTCTGGTGTCGCTTCCTCGTCAAGCGAGAATCAGTCACCTTAATTCAACTTAATTTCAAAAATTATATTAGGGGTCTCGGCTCCCACTTTTGAAACATGAGAACTCTTATGTAGCGAAGGAATCATATTTTTTTTAAAAAATACTATAATATAAGCTCAACTTCTGTATGGAGCACTGTCTTTTTAAAAATAAAAGCAAAAATACTAAGGAACTCCGGATTATTTACCTAACGTGTTCTTTCCTATTTTTCTGCATACCTGCACCATATATATATATATATATATATATATATATATATATATATAGTAACTAGAAATTCCTTATAGATAATCAAAAGGAAAGATGGTAAAAAGTGGGGGATCAGATTTGTATTGTTCTTTAGTATTAAACTCATCCCCGTTTCTTGGTCATATTAGATTCATAGGTGAAATTCCAAAACATCCTTATCGGTAATCAAATGAAAGGATGATAAAAAAAATGAGGGATCAGTTTTGTATTGTGATTTAGTATTAAACTCATCCCTCATTTGAAGGTCACTGTATATACTATCCATTTCTATAATCTAGACAAGATTTAAGTAACTTTAAAAATATTCTCATAGGTTGATTTGTTGTATATACTCGCGTATCATGCGACTTTTGAAAACCTAATTTTTAAGGGGGTCGCATCAGACACGAGATATGAAATTAGCGTATGTACTGCTGGCCTGGGCTATGCTGTTGACCAAACTATATATCCATTTACTGTAGCCAAATTAGCTTCAAAATTAGGTCTTCAAAGGTCGCATGATGCGCGAGTATATACGGTATTTTAAAATATAATAAACTGCTTGAATAATTTTTAAGCATTTTCATGATTCCCTTGTATTACCATTTATTTGGAGTTCGAGCGATGTTTTCTTATTAACTCACAGAATTTCAGCAGATGCTGTCTTTTGTCTTGAAGTGAACTTTAGAACCAATAATCGTAGAAAAGTAATGTAAATTATTTTAATTCCTGAAAAGCAGAGTTAACGAGGTTAATTTAAAGTGTAACACTCACGCCCAGTTCGCAATAAAACTTTTCCAGAATACTTCCATTTAGGTGTAATTGTACATGCTTCATTCAAATCTGCCTTGATAAATTTGATAAAAATCTACCGTTTGGAAGTTATCGAAAGTGAAAGTTTGGATTCATTCGCGTCGCGGGTAGCCATTACTGGCGTTGTTTGCATACATTCGCTGCAGAATAGCTATCAGTGTAGGTATCATTGCGAAAACTGAGCGTGTCTACGTAAATAGTTCTCGTACGCAGGAATTGAGACAAATTTAGGCAAGAAAGATCAGTTCCGAGCTTAGCTTTCCGTAGTCTTCCGCGTTCAGCTTTCCGCAATGCCAGTAATGGCTGCCGCCAACGACGCGAATGAATCCGAACATTCACTGTCGATAACTCCAAAACGGTAAATTTTATCAAATTTATCAAACCAGATTCGAATGGAGCATGTACAATTGCACATAAATGTAAGTATTTTGGAAAATTTTAATGTGAACCGAGCGTGGGTGTTACACTGCAAATTAACTAGTAATGATTTTATTCTAGAAAGCATTGGTAATAATTTTGAATTTAGGAAATTATTTACAGTATTTACATTAGTCGGACTATTGTCCTCATCTTTGTCGCCATTTTTGTCACAACGTTTCGGCCGTTGTACGCTCCGGCCTTCTTCAGGTGGTTGGAATTTTGAACCGAACCACCTGAAGAAGGCCGGAGCGTACAACGGCCGAAACGTTGTGACAAAAATGGCGACAAAGTTGAGGACAATAGTCCGACTAATGTAAATACTGTACATAATACCTCATCTCAGAAATATAGACAGACTCTTAGGAAATTATTGTTAATGATTTTAATTCTACAAAAAGTATTGTAAACGATTTTATTCTACATGGTGCCCAGTAAAAAAGCTTAAAGTTTATTATCATTTTTTTAATCTTTCGGGAATAACTGACCTTAAATATTCTTGAATAAATTACTTTAATATTCATGACCTCGAATAATCATTCGCTTCGCGCGTGATTACTTAACTCTGATTGGTTCTTTTATGATTACTTAACTCCGATTGGTTCTTTTATGATTACTTAACTCTGATTGGTTCTTTTATGATTACTTAACTCCTATTGGTTCTTTTATGATTACTTAACTCTGATTGGTTCTTTTATGATTACTTAACTCTGATTGGTTCTTTTATGATTACTTAACTCTGATTGGTTCTTTTATGATTGATTAATCGCTGCTCGATCTTGTGGCTCGTCATTTAAAGGTGATTTGCCGACAACTTCGCCTTTCGTTCTGCCCTCCTAATATGGCTAAACAACTCACTGATTTTGAGCGTTAAGTTATCGTACTTTTTAAAGAACATCCAACGTGGCATGCGCAGAAATTCTTCCTGATTTCTTCAGTCATATCAGTGGTCACCAGTTTTTAACGGTTGTCTCACGTCTTCCTGAATTTACCGCCTTTTTTTCTTTTTTCTTTTTTTACTGGGCACCCTGGAGAAAGCATTGGTAATAATTTTGAATTTAAGAAATTATTGTCAATGATTTTAATTCTAGTAGAATCACTGACAATGATTTTAATTCTAGTAGAATCACTGACAATGATTCTGATTCTAGAAAATGATATGGCTCAGTGAACCTACCGTCCTCCAATAAATAAATTAAGTCGTCTACGCATTCACATTGGACCTGAAATAGATTTTCCACGTAGAAGCCTTTCCATTTTGACCAGCGAATCATCAAGTTTCTCCACGGTTGCGGGTTTAGTAAATCAGTCACCTGTAGTAGACACAAAATCAGTCACCTGTAGTAGACACAAACAGGTTCAGTGTTATGTAGTCTCGACATTCTGCTACAAAATAAAGTATCGATTAGAATGGTAATGCCGAGGAATGTCGTCTCGTCATGGGCTCATTGGGCGGCAAAAGTAAAAATGAGAAATGGGAGTCTAAATTAAGTATAACAGGACAAAGAAAGAGGAACCTATTTATTCGGAGAGAAGTATAAACGAGAAACGAATAGTGACAGGCACAACAATCAAAAACGAAGCCTTTGATTGTTACACGCCTTCTTTTCACTCCTCCCCAGTATCGTTTTTTTTTTGGTTTTAAAAATAAGGGTATCTTTGACGGTCAGTAAGGACAGACGAGATATATTTTTCTACACATCGTGTTTGCCTTGTTGTTTAATCGCCGGTATTAAAGCCATGGTTAAGTTTCGTATATTTTTCTCAGCTCTGTCTGTATATTAGAATATTCAACACTTCGATATGAATCCACTTCTTATCCTCCTGGCTATGAGTTCAACAGTAAAACTTGTATCAGAAAATTATCATCATCTCTAGAAATTCTTACAATTCCCAAATATATTTCAGTTTTGAATATCCTTAAAACTGAGATGGATTAAAAAAAGAACACCAGCACACACACAAACACACACGATTTAACAGATTTTGAAATATGACACTGGAATAATTCATTCCACGCCCACTGTGTCTGGGGTTTTACTGTTAACCCTAAAGTGAGGGAGCAATAACATTATAAAGTCGGAGAAAGAAATGAAAAAAGGAGAGAAAGAAAGAAAAAAGGAGAGAAAGAAAAGTTAGATTTATCAACTGTTTAATTTCTGTCAAAGCGTCTCTTTGATTAATGCAAAATAAAAAAATAAAAAATAAATAAAAAAACAAATGAGAAATAAAAATAAATTTAAAATATAAATAAAAATGAATACTAAATAAAAAATAAATAACGAATAAAAATAAATAAAAATAAACAATAAATAAAAATAAATAATGAGTTATAAATAAATAAAATTAACTAATAAGTAATTAAAAAATAAATAAATAATAAATAAATAAAAATTAATGATAAATGAATAAATAATAAATAATGTATAAAAAGATAAATAAAAATAAAAATGAATAATAAATAAAAAATAAATTATTTTAAATTTTGTGTGTGTATATGTGTGTTTAAACGTACCGATTTTTATAAATACGGACATCCATAGACGACATTATGAAAAAAATGAGCGGTAGCTATAGTAAATTTAAAGCCAAAGTATCTAAAATTCAATAAAACATTATACTACTTAGAATACTTTCCAAAAAGTTTAAGATTACTGGGTAGTTACAAATTGAGAGAAAAAGGCGCTAACCTTATATTCAAGTAATTTTTACAGTAGAAAAAAAATCCAAACATAAGTCTATCGAGATAGTTGTCAACACCTCATAAAAACAACCACATCCGTGTTAAAAATGCTTTTCTGTGATATTTTAAACTAAAAGTACGTAATATTTGTTTCAAATCAGATTAATTAAATTTTACATCTGCTAATCTTCCTCAAATATAGTTTCAAAATAGTATTTTTATTTTTTTAAAATATTTTTCATAAAGCTAATTATGTTGTATTTGTAAATATGGTTAAAATCAGCCAAATTAAAAAAATCATTCCAATCAATTTAAATTTTGAAAATGAAGCAAAGTATTTTGCTTATTGGAATTATTAAATTTAATCTATTAGTTTGAAATTAAAACTAAAATAAAAGCTCCAAGAAAGATCTTTCATTTAAAAAAAAAAATTTAAACCTTAGGTATTTCTTTTCTACTAGAATTCCCTGTAGGTTACCCGGATCGGCATAAACCTGATGAAGTCTGGATTACATAACGGTCGAAACGTTGTAATAACAACAACAAAGATGAGGATAATAACCTGCCTGGCGAGCTTGAGGGTGGTTGGTAGAACAGAGATTAGGAGGGATAGAAAAAGACAAAACTTATTAAGAGCTACAAAGGATAGGAAATTGTGGAGAGTCATGATCGTCCACGTCCTGAAGGGACACGGCACATAAAAGATATATGTCTTATTTGTACATTTATTTTCTTATTAGACACAAATGTATAAGTAATTAGTTTCATATTTATTTTATTTTATTTAGTTTGCTACTGTTAATGGGATTTGTACAGCCGAGAAAAATCATCTGCAATAAAAGAAATTCTCGATAAATCTCGTGAGACGTTTATGTAGAAATGACGTCATATGTTTACCTCCAGTTGGAATACACGCAGGCACCTAGATCCCGACCTCACTTTAACTTGCCCATATGAGCGTGTATTGACATTGGCACTGTCCGGGACGTATCAGCCCAGGTGCTGTTGGTAGTAAACAACGCGATTTATCGATTCTTTAGGAAGTGAGTTTCCCGAGAACAGGGATTTGCTATGAGACATTTATGATTCCCGTCTTCGTTCCTTTTATTCCTGTTTCTAACTAACGTCTTCATCTGACATAAAGTAAACAAATTATATTGAATCAATTGTTAGGTCCGCTGTTAGGAAAGTCGGTTCGACGTGTCGTATTAGACAATTTTTCTCGCCAGAATCTATCTTGGTCTGTCTATATTTCTGAGATGAGTTATTATGTACAGTATTTACATTAGTCGGACTATTGTCCTCATCTTTGTCGCCATATTTGTCACAACGTTTCGGCCGTTGTACGCTCCGGCCTTCTTCAGGTGGTTGGAATTTCGAACCGAACCCTTTATTTCGCTCACTGGGGTAGACTGTTCTAGTTCCACGAGCCATGTTTGATGGATGTCAGTTATCAGTTATCTCCTGCTAATTTTCCCTCTGAAAGTTCTCCACTGCCTGAACCGAGTATTGAACTCACACTCTTTGGGTCTGTCACTGGATCTAACTCCTCAAGGACACATGGCACAGTGGATAAAGGCGTTGGTTAGATCCAGTGACAGACCCAAAGAGTGTGAGTTCAATACCCGGTTCAGGCAGTGGAGAACTTTCAGAGGGAAAATTAGCAGGATATAACTGATAACTGACATCCATCAAACATGGCTCGTGGAACTAGAACAGTCTACCCCAGTGATCGAAATAAAAGGTTCGGTTCGAAATTCCAACCACCTGAAGAAGGCCGGAGCGTACAACGGCCGAAACGTTGTAATAAATATGGCGACAAAGATGAGGACAATAGTCCGACTAATGTAAATACTGTACAGAATCTATCTTATTTATATTTATAAGTCTACCATTGCGTCCCCGTCCTGGGTATGACAATAAACTACATCCGTGTCCTGGTGATCCTGCTACATATTTAGAAATTATTGATAAAATACAAAGAAGAATCTGCAATATTATTGGTCCTGACTTGGCATCTCGCTTTCAGGCACATTGCCATTGATGAAACATAGCTTCGCTTTGCCTTTTCTATCAATTTTTTCATGGTAATTGTTCTGATGAACTTTCCTCTTTGGCACCTAATCTTTAAGTGCAGTACTAAATTGGCAGTAAGGTCTCATCATTTTACCGCTGAAATGGCTAGATGTAACCGTAAGTTCTATGCGAACAGTTTCTTCTCTTGTACTTCTCGCTTGTGGAAATCCCTTCTAGTTTTTTGCTTCCCAGCCAACTTTGATCTTCAAAAATATAAATGCAATGTCAATCATTATCTTCAGCCTTCTTAATTCATGTTTTTTTATTGTTCTCTCTCCATATTAATATTTTCTTTTTCTCATATTCTTTCCCGCCCAACCACCCTGACTTAGGGTAAAAAGAATAAAAAGTGTAATTTGGAATTAAAAGTTTTTTTTAATCATCAGGTTGTAGTTTGCCGACATCGTATCATAGATCTATATTGCATTTTTCAATCTTCGAAAACTGGAAATCATTTGACTCAAGTAGTTTTCTTACAAAAAAATAAGATCAAGTTCTCGTGGCTACATAGTCGAGAAACACCATTAATATTAGGTTGCTCCCAAAGTAAAGCTCGATTTTAGAATCAACATTCCTGAATGAATGTATTTGAAGAGTAGTTAAATCAGTCAAAATAGGCGCCTTGAACACCTGAAAATTTCTGCTATCGACTTTACAAGCATATTTACACATTTGCAATGAAACTCTAAAGGTTTCGGACTCCAAGAAATCTTAGAATACAGTTTCTGCATCTTTTTTGAGATGGAATGTCTTTTGGCTTAAACAATTGTCAAGACGCTTGCAAAATGTGAATCACTGGGCGAGAGATCAAAGGAATATGGCGGATGTGACACGTGTCCCAAGTCGGTGAGTTTCTGCAATGTCATTCTGACAATATGTCCCTCGAGCAATGTCATGAAACAGAATTGGACGTCGTCGAGTAACCAGTACTGGACGTACATTGCTTAACCGAATGTGCATTTCATCCAGTTGCTGGCAGTAATATCTCAGCAGTGATGTTCTGTTTTGATTCCAGAAAGGTGTAAGAGATAGTGCCAATCGCTAACCACGAGGCAGTCACCATAACCTTCTGTCGGTACAATTACGGTTTTGGATAGTGTGTGTGTCACCATAACCTTCTGTCGGTACAATTACGGTTTTGGATAGTGTGTGTGCGCTTCTACAAGATCAAGCCATTGAGCCGATCATTTACGATTGTCATAAAGAATCCATTTATCTTCACAAAGTCGCTATTCAACAGAATACATCTCAAAACGTTTTATTTTTTTTCCGAAACTTTGAATGTTGCTTCAAGTAGCTAAACAAGCAGGATCGTTCGGTTGGCAAGTTCGAATTTACTGCTTATAAACTTCAATCTTCCATGAATCTCTCACGTACATGAATCGGTTAAAAAGGCACGTCAGGCTATATGACGGTTCCGTATAGGATACAGGTTCGAATCCTGTCGGAGGACGAATATTTTCTATGAAAATTTCTCGGACATTCAGGCCGGTAAATGTTATTTAATACTGTTTATTATAAAACAGAGCATTTGCTTAAATACTTATATCTATAAAAAGTATGTTAAACATAAAAATGTCTTTAAATAATTGTCGGACTTTGTCCATTTCATAATGTGTGACGTCATTTGTTTACATTTGATACGCCATGAGCAGTTATGAATGTACGTGAAAGATTCATGGAAGATTGAAGTTTATAAGCAGTAAATTCGACCTTGCCAACCGAACGATCCTCAGTGGCCGAATCGGTTAAGGCACGTCAGGCTATATGACGGTTCCGTATAGGATACAGGTTCGAATCCTGTCGGAGGACGAATATTTTCTATGAAAATTTCTCGGACATTCAGGCCGGTAAATGTTATTTAATACTGTTTATTATAAAACAGAGCATTTGCTTAAATACTTATATCTATAAAAAGTATGTTAAACATAAAAATGTCTTTAAATAATTGTCGGACTTTGTCCATTTCATAATGTGTGACGTCATTTGTTTACATTTGATACGCCATGAGCAGTTATGAATGTACGTGAAAGATTCATGGAAGATTGAAGTTTATAAGCAGTAAATTCGACCTTGCCAACCGAACGATCCTCAGTGGCCGAATCGGTTAAGGCACGTCAGGCTATATGACGGTTCCGTATTGGATACAGGTTCGAATCCTGTCGGAGGACGAATATTTTCTATGAAAATTTCTCGGACATTCAGGCCGGTAAATGTTATTTAATACTGTTTATTATAAAACAGAGCATTTGCTTAAATACTTATATCTATAAAAAGTATGTTAAACATAAAAATGTCTTTAAATAATTGTCGGACTTTGTCCATTTCTTAATATATATATATATATCATAAATTATAGTTTCAAAGTATGCTATATTTATGGGTTAAAGTAGTCAATATCTGAGGTAGAGCGTATGTAAATATAAAAGTAGACATTAAGCGGCGACAGGCCGTTTCATTTTTGGTTGCGTTCAAGCATGAAACAGACTGTCACTGCTGGATGCTGATCTCAATGGCCACTTTCATATATATATATATATATATATATATATATATGAAAAAGAAGTGCAAGAGTCGTCATGAATATTTTTTAAGATTAACTTTACCGGTTTCACAGTGTTATCCTTTTCAAAAATTAAACTGGAATGGAGAGACCTGACTGTAGTGGATCGAGGGATTTGAATGTTGTTGTATTAGGGACAGGTGATGTTTATTTCCCGCTAGAAGGTCCAACTACATGAAAATTCCGGACTCAAATTGAGTTCAACCGAAGATAATTTTCTAACATTTCCTCAATAGGCGTCCTCGTAAGTAAGACTAAAAGGTCAAGGTTCTTAAAATTCAATAAAATATTAGAATACTTAGAATATTTTCCTAACATTTTAAGATTAATGGGGAGTTAAAAAATATATATATAAAAAAAGACGTTCACGTAATTTTTACCATAATTATCCACCTTAAAATTTACAAACATAATTCTATCGAGAGAGTTGTCAACATCTCGTAAAAATACACAACCTTGTTAAAAATAATTTTCTGTGATATTTTAAACTAAAAGTAATATGTTTTAAATCAGAGTGATTAAACTTTAAATCAGTTAATCTTCCTCAAATAAAGTTTTGAGAAAAGTATTTTTTAATTTTTTAAAGCTTCTTTCTTTTTTAAGAGAATTACGTTGTGCTGACAGATTTGTAAATATGGTTAAAAATGGCTAAAATCAGCCATTTTTAGCGATTTAAAAAATTCTTCCAGTCAATTTGAATTCGTTTTGAAATGGAGCAACGTATTTTGCTTATTGGAAATATTAAATTTAATCTATTAGTTGGACATTAAAACTAAAATAAAAGCTTCAAGAAATATTTTTCATTTTTAAAATTTATTCTTAACCATACGTCTCGTGTTTCTTGGGCGATATCTATCTATCTATCTATCTATCTATCTATCTATCTATCTATCTATCTATCTATCTATCTATCTATCTATCTCTCTCTCTATATATCTATATATATCTATATATATATATATACTTACTTTAAAAATCAGCAGATCAGTTGAATCCACTACCTTGGTTTCAACCTTACGGTTTCCTCAGGCGATATTTTTATCAAATGACCTCTTAAAAAAATAAAGCGTTAAGAGGTCACTTGATAAAAATCGCCTGAAGATGCCATTAGTTTACACACCAAGGTAGCGGATTTAACTGACCTCTTGATTTTTAAAGTTAAAAGCTCTACATGTTATTTTTACTTTTTTTTCGTACGTGTATTGAGCACTTTTCAATACCACTGTTTCCTGGTTTGATTCAACTCTGACCATTAACCTGTTAACTATTATATATATTGTTATGGACCCTCATCTAATTTTATTCTAAAATCAACACTCAAGTCTATATTTTAGCAGTACTCTGAATGAGGAGCCAGTACTTTCAGAAAGTGTGAAAATGAAAAAGAAATAAAGTGAAATTGACAATTAACGGTTCTTGATCAAATTTGCATGCATCCGAGCAATACTATGAAAAGTAACTTTCTCCTTCCTGGTCACATGATAGCGTGATGATTGGACCGGATACTATTAGACATTAAAGCAACCTTGAATTCTCTGAGATACGGCAGGAAAAGGAAAAGGATCAGTGACCTCTTTTCGCCCACACATGTAAAAATTCATATTTGGAAGTCATGGGTCACGTGCCGAAATCGAGGCGCGAAAATAAAAAGCGTCACCAAGTCAGTCCCTCTTCAGAATTCAAACTGAATGGACGTCCAGCTAAACTTGCTATGATCTGCTATAAATTTGGATGTGCGGAATTGATAGAAATCTATAAACGTTTCTGAGCTGAAAAAAATTCAGTAAAGTGGTCATTCAAAGAAATCAAACTCCGGCGTGCTAAATGAAGCAGATACAACGAAACAATATGGAAACGATACATTATCCCGAGAGCTATTCAACCCCTGAACAAGACGAAATAGTAAAAGAAAGAAAGGAAACCAAAAAGAAATCCATTTCACAGATATACTTTCTACCCAGCAAGGAAAAGAGAAAAAGTAAAAGATAAAAGGAAATATAGAAAAGAGAAGCATATAAGAGACACTAAAAGAAAAGGCAGAAAAAAGAAAAGAAAGACTTTTTTCAAATAACAGACAAGTCCTTTGTTTCTATTGCATGTTTTATCTTTGCTCATTTTGCCTTTTTGTTATTTGTAATTTCATGCAAGTTTGGCACAAGGTCGTTTGTTAATATAATATTTACCTTTCTGAAAAGAGAAGTCCCCACCCTTATTATTTTGTCCCGTAATATTTATTTTTGTCTCATTGATTTGATTTGCCTTGTCTTTTATCTTTTAATATACCCCAACATATTTAATCTCCATTTCTACATTTTAGTAATAAAATGGTTATTTGTTGTCCCTATATATTTACCTTCTATTGTTTCTGACCTACCATGTTTGTTCGTTGATTCCATTTATCTCGGCCGTGTTTGATCAATCAGGAAAGGACCATTGGGAAAAGAATTCGTGATTTTATATTATATGTTACTGTACCTCCCACTACTATAATAAAAGTAAAAGATGGTGATACATAATAATAATAATAATAATAATAATAATATATATATATATATATATATATATATATATATATATATATATATATATATGATTGAATAAATTACAGACATTTTGTCAGCTAATTTTTAATAAAATCCGTTCATACTCACGAATAACCTTCCGTGTATTGGTGTTAAAGGATGAGAGAAATGTGCTATAGCTGTTTAAATATCTTTTATTTTCATTTCCCAAGTACTTTCGAACTTTTTCCAAGATCATCTTCAGGGGTGCAAGTGGTACAAAACTATATGTTGTTCATTAGTATAAGTATTTATATAAAGCTGTGCGTTGTTATCCATTACCATATTTTTTTTATTCTTTTAAATGCAAAACGCTTGCTGAGCGTTCATTAGAACGTGGAAAGATTATCCATTATGGAATTTCTTTCTCTTTATGTTATAATGTCATGGTTACGCACGGATTAAAGCCTGAAAAAACTGTTCCTTTACAGGCATTTCAGAACATTACTGCAGTAATCATAGTTGATTCTGTTCAGTGCCGGCTTTAATTTTTTAATATAAATTGCTTCTAGTATCTGTAATCTAGATTTGTTGTTTTCATGGTGTAGGATAGTTGTGTTGTCAATTAGTAATTTTTTTTATATTGTTAATGGGGACAGTAGTGTTGATGTAGATGTCTCGCAATAGACAAATGGTCAGACATGCGCAGTGTAAGCCTTCTTAGTGTTTTCGTTTTTTTTATTTGTGAATGTTTGTGTGAATTTTTTCTCTTACCTGTTCGTTGTAAATTTCCAAGTATGATGCTTTCACTGTTGCTTTATTTTGTTTTCCTAGCTTCTCAAACAAATACTCGAACGAGCGCTGTACAATTCCTTTATCGCAGCATTGAGGCTCAACCTAAAATTAAACAGAGAGACTGTAAATGGCCTTCAACAAGTCGAAAGGTTCATTTTGAAAAAGACCCCCCCCCAACAAATGAGGCGATGATCGATAAGTTGGGTAGGAAATATGAATAGTGAAACATTCTACGCACAAGTGTTTCACTTTTCCAACAGATTATGCAACAGATTTGTCTACCACCGGGTGCCTAAGCTAAGTTTTTATAAGACTCTACCCTTCCTTGCACCCTTGCTACGATATTCTGTTTACAACAGCAGATTACCGTCCTGGGTAATACGATAAACTACATCCGCGTCCTGGGTATGACGATAAACTACATCCGCGTCCTGCGTATGACGATAAACTACATACGCGTCCTGGGTATGACGATAAACTACATCTGCGTCCTAGGTATGACGATAAACTACATCCGCGTCCTAGGTATGACGATAAACTACATCCGCGTCCTGGGTATGATGATAAACTACATCCGTGTCCTGGGTATGACGATAAACTACATCCGCGTCCTGGGTATGACGATAAGCTACATCACGTCCTGCGTATGACGATAAACTACATCCGCGTCCTGCGTATGGCGATAAACAACATCCGCGTCCTGCGTATGACGATAAACTACATCCGCGTCCTGGGTATGACGATAAACTACATCCGCGTCCTGCGTATGACGATAAACTACATCCGCGTCCTGGGTATGACGATAAACTACATCCGTGTCCTGGGTATGATGATAAACTACATCCGTGTCCTGCGTATGACGATAAACTACATCCGCGTCCTGGGTATGACGATAAACTACATCCGCGTCCTGGGTATGATGATAAACTACATCCGCGTCCTAGGTATGACGATAAACTACATCCGCGTCCTGGGTATGACGATAAACTACATCCGCGTCCTGCGTATGACGATAAACTACATCCGCGTCCTGGGTATGACGATAAACTACATCCGCGTCCTGGGAATGACGATAAGCTACATCACGTCCTGCGTATGACGATAAACTACATCCGCGTCCTGCGTATGACGATAAACTACATCCGCGTCCTGGGTATGACGATAAACTACATCCGCGTCCTGGGTATGACGATAAACTACATCCGCGTCCTGGGTATGGCGATAAACAACATCCGCGTCCTGGGTATGACGATAAACTACAGCATGGCCTCTGATCAGGAGGTTTTGAGGAGTGTGCAACCACCTCTTAATTGCTGGTGTTCCCAAGTCCACTCTGACTAGAGGTGGTAGCACCTGTTAGGATCCCAGCTATGGGCAAATAGTTGACACCATACCAGCTATACGTTTTTGAAAAAATAATATTACTAGCTATACGTTTTTGGAAAAATAATAATACCAGCTATACATTTTTGAGGAAAAAAAGATTAACAGAAATAGATTTTTGACAAAACAAAAATATTACCAGGAAAAAAAAAGTTGTCGGTATTAAATAACCCATTGAGGTTGATATGCCGTAAAACAAAACAAACCAAACCAAACACCAGATTATTGCATCACGAATAAGTGTTACATATAAAGTATGAAACCATAAAAGGATTCCTTTTAAAGCTTTATGGTTGGAATCTAATCTAGATAATAAAACGATAAGGAAAGTCTCATGAACGTTAGTGTTCCAACCATAAAACCCCAGGTTCGAATCTCACCATATTCAATATGTTAAAACAGTAACTTTTTGATTATATCGTAATTGGAGGGGGTGGGGCGATTATCTCAGCGTGTGTCACCATTGGGGAATTTTTTTTAAGCGTTTTACCCCAAGCAAGGCGGAAGCCACTAGCACGTAAGGGGTTACAGAGAATTGGAGTGAGACCAAATAGGAGTGATAGAGGAAAGGATGAAGAGAAGGTTAGGGGATAGATCAGGGCATCTGGAGACATTGATTGACATTACATTTGAATAGTTGGAGATTATAGCTATCAGGGAAACCGGAAAAGGGGAGGGGGTTCCACAGGCAAGAGGTGCGAGATATGAAGCTATTGAAGTAGAAAAGACGGCTACATTTAACAGTTTCGACAGTGAAAGAGTGTGAGCGAGATGCCAGCCTAGTAGAACGCTTAAATTCATGAAGCCTGGGAACCAGCGAAAGCAGCTCCTCGGAGCGGTTACCATGAAAGTATTTGTAAAAAAAGACAGAGGGAAGCGACGGCACGTCTGTGAGAGAGCGACTGCAGATGAGATGCCAGATCAGGGTCAATTACATTGCATATCCGTCTCTGGATCTTATCAAGAACCTTGAGACAAACAGAAAGGGCACCGGACCATATATGGCAGCAATACTTTATGCTTACAAACAACATCCCTGGGTTGATCCAAGCCTTGTGTGTTGGATTAAGCAAAACTGTTCGGAAACCGTCGATGGTTGCATTAGCACGCAATCACTAGCCATCCGGACCGAGGGTTTGAGTGTACTGGCCTTGTTTAACTGTCGATCATGTCCGATTATTCAAACCTCTGCCAGAATCTCTAACTAAAGTTCACTCAGTGTAGTTGAAATGTAAACCACAGGTTGACTTTGTGGGTGTTGAACAAACACAGGCGTCTACAGCAGGGATTAGCGAACCAATCTAATAGACGGAAACGAACAGCCAGCATATTATATATAATATTCGAGATATGAATAATTTTTTTTAATCAGTTCACCATAAGCAAGAGGATAATGCCACTAAGACGCAAAGGACTATTTGGTAGAAGGAACAAGAAACACAATTTTAAATAGGAAACAAGGGATAAACCTCTACTCCTGTTCTAAAGAACGGGGGTGAGGAATATGAACCGGACGGTAGGCAAACCTATCCACCCTGTTGAGGAAAAGAAAATAATTAGTAAATAAAATTAGGCGGAGTTTACGTTGCATATAAGAAAATAGGGATAAAAAAAGAGAAAGAAAAAGAAAATAAGATAAAATTATGAACAATGAGATGGCGGTGTGGTTAAATATTATTGACATAATCACTGAAATAGTGTTTTATCTCCCTTCTCTCTTTCGACATCCGCCTTTCTTAACCCCAAAGTACAGCTATACCTCGGGTTACGTCGTTTCGAGTTAAATCGTTCTCGAATATAAGTCGTTTGTCCAAAAAATATATGGAAAAATCAAAAATCAAGTTTAAGTCATTTTTATCCGACTTTACGTCTGTCCGCCACAAATACTGAAGTCGTAATCTCATTAGAAAAGCGTTAAAAGCACATAAAAATCATCTCACTGTACGATAAATAAGAATAAAAGGATATAAAATCATATTAAAATACGTACATTTACAGTAAATGTTAATATAATCATCATAAATCCTAGAGAATGAAATATAAAAGCATCTGTGACTGTGTTGTCGTCTTATTTAGCGGTCTTTAAGAGCTCAATACTGGCGTTTTCCACGGTAGATAGATTGATAGGTTGAATCATCAGCGTGCTGCTATTAGTCAAGAAATCATTCAAGCAAAAGCATTATCTTTGTTTGAGGACCTGACCAAAAAATACCGAGATGAGAAACATGTAAGGTTTAAAGTGAGTCAAGGCTGGTTTATGAGATTTAAAGAACGAAGAAGTTATCACTCTATTAAGAAGCAAGGTGAAAGTGCATCAGCTGACGAACAAGCAGCAGTCGATTTTCCTAAAGCACCGGCGAAGACAACTGAAGAAAACAGGTTTCTTCCTGAACAGATTTTTTAACGTTGACGAAACTGAATTATATTGGAAAAAATTACCACCCTTTTTTCTTTCATTGCCAATGCAGTATGTCGTTGATAAATTATTTTATTCAGAATACTGTACGTACATATTATGAATACTGTAATAGGCAATGGGGGAGTGCTTATTTGCGGTTTATAGTGTGGTTATTTCGACTTAAGTTGTTTTTCGACCTAAGTCGTGACCTCTGGAAGCAATTAACGACGTACGGTGAAGTAGACCTGTATCAGCAAATGTACAAGGAGTGCAGGAAGGGGCCATACCCAAACCTATTTTATCTGGTTTCTAGATTACCACCAATTTTTTACGTCATAGTTAATATCTATAAAGTTTGCCCGTCGTCTTTAAAATGTTTTGTTAATGAATTTATTAGCCACCATCATGATTGCAGAATTAAACTCCATTAAATCTGTGGATCTTATTTGTGAGTTGCTGCCTTGTCATTGCTGCTACGACAACTATCCTTTAGGAAAACTTACTTTTAGTCGTATTTAATTTAATAAAGTATTATTACAATATTTTAAAAATCATTTCTGAAAGTTGTATTAATTGGCAAGATTATGAAGTATAAAAACACCGCCTCTATATTCACTTTGATTTTTACCTGCCCTTCCACGCATGTAACTTTTGTTTGCGAGAAACGTCGCCGCAACCAAAAGCTTAACTCGACCCAGCCGAATAGATGCCACTGGAGACACTGCAAGCGAGCGATCAATATCTTTATGAGAAATTGTGACGTACAGATTTAGGAAGCATCAAATTATCTTTTAGCAAAATGTTTGAAAATAAAATAAAAATGCTACAAACAATAAATGAGCCTTAAATATCATGTTATTTCCAGCTGTTAGGTAATGTGTTTAATCCTTCCCTGACTCCTTTTCCTGGGGAAAACGTTTCATTTTCGGACGATTTTTCTTATTTGATTTTAATATAGCAACTAAGAAACTGAGGTACCTTGAAGTACCCGAGCGGGGGCTAACACCTCTACTAGACGTTTGAGTT